>WKFP01014242.1:58535-162735 GCA_011057875.1 Pterocles orientalis
GGTGATTCTCCCCCTCTACTCTGCTCTCGTGAGACCCCACCTGGAGTACTGTGTTCAGATGTGGGGCCCCCAACATAAAAAAGACCTGGACCTGTTGGAGAGTGTCCAGAGGAGAGCCACAAAATTAATCAGAGGGCTGGAGCACCTCCCCTATGAGGACAGGCTGAGAGAGTTGGGGTTGTTCAGCCTGGAGAAGAGAAGGCTCCAGGGAGACTTAATAGCAGCCTTCCAGTACCTGAAGGGGACAAGAGGAGAGATGGGGAGGCACTCTGCATCAGGGAGTGTAGTGAGAGGACAAGGGGTAACGGGTATAAGCTGAAAGAGGGTAAATTTAGACTAGACATTAGGAAGAAACTTTTCACTATGTAGGTGGTGAGGCAGTGGCCCAGGTTGCCCAGAGAAGCTGTGGATGCCCCAACCCTGGAGGGGTTCAAGGCCAGGCTGGATGAGGCTTTGAGCAACCTGGGCTAGTGGAGGGTGTCCCTGTCCAAGGCAGGGGGGTTGGAACTTGATGATCTTTAAGCTCCTTTCCAACCCAAACCATTCTGTGATTCTATGATTCTGTGATTCTATGATTCTATGATTTCTCCACTCATTCAAACTATTTGGTTTTCAGCCTTTCTAAAATGCTTTCTAAAATTCTAAAGAATCATTTGAGATACAAAATGATCTGCTTCTTCAATAAAGAACTCTGGTTGGAGTAGGTTCTTATTACTGGCTTAAACTTAATTTTTTTCATCATGAGTGCCATGTTTGGTAAACTGAATGTCTGACATGTTTGACCCTTCTGTACCCACAAGATTTTCTGGTACTTTAAACTATTCCTTCACCCTCTGAATCTTGCTTAGAAAGTTTATCTTGCACTAGGGTTGGAATATAAAGGCAAATTTAAGCATTGATTTCCCCATTTTGCCACCTCTAGAGAACAATTCATAAGGCATGGAAGTTCTAACCAGTCAATCAATAGTTGCTCCTTAAATCAGAGACACTGCAGATAGCCTGTTGTTATTAAAAGTGTTCTTCAGAAGATGATAATAAATGAAAAGACTTCCCAACTCTGAAGAGCAAGGATGACCTGAAACATCAAAATGTTTTGTCGAAGCATCCTTACGACAGAGTGGCATGGAGGGCTCTGTCAGATCTCTGGTAGATTGCTTGAATCCCTGATTTCCTAAGCCCAGTCCTGAGGTCTGGGTCCTGCGTTGCAGCCTGCTCCTGGGTCAGACTCTGGTGTGTTCCTGCAGCAGAGGAGAGGACTGGAAGTCTGAAGACCTACCAGACCTGTCTGAAAAGATTCCCTGATCTTGGAGTCTCCAAGCAACCTCATAGCCAGGCAGTTTGATGCTCCTGCGTGATTTCTGGAATAGGCTGAGGAGACATGGGAGTCGCGTGCAGCCATTTCAGGAAAGCCAGACAAGGTTTTCATTTCTCTGGAAAACTTTAACGATTGTTATTTACATTCTGGATGAAATGCAGGGGTTGGGATTTTAGTTTAAAAAAAAAAATCATATGGAATGGGAATTTTAAGCTTTGAACATTTCATCTGTAAAAGATTTCACAATCCTAGTGCAAATGGTGCAGCTGACAACGTGTTCCTCCACGTGATGGCAATGAAGGAAACTAAAATTCCAGCACAAGGTGCAGTTCTGCCTGATCTCTTTCTGCAACTGAACTTCAAAGCTGTGAATAGTGCACACTTCAAAGGAAGTTGATTAGGTTGTTTACCGGAAATCTTTTTATTTTTCCACACCCATCGTAAGGGTATACTTCTTGGTCTTAGTTGAGGACCTGTGCACACAACCAAAACCAGCAGAGTGGGTCAGGTGTGGTCTTGCTGCCTTGCAGCTGACAGCGTTCAAGTTGCTTGTGCACACAAGGTAGGTCCCCAGCAGCAGGGGCCGTGGTGGGTGGCTGTGCGGGGAGAGGCAGGAGGGACCACCGTGGGACAGCCCTGAGGGAGAGGGAAGCAGTGGAGAAGTCCCACTTTGCAGCAGAATTTAACCGTTGCACACATAATTTAACCATTTAACCATCAAAGAACACATGGTGAAGATGCTCAAGTGTCTACGATGAAAATCTAGCAGCTACGGGGGGCTGGAGGCACACTCTTGGTGGGGGACCCTCGATGCTAAAAGCAGGGTCAGGGGCACTCTCAAGGGACCGCAGGGTGACACACAATGGAGCAGGCACATGCAGAAATTGTTTTGCATTCACAGCAGGACACTATGGAAGAAGAATGAGTTCTCGGGGGTTTCCCCTGGGTCCTTACACCCTGCAGACCCAAACCCTTCCGTGCTGCAGTAATGCAGCCGTGTGCCGGGATACCTGCGCCCCGACCGAGAACAGATCAGCTCTCTCTGCAGTTGTGCCTTGATCACGAGGGTGAACTTTTCTCATACTGTTCCATCAGGAAGAGCTGAGACGCGAGGAGCCTGTGTCTGTGTGGAAAGACTGTCATTTAAATTCACCACCCGGTAATGTTTGAACAAATAAAGCTGGGCTTGCTGCTTCTTCGCTCTTTAATAAAGGGGAAAAAAAACCTCTGTTATCCCATGGACAGCAAACTGCAAAATGAGATTTAGTGTTTAAAGATATTTCTACAGTTATTATGAGATTTAGAGACCTCCAGCTATATCAGTGCCCAGACATCAGTGGTAGGGTCAGCGCTGTGCTGCTTATCCTGCTTAAGAAAACATTCTTTTTAGCTAATAAAGTTTTCTGAATCTGTGATTGTTCATCGCAGTGCTCTTCTGTTACATTTAGACCATATTAGATTTACAGGAAGATGCCATTGAGATGACACCCAGTGACCTATTTGCATTGGCTGTCTCTCACATGCTGATGTAATGGTGCATGACCTACCAGCAAGACATTCAAAAATGCAAGATTGATTGGACTGGGTGTTAATTGTTGTATTAAAGGGGAAAAGAAACGCCCCACACCCTCCTTCTCTTAACCTCGAGTCTGACCCTTACACTATCTGTCACAACTGAGCGTATCCTTCCTACTTCCACACCTGTACAATTAACCCCAAATAATTATGGTCTCTAATGGACCCAACATGTCAGGTTAAAATCAGATTCTGCAAAGAGATTTGATGAAGTGGGTTGAGGTAATTCTGTTTCCGTGTGGCAAATGAAACATACATTACTATTAGAAGATATGAGACGTTGCTGAGCATTTATACGGCCTCTCTGTCTGAGAGGAGCGGACATAATGTGTCACCAGGAATAAGGATGGTGCGGTAATGATTTTGATATGAAAAACATATTTTAAAGCACGAGTGTGAGACAATAATCGCCTAGCTTACAAACCTGATGTATTGGCACTGGACGGAGAGTCCTTTGAGAAAGGTTTGTCCTGAAAATGGGTTACCCTTACAGTACATCCAGATTCCTCCTCCAGTGGGTAGATAAACACCGGGTGTGTGATTCTGCTCAGTAAACCACTGGAGCTGGTGTCAGAAACAGCAGTAATGTTACGAGGAGCAATGAGGGAAAACCAGGCAGCTTGCAGAGTGAGAAGTGATGGTCTGCGATTTTTAATTCGTGGCTATCTGCTTTTCTGGAGTGTTGGTAGTTGTCACGCTAAGCCTTGCAAGACGTGCACGAGATAATAAACAACCACCCAAGTGGTTAAATTCAGCAGCAGTACCAGCGATAGCGTGGGGGGGTCCTGAGCTGGTCGCCATCTAAACTTCAGATTCTTTGCAAAGTAAGCCAGAGATTTCCAGAAAATTCATTAGTCTGAGTCCAGCATTCATGTCAGACAGGAGATTTGTTCTGTTGCAAAATACAACTTGCATGGCACCCTTCTCTGGGTGAGCGTGGTGACTTTGTTGGGTGACAGTGATCTGTTCACAGGCAGCAGATTCAGAGGAATTACATTGTCTGAAAGCAGTGCAAGGCTCCGTGGAGGAACAGAAGATGCGAAAGGTGAGTAAAAGGGAATCAGTAAGTGGCTGTTGGGAGACCTGGCATCAAAAATGAACATGTAGCTTTTTTCACGTTGTACGAATTTCATCTTCTCTGCAGCAATTCCCTTTTTCCTGAATTTGGGTAATTTAAGGCTTTCACAGAATGTCTCCCACAACTACAATATTACTTGGTAAAAGGCAGATGTGGACAACTACCAGCCACTCTTAACAGGAGAGAATAACTGGTGGATTCATTCAGCTCTTGATCTCATGTTTTTAGTAGACGTCAGAAATTCCCACAGATTCAGCCAAATTGTTGACCACATAAAAGAAGCCTGGCATCAGTGGGCATCTGTGTCCTTCAGCTTCCTCTGAAACAGCTTCAACATACCCTGAAATTCCTCTGTGTGACCCTACACAATAGGGTGTAACGGAAATACAGGTAATTATTTGAAGGCACCATTTCTCCCAGAGTAGCGTGAACTTTACCTTTAAAATTTTACCCAATTTGCTGAACTTTCCTGGGAAACAGACCTGGGAACACGAGTAATGTTTTACTTTGGCATGTGTACGACTGTGGTTTTTGTGGCAGTGGCTGGTGTGTGTCCTTTGTGAAACTGAATAGCTAAGTGCCAGGTCTTAAAAAAAGTCCTGTCTAGATGAAATGTTGAGATGGATGCCTTCACACACAGGCTTCATTCAGGATGTGAAGGCATCTGACTGCTCGGAGAAACAGCTCCAGGAGTCAAGTCTAAGTGACTCCTGCAACAGTGCAACAGGGAAAATAATTTTTCAGGAGAATAAAACTTTAAAGGCACTAAAAGGACCCAAGAATATGAATCCTACTGCCTGTCAGTGGCACAGGTTCTTAAGCACTTGATGACCCAATTTGCAGAAGCGTGTAGAAATCTAAAATTTAGATAAGCACCTCCTGCCATTTCAAAAAGCATTCATTCCACTGCCACGGAAATCTGCATCTTTAAGTGGAGAATTACCTTTGAGAACGTCTGAAGCTACTTTAGAAAGGATGATGCTCTTGCCAGTTAGACATTTGAAAACTTTGCAGGATAATATATCATAAAAGCCAGGAAAGCAAGCCTCCCAATTCCTCCCAGCTCCTCCCAAAAATTAAAGGAAAATAAAACATTACCCCTAAGAGCTCTTTAAACTCACTAATTAAAAGCACGCTATATTCAGATCGAGTTTAAATGTGACTTTTTCAAGTTGCCAGTGTCTCTTTAAGGTAAGTGCTTGCAAACGGAACAGCTGCCAATTTATGGAAATATTAATGCTCAACAACCTTGACAGTGTCCCCTGTGAAAGGGAAGTTGCTTTTGACAGGAAAGTTCATTCACTTGCTTGAAGTCTCTACATGTTACCCTGGGCAACCTGAATATCAGCATTCTGTCATTGGAAAAAATTGGTAGCACATGCAATTTTGCACCAAAGTTTAACCATGAGAAACAAAGATCTGAATTGTCTTCTTTCTTAGACTGTTCTGAAAGATGCTTAGATCCAAGTAAGGTTTTTTTTTTGAGCTGGGCACAGGAAAAATGAACTAGAAAAATAAATGTCATATTCAGGTTGAATCATACATGGTGACTTCTTGCAAGAAGAGAAGAATTTAGTTGGCTTAAGGATATACAAGTGATTTTATTATTTCAGAATCATGTGTTTCATTAGTTCCAGTGATTCTAGTCAAAATTTACCAGGTGAGAAAGTTACTGCGTATAAATTATATGTAGTTAGCCTTAATTTGGTAAAAATAGTAGAGAGGGGGGATATAAGACCAGGATGAACTGTTCAGATCTCTTTAACAAGTGAAGAGGTGGTTGTTGGATACAAAGAGATGATGTCTGGTGTTTAAATAACTCCAAAGATCGTGTTCTGTCTTCACTGAAGTATTTTTTTTTTCTCCACAGTTACATTTAATGCCTAAAAACTGACCTTTATATTGGTTTGGCTGCCCAGGAGCTACCTTAGGGAAATTACGACCTTGTCAAGAGCAGAGGAGTAGATGCTGAATGACTGAGAGAGAAGAGGATTTTTAGCCCAACATTTTGGGCTTTGGCTTGCTTCTTCTTTACTTCCTTGATGAAATAGCTGCCTCACTCGAATGAGCGGTAGCAGTTTGCAGGCTGGGCTCAAACCCTATAGAAAGAGCACAGTGGAATACTGTAGGAGTGTGCCCGCAATAAGGGTATTTCCCAATACTTTGAGACCTCAGCTCTCCCCCCTACGCTATTTTAAAAAAATCAAAATCAGAGCTTTGAGCAGAGTTTCAGCACCTTTGAAGAGAGGAGACATTATTTCCCTGGACTGTGTGAAGGGCTTTGGCAAAGCTGCTACTCTTGGCATGTTTTAGGACAAAACTCTCATGCATTCCTGTTAACCCAGCACCTCCTATTTTCTCCTTCCATTTTAGGAGAGCTGTTCCTGCGTTCTGAGCAATTGCCACAGTCCTTTTTGTTCTTCCTCTCCCACTTTTCTACTTTATTCCTTCTAGTCACCTCTTTCTTTGCTGGCTTCCTCCTCTGTGATTTCCTGCCCCTGTTGTCCTGTCCCTGTCCCGTCGCTGGTGCATCGCTGCCGGGGCCAAGGAGGGACGTTTAACCTGGAGCTCCAGCTGGCTTTGTGTCTCTCTGTGGGTAAGTCAACATCTCAAACTGCACAGGGAACCACCAGAGGAGGAGTCAAGTAAGGATGAAAAGAAATATTGAAGATAAAGCTGTGGGTTACAGGATTGGTTTAGTAGTTGCTAGAATGTCAAATGCAGAAAAGTTTAATGAAGATGATGGTTAACAGTAACAACAAAAAAACACGGGCTCCGATCCCTAATGGTTATGAAGCATCCTCATGAGAGCGTCTTCTAGGCTCCTGAGCTGAGCTCAAAGCCAGTGTTATAATAGGTTACACGTGCTAGATCTAATATTATAAATAAGATTGATACAGTGATCCTTATCCAGCATTATTCATACAGGATCTGATTTATTAAGTTCATCACATTATTTTCAAATATTTTTCTGCAATTTGGACTTAAAGAGTTACTTTTCTCAGGATTGTGAATATGACAAATTTAGAAGTGTTTTGATCAGCTGTTATTGTTTTCTTGCTTATCCAATAGCAGCTTAAGCTATGCTAAAACTGAAAATGTATAATGTGTATTGTAAAATGTAAAATGTGTATTTCCCCCTCTACTCTTGTTAGACCCCACCTGAGTACCGCATCCAGCTCTGGAGTCCTCCGCACAGGAAGGACATGGACCTGTTGGGGTGAGTCCAGAGGAGGGCTACAAAGATGCTCAGAGGGCTGGAGCACCTCCCCTATGAGGACAGGCTGAGAGAGCTGGGGTTGTTCAGCCTGGAGAAGAGAAGGCTCCGAGGAGACTTAATAGCAGCCTTCCAGTACCTGAAGGGGGCTACAGGAGAGATGGGGAGGCACTCTGCATCAGGGAGTGTAGTGACAGGATGAGGGGTAACAGCTTTAAGCTGACAGAGGGGGGATTTAGATTAGAAATTAGGATAAAGTTTTTTCCTGTGTGGGGGGTGAGACACTGGAACAGGTTGCCCAGAGAAGCTGTGGATGCCCCATCCCTGGAGGGGTTCAAGGCCAGGCTGGATGAGGCTTTGGGCAACCTGGGCTAGTGGAGGGTGTCCCTGCCCATGGCAGGGGGTTGGAACTGGATGGTCTTTAAGGTCCCTTCCAACCCAAACCATTCTGTGATTCTGTGATTCTAGTTTAAAATGGAAGAAAGGATGTTTCCTTAGGAAAGGTTTTAATGAAAGCATTGAGATTACCAAGTCCACAGAGTCTTTTTCCAAAAAATTATGAATGAGGGAAAACAATGAATTGTATTAGAGACCTGCCTAGAATATACAGCTCTTTTCCGAATAACATTTTAATGGGGAATAAAAGTGACGATGGTCACAGAGCAAATTCAGCATCACATTTTTTAAAAGCGATTGTAGCCATTTATAATGGGGATTTTGCACTGGACAAAATAAAACATACCTAGCTTTTTTAATGAGTATGTATTGTTTAATTTGGATTAAAAGAAGCCAAAGTGAGGGTACAAAAAACTTCTTAAGTCCCCTATCAAAGCAACTGTAATTTCAAACTGAAATAAATCATTAAAAATAGAGATGAAAATAATGGTGCACAGTAAAGCCCTAGTGAAGAGGGTTAACTGTGCGTTTAGCTGAGCACATTTATCCTGCTCTGCTGAGACAGACTGGTAGGGTAGAAGATTTTCAGCGTTTGTTCATTTAAAGATAAGGATAACTCAGTGCACAGAGCACTGCAAGCAGAATGCAAAGAGACTCCCTTCAAAGTCTGTTCAAGTCAGTAAACAGCCTTCTTCAGCTTTATAAGAATTCTTGTCCATCCTCTTCTAATTCCACTGGCAAACTCTGCCAAGGCAGCTACTTCTAATTTCTGTTAAATGAATTATGTCTTATTCAGCTCAGACTGATAAATAATTCTCTCAGCTATGGGTCTGAACTTGCTATCTCACAGAGACTGATGCGTCTGTTATAAGAATCAACATTATGACTCATCTGAACTACGTTGCAGCAAAAACCTCATTTGGTTGATACAGATTTTTTTCTATCAAAATGAAACACAAAGTAGTTCTACCGATTTCTCTCTTTCCCTCTGTCATTCATTTTCTTGTGCACATTTTTAATACAGAAACTGATTTTCTGAGGATATCTTTTCCTAGGGCTCCAAAAGTGACAGGTGACCTTACCTGTCTTTCATCATTTTCTTTACAGAATTTTTTTATTCAAATATTGTTTCAAAATATGTGCTCACAAAACAAACATACCAATATCAACACTTCCCATTGAGGCAATAGTTTCAGCTGGGAAGAAAATCAGGTTTAGGATCTGAGAAAACAAAGTGGAATATGTTCTTTTGGCTTGTAGCTTTGGGAGCTTGGAAAGTCCTGTTGTCCTAAGAATTCCACTGGCTTACTCTGGTGCATACAGACGGCAATGCCTTGTGCTAGGTACAGCTCCCGTTTCCTTTTTGTCCTCAAACAAGAGAGGGAAAGTCTAGTGTGTCCACCTGCAAAAAAAAATGAGTTTTCATAGCATAAGGCTGACTTTGAAAGTTTATTCTATGTAGTCCCATCTGCATGCGTCAAGACATCCTTTTGTACATTTGATAATATTTTAAACAAAGTTATTCTGGAAGTGACATTTCTCGAAAGGAAAGCAGAATTAAAATGTGATGCCTACCGGCATGTTAAAGACATAGCTGCTGAACCCTGTGGTCAACAAATAATACATGCAAAGAAACACAGCAAAATTGTTTTTTGGAACACATCTATTCGTAATATAAAAAGGGAATCACTATAATCTTCATTAGGCAACCTTTGAGAAGCCTAATACATCAAAAGAGGAATTCTCAGTTCATTGACTATTCATGCAAATACGTTTCTAACTTGTTTTTCTGTGCTTGACAGTTGGTGATTTTGCTTAAATTGCTATTTTCCACTCTCGAGGCAAACTCAGCATCATTTTCAGGCTCAACATTGACTGCAAAAACTGCTTATGAATAAAAAATTCAGGCTTTCAACTCTGATACTCACAACCTTTGTTTCCAGTGAAAATGTGTAGGCTAACGTAAATATTCACAAGGATGCTCATAGAAAGCTGACAGAACCACACAGCCAACGGAGGTTCCTGTGATGTCTCTCGATTTCGGTAACAGAAGCAACGGTCATCCAGTTAGGTGGATCCGTCAGCGTGACTGAGGTGAAGGTGCTTGTTCTTAGGAAGTGTAAGTGACATAAGTACATCGTCATCTACAGTAAGATGATGGTCACATAACATATTGAACTGTTCAAAATATAATCTGGCTTTATAATATGTACATCTACGGCCTAATTTACGTGAAACTTGTACAGCCCTTCTGCAATAAGGGAAAGACCTCATCCTGGCTCCACTCGTGTAGGATAAACATGGATGGTTGTTTCTTCTTTAGGAAACTTCAGAATTGTTAGATACATACGATTCACTGGAAGAAAAACAACCTAAAGAGAAATAGCAAAGACTCTACAAAAAAGAAAAAAAAAGTTAAATCTTTGCATGTTAAATAAGGACAGATAGAGTTTTCTTTAAACTCTAAAGATGCTAAAATGAGTCCCGAATCATGTCTGAGCTGTGAGGTTCACAGTTTTTTTGTCTGGGTAAAGTTCAAAGTCCAGTACTCAGAGAGAGGACTCTGGGGGACAAAATGTAAGAGGAGCATCTTACTGTCATTGGACCTAGGGAAAACAGGAGCCCCGAAGATCGTATTTCCTGGGATTGTAGGAGACATCTTTCAACAATCTGTTGCTAGTCAGATTTGAAACAACTTTGTGTATTTTTTCCTGCCTTTCTAAGGACATACGCATACTTTCTGCATGTTGTGAATGAATAAACCAACCCCCCAAACAAAGGTTACCCTCTGCTCTTAAATCCTTCTGTCTCCTTGACATTTCTGACTGATGGAAATTGGATGTAGAGGCAAGGCAAACTGCTCTGCCTAAATGCTTCTGAATAGGATGATGGTCTGCTGCTACATAAATCCTGTGTGCTGTCAGATCCCTGGAGCATTCTTTGTTCTGGCCTTGGAGAGATTTCTTGTCAGCCCACCAGACAGTAAGTAGAAAACTACAGTTGATTCTGTCAGAACATCACACTAAAGGAAAAAAATGGTGATTCTCCCTACATGTACATTCAAACTTTTTTTTTTTCAGAGCTCCTCCTAGTTCTAGCTCATTTAGAACAGGCTCCAGAACAAAGAAAAGTCACCTTTTAACTAGGCAAATGTTTTTTTTTTCAGAGAACAGCTATCAGTGTAATTTCCTTGAGTGACGTATAATTTTTCTCTGCAAACAGGGAGAACATAGGACAGATGGGGAAGAGGAAAAGGTGACAAAAGGAATAGAAATATTGTGCAATAATTCTTCTAGATCTTTTCTTCCCGATGTACTGAGTTGTAATCATACACAACTCATGTCACTTAACACTTGAAACTGCAAGCAGTAGAGGTTAAACAATAAGCAGTTATTGAGGAAGCAAAGAGTGGGGTGATAAAGCTTGTGATGGGGCTGTTATTCGGGGTGGTAGAAATGACAGTCAACATGGATAAAATGTTGTTGAAGGACCTTATGATATTGAATGATTAGACAATAAAATAGCGTTTGAATTCAATATAGTTAATGTAAGGCCATGTGCACAGGAAAAAAATTCTACCTTGACCTATAGAATTATGAGCTCTGAGCTGATGAGGAATTTAGGAACGAAGTTGTGGGGTTATAACAGACAGTCCTATGAAAACGTCAGCTCATTGCTCATTAGTAGTCAAAAAACAAATCAAATGTTAAGAAATGTTAGGAAAAAGATAGAAAACAAACAGAAAATATTACAGTACTGTCTAAATTCATTATTTATCTGCATCTTGAATAATATGAGCAATCCCAGATCCCCCAGTTAAGTTTTGACTAAGTACCCAGTCCAAATAACTGGAATAAAGCCACCTGAGATGGACTGTGACCAATGTGTATAAAACCATGGGAGGCACAGAGAAAGTGAGCATGGATCTCTTGCAGCACAAGAACTGGGAGACCAGCTGCACCTACAAGCTAGTAGTTGAAACAGTTCAACATAAAAGAGGAGGAGGTCCCATGGCACGTAAGTAAGCCATGGAATTTCTTACCACAGGATATTGCAGATGCTAAAAGTTTACGAGTTCAAAAAGCAACTACAAAAATATATAGTGTGAGGGCTAACAAGTTCAAAGACATCATCCTTAGGTGAGGAAGCTGTGTGTTGCCAATCACTGGATTGCATTTTGGGGAAGTGTCGCTTTGTGCTTGCTTTGTTGTTACACTGCTGGAGAAAAGATGCTGAGCTAGATCGACCAGTGATCTGGTCCAGGACAGGTGTTTTTGTGTTCTCTTATGACAAATGAGGGGTTACCAAAGAGGAAAGGATGAAACCCCAACTCCACTGAAACAAAAAATCTCCAGTGTCTTCATCAGGAGTGTGAAAAAAATGTATTCAAAGATTCTTTTTGCAAAAAATCCTCATTCATATATATATAGATAGTTTGCAACTGAAGTGTACACATGGTGGTAAATACATATTTATATATAGATTTCAACTCTCCCAGGGAGACTTGAATTGATTCATCACATTGTAGAGATGGAGGGGAAGTGTGCGGAGTCTTACGTAGAGGTACTTTGATTCAGTGGCTTAAAGGATTGCAACTTGCAACAAATTTGTGTCTATTTTTGGTGGCGTCAGGGCCATGGTGTGAGACACGGTCGGGTCAGGTCATTTGAAATATTTGCTACTGAAGCTGGGGTATTGATTAGATTTGTCTGAGAAGAAAGGCATTTGTGGGGGTATGTATCTGTAACTACAGGTTTTCTCTTCTGTTTTGTCCAGTAGGATGCTTTCTGCTTTATTTCTTGACAATAATTTACTGCACCCCAGTGAATCTGAGTTTTTTTCTGACATTTTAGCAAGTAAAATGTGATTCTGAGAACGCAGAGAAAAAATCACGACCTAACCTTTCCCAGCATAATGATAATAATAATACCATTTACAGGAAAAATTGCTTCAAATTGGTTAGAAAACGTGTTAAAATACACCTTACCGATGGGAGGGAAGAAAACTCAGAGTACATTTTCATAGTTAATTTTGGCTAAATAGGCTAATGAATGTTTTCCGCGTGGCAGCCAAGATTGCCATGTGGCTGCAATCACTGCTGGGAGAAAATGCTGCTTGTTTTTCCTTTTCGGTTTGTTCTTGGATTCTGTGCCTGGCTTTATATGGAACCTGCGCGTGGCATCAACAAATTCAAAAGTGACTTGTCTGATGCCTAAGAAACAGAGCTCCTAACACAGTGCCATGTGTCTGGCCTGTTCAGAAGGTGGATTTGCATTTGCTTCGCAGATTTTTGTATGCCATTTTCTGTGTTGGAGCAGAGAGCAACATCCCTATAATCCATCTCAGCAGATAATAGGTTCTGGACAACAAAGATCTGGGGTGAGATTAAAGCCTGGTAGTACCCAGAGTACCCAACTCTGCCCCAAGCTGGTTGCTGTGCAGGAGTTGGTCTTGGAGCAGGGTAAGAGTTACATGAATTTTACCAGCATCTGTGCCGAAACCTCTGCTTTCAGCACTACGGGATTGACTCTCCCTACTCTTCGGCTTTGAGGCGTGAGATTTATACTTTCTTCATTCCTTGTAGGTGCCTGTTTACAGTCCAAAGTCCTTCCAAAACCTTGAGTTTTGCTTAGAATAAGGTTGTCAGAGAGATAATTGCTCAACTCTTTTCCCTTGCCTCCTTCTTGGAGTCCTGCAGCAACACTTCAGTCATGTTTTTGTGACTTTTCTCTGAATTGCCAGTGATAATAACTTTTTTTTTTTTTTTCAAAGAAAAAAGGAATCTGGTCTTTATAATCAACTGACAGCAGGAGCTGGGATTTCCAAAAAAGCATCAATGACCGTGAGATTCATGATAAAAATCTGCCTCAGGAGAGCTGCTTTCATCTTTCGCTCACTCCATCTTTTTCCTTGCTTACAGGTTGCAGCAGTGGAGCTCTGAATAAGCCTCAAATAATATAAAAAAAAAAAAAGGACTTTGAATCTGACCCATCGTCACTGCAAATAATACTATTGGGGTGGCAGCAGTTTGTCTGTTCTTGCTGCAGAGCTTTCAGATTTGAGCTGTCCTGCAATAGAAGCTGCACACGATGTGAAGCAGACTTCGGTCTGGAACTACAGGGGCTGTAATTAAACTTAATTGAAACCACGTCTATGAGACAGAAGGACAAATGTCTTTCGGAGCATCGCCACAGCTGCGTCTCTTCTGAGTCAAGACAGCACTAGTGAGGGGAAAATAAAACTTAACATCAGATACTATGGGTAAGCTAATGCTGTGTGATGCCCCAGATTGTACCACAGGAAGAATTTATGGCAGAACTATAAAGCTATTGGGGCTTTTTGTAAGTATAAAAAGCTATAAGGATGAATAGTAGTTTTAAATTAATGTATTTCCTTGCTGTTGGTTCTTTACAGGTTATTTCATTATATTTTTATTGCTTATGTCTAGCCACAGGGAGAAGCTGGTTAAGTGGTCTAATTTTTCCTTATCTCTTATCTTCACTGCTTCACCTTCCTGTTTGGGTGTATTGTGTATTTCCAACTGTGTTTCTATTATGAAATCCAGATTGTCTTCTGGAACTGTGTTGTTTTTGATGAACTACAAGAGAAACACAGGTGAGTTTCTGATAGCAACATGCCTGAGTTCCTGCCAGCTCATTTTATGGGCTGCTAGAGGCTTCAAAGCAACTGTGTTATTCAGAATCCACCAAAAAACTCAGAATCCACCAGAAACTGTCACGGCAGTGCCCTGGAGCTAGAGTTCCTGTGGGTCTGCAGACGCCCTGCCACACACGCATGAACTGCAGGAGCCTTGGATGAGTTTTGCAGATGGGATCCGGAGTCTTTAGGCTCATCTTCCTTTTCAGCTGAGATTCTTCAGGCTGCAGTGGCTCCTAACCCAGAGGGAGGATCCCAGGAGCCCTGTCTCCTCATCAGTAGTGCTCTCCCATGCCAGACTGACTGGGCATTTTTCTCAGAATTTCAGAGGTCTCTGTAAAATTCAAATGCTTCCTTTAGACCAGATCAGCACTGGCTTTTGATCCTCTCCTTCAAAGCTCTGCTGATAGAATCTCCTTGGCTTCTCCCAGAGCATCCCTCAGAATGCTGATGCTGACATACACGGTCTCACACTAAGTTAATTTAGTTCCTTGTCTAAGACACTTAACAAATTATTGTAATATTGCCATTTTCATTCAGAAATATTATATCTAATTATGCTAACCCTGCAGCATTGGTTTCACTGATGAGATCAGCTTCTATCTGATCCATTTGGATTCTTTTCCCTCAAATACCACCCCAGGCTGTTCCTTTGGAATGAAAACTCTGACCAGTCCACTCTTCTCTCAGTTGTTCCCTTGCCAATCACTTCCACCCTGTTGTTGCTAACTCCTATTGTTTACAATTTTTCTTGTAATTATCCTATAATGTGTGTTTATAAAATGCATATAAGGTCTCCAGTTGTGTAAATATTTGGTTTATTTAAATGCAAGTCATACCCACTGCCTTTTCCTTCTTTTCATTTGTTTATGTCATATGTGTGTTGCTGCTAGGAGTAATCAGACTCCGAGTTTTTCAAGACAGAGAACACGTTTTCTGGGTTGGCACAGTGGGTCCCGATATTGACCATGACCAGGAGGCATTGCTGTAACATAAATAAATAATAACATCTCAGAAAATCTTCTCATCACCTTAATGGCCATGTGATCTCTGTGCACTTTTGTGATTGCAGTAAGTAGTTGTAGAAAGCATTGTGATAACGTCAACAGAGGCATGGTATGGTAATGTAAAATTAATGAGCTAGATGGTAATCTTTTTAGGCAAATTGTGTTCTGTAATACAGCACTCCCTCTCAATTAGTCTGTTCTCAGGAGTCAGGGAATCAGCGTATCACGTGTGAAGTGCACGGTAAAATTGACGGTGTTGCTCAGGAAGATCAGTGCATCTGATAGTCAAAGTGCAACAACCTCACGTGAGTATAATCTTATAGCGGAGAGCATTGTAGAAGCAGTTCACGGTACTTTATGTTTTGAATGTCCCACAAATATTTGCTAGCAAAGGGAAGGAGACTTCCGTGACTTTCGCTGTGAAAACCAAAAGAAGGAAGCTGGGCTGATGTCCTCAGAAATCCTGCGCTCTGCCAGAACACCGATCAAGTCCTTAATGAAGGGTATGACTAGCAGAGGGTGTGAGGAACGGTTTCGTGTTCTCCATGGCAATTACCTTTCAAATCACTAAGATTCAGACTCTCTTACTTAGTGCAATTGATATCTGAACCACTCCATAATAAACACTATGAAGCCTGGTATCAAGTGGAAAAGGGATGCGGTGTGCAGTCATGGCAACTGACCTCCCACTAGACTCTTACAAGCACAAAAGGGCTGGAGGAAATGTTCCTTGGTGGAGGGAAACCTGGGGGTTGTGCAGCACTGGCGAGGAGTAAAATGATGCTGCCTTATCCAATGCTTGCTGAACACCAAGCAGAATTTTTTACAGGTGTTTTCTGTTGTTGTTTTTGCCTCTGTATGATATGCTCAGAACAACATGGCCACACACCCGTATCATCAACACAGAGGAGCTGTAAGCTGATGTATAACACTCACCGCAGTAACAGTGATACAAAGAATATATTTGATCCCACAGTTCACTCAGAGAAACTCCTAGTTTCTTTAATGAGCTCCATGAGAATTTGATTAAAGATTGTCGGATTGGGTTGGTTATTTCTGATGAAGGGATAGGGAAGAAATTAATTAATGGAACAATTTCTGGAGGCTAAGGCTTAAATTCAGTTTATATCATGAGAAAGATTCATTTTGTCTCAAACTATAGCTAGTGGACATTAATCTATATTACAGTTCTGCAGCCAGTGGAAGTAGCAATTTGTGTTTGGGATTAGAAGAAGGACAATATAGCCAGTCATGGGTCAAACAAGAACTAGTGCAAAAAGTTTTCATTTTTTCAGAAACACGACCAGATGTTGATTTCCTGAAGATTTCAACTTAAAATAATAACTCCAGTTTGGAAAGAAGGCGAATTGTCTTGCGTTTTATTTTATGAACCAACTTTAAATATCATAGAATCATACAATGGTTTGGGCTGCACAGGACTTTAAAGATCATCTAGTTCCAAGCCCCCCTCCATGGGCAGGGACACCTGATTTATTTGAATGCTTGGGGAAAAACACCCTAGGTTACAGAAGTGAGAGACTGATGTTAATGTAAAGGACGATGAAGCCTATCGTGTATTTGAAACCGCTGTGTGCTAAGACCTCATTCTAACTCTCACAGAAGCATGTCCACAGAGCCAAAAATTGTAATCATGGCAGATGTAGTTTTACCCTGGCTGGCAGCTAAACACTGCAACACCGCTAGCTAACCCTCCCGCTGCCCCCTTCCCGGGGATGGGGGAGATAATTGAAGGGATGGAGGGAAAAGAGGCTCGTGGATTGAGATAAGAACAATTTAATAACTAAGATACTATAATATTGGAAATAATAATGATAGTAATATATACAAACATACAAACGAGTAATGCACAGTGGTACTGCTCACCACCTAATGACCAAGGCTCAGCCACTCCTGGCTAATGATCCCAGAGCAGGGAGAGTCCCAAAACCACAGTTCCAGAATGGGGATAAGAGCTTGAGTGTCCGAGAGACCGAGATGACCCTGAGAGAGGGACGACCCAGAGGGAGACAACCCAGAGCAAGAGAGTACTTCTGGAGGAGACCCTCATCTATCTACTTGGCACAACATGCATGGTATGGAATAGACTATTGGCCAGTTTGTGTCTCAATCCTAAACCTGATATCAAATCTTCGGCTAGTAATTGGGACTGTGCTCCCTCTTAGTTTCTCCTGCACCTGTAACCACTGGCACAGCAGAGGAGCTGAAAAGTTCTTGACTGTCCTGGCAGCAACTGCAAACATCAGAATGTTATGAGCCTTCTTCTCAGCACAAATCTAAAACACAGCCTCACACTAGCTACTGTGAAGAAAGCTAACTCTGTCTCAGGTGAAATCAGGACAATAGAACAATGTCAAAGACGTATCATGTATTTTTCATTCTGTGTCTCCAAACTGTTAAAAGGAAAAATACATGCTCTGTTTGAAAATTGCCGCAGAGGCCAAAATAATGTTTTATGTTTTCCCTCTTGGTCTTTTATAATTTTTATGTTCTGTTTTCTCTTGCATCAGATGATGAACTCAAAACCTTGTGCTTCTACACTGATGAAATACACTTTACTGCAGAGACATTACTTGGAGAATATCCAGTATTGGCCATTCAGAAATGTACTTCCATTCATTTCAAGCAAGCATCCGTTTATGTCATAAGCAATTGTAGTCTACAGTGTTAATTGTGTCTACATTGATAAAGTTCACTTTATGACAAAGCTACTGGATTGTGATTTATTTTATTTATTAACAGTTTTATGGAGTTTATTTTCATTCAGGTCTTCCTCAATGGATAAACAATGGAGCTATTGATCGTGTACGGAAAAGTTTCTGACAGCTTCAATTAGAGAAACCTTCCTTTGTTCAAATGGCAAATCATATTTCTGGAAAATTTCCTACCTCTTTGGATTTTTTCTGAAAGTTAATTTATCAGTTGGCATACCACTGGGTCCAAACCTGCTTTTACTGAAGTAAGTGGGAATTTTGCCATTGGCTTCGACAGGAGCAGGTGCACGCCCCTAATGAGGTGTGTAATGGAAACTGTGTACACACAAAAAACCTGGACATAGCCAGCACGAGAAACACCGGAGAAGAAGAAAGATTTCTCAGAATCCCAGAGCACGTGGACAATGTATTAAGGTGACATTTAAACATTGACAAGAAAAGTGAAGAGATCAAGTGGAAGAATAGAACTAGACAAGAAGATATTGTCGTGCTGGAACAATTCACCTCATGCTTTGGAAAGTTTATAAAAACCTTGAATAGGGACGGAAAGGGCATGATGATAAATGAGAGCACCTAAGCCACATTAGATCAGCTGATAACACAGTCATCTTTGCCAAAATCCCTGGAGACCTTGAAGCACTGATGAGAAAATTAATCATGAAGAGTATGGCTTGAGCAATTAGGATAGGAAGAGCTGAGTTGTTCCCAGTGAAACTTGACCCCTAGCCTTCACCTTGTGTTGAAATCAAGTATGACCCAAACCTTTACAGAAGTACAAAAAAAAAAAAAAAAGGCAAAGGAAGTTTTTTCACTTCATTATTTCTCATTTTCTTTCATCGTATCCAGTATAGTCCGCTGTGGATAGTCTCAGACTGGTATCAACTAGAACAGCACCAGAACAGCAAGACACTGATTTATCGGTCAGTATTGCACCCACAGTAGTTAGCCCTGCTTCTCGGGGCCTGAGGAAGGGCATGTTAGTGATGCCCAGTGCAGCGTTGTGCTAATCCAGTGAAACTGATGCTCTGAACCAAGCAAGGCGCTTGCTTTGTGCCGGTCTGCTCTGTGAAGCAGTGTCAGATCCCGCGGTGTCCCCTGGGCCATCCGTAGGTGCTAGCACAGAGCTTAACTAGCACAGAGTTATCCTAGGCACTGCACATGCCAGGGTGCTGCAGGAGAGGTTGAGTTTGAAGGAGCTCTGTGGTATCTCATGCTCAGGACGAGGGGCAACAAGCTAGGAAGAGGAAGACTCCACCCGCCTCCGTGCTGCAATCTTGCTGCAAATACATGTTTCAGCCTCAGGTGAGAAATCTCATGCAGAAAACTCAGGAAAGATAAGAGGTGTGGAGGCTGGTGGGTACTCCACTGTTTCTCCTCTTGATGGGCTCAAAGTTTGTTTCCCAGCTGCGATGAAAAGACCAGGCTTGTTTTGCCAGAAGGTGCTAATGACTCATAGAATGAGGAGTGCTCACATCTGAGTCCCTGGCTGTTTGAGGGAAAGTGGGTGTTTGCACTCCCGGAGCCAGGCTGTGCCTTGTGTGGAAAAACGGAGGCGTTCTGTGGTCTGGACTTGGAAGGACTTTTTCATACATTTGATGGTGTTGGTTGGGTTTTTTTTGCCAAATGTGGCTCTGAGTCTGGAAGGAATCCTAGAGGGGCATCTTTGTTGGACATAACTACTGTTTTCCTATCCACTTTTTGAGTGTTTTATCTCGGCCACAAACTGAAGCATGCATAACGAGGAAAGGAACATCACTCATTATTTGTCTTCTTGATTGGCAGAATTTCATGGGTGAATGCAGATGTGTATCTCTTGGGACGCTGCAGCTATCGTGGCAGGAATTTTTTCCAGTCAGATATTTGAATGAGATCTGGGAGATGAATATACTTTGTCTCTAGTTTTGTTTTTAGTGATTTCACTTTTCTGGCTTAAGTATTTCATTCCCTTTTATTGTCAAGATTTATTACCAGTGCTGTTGTGAAGTGTAGTCAGTCCCAGTCCTCCAACTCCTTCTTCCTAAACTTAATTTTTATCAATGGAATAGTTTCCTGTAAAACATCTAACCGTTGGCTTATTGGCAGGTTACGTCTGAGAGCTTTTTTGAAACTAAGGCCAGCACCAATTAAGTGGCTGGCGCCAAGTCCCTTAGTTGCTGATGGAATAAATGAGAATTTCATTTGTTTCAAAGCTGGCTGCATGTTTGGACGGTGAAAACTTAAGAACATTGAGTTCCTAGTTCCTAGCTGTGGTGTTGGTATTTGTGCTTCTGTAGCTCCATCCTTTGACATTTTTAATACGTTTATTGACACAACTCTCCTGTTTAGGAAATGCTGTTATTATTTTTCAAGTGGGAAACCACAACACCGAGAAACTATAGTCAAGTTTGTATCAGAAGGTACATCACACGCAGAAGGAGCAGCAACCTTCCCTAGAGGGGAGGGTTGGTTATACAGGAATGCTTTTTGTGATCAGCCTTTTATTGAGTCTGCCAAAAGACAGGCTAGACTCAAAAAGGGAAATCCGTGATGTACTTTTGCGTCTATACTGAGAGACTTTGTCCATAACATCATTGGAGGAAATCATACTTCAATGGCTTGCCCATTGGGGTGGAGAACGAGGCAGATCTGATGTGAGAACCCCTGGAGCTGAGCCCTTTCCCCCACAGCCCTACTGCACTAGGACTTCCTTGTTGCAGGCAAAAAAGTCTGCAAAAACAACTACTACGAGCATTTTTATTGAAAGGAGTGACTTCCGCTTAGTAATATTGGGTCCAAAATACTGCTAGGAACATTTTTGTCTTCCTCTTCAGAAAGAGCATTTACGGGACCTCTGTATTGGGGTTTTTATCAGCTGGCATGTGCTGCTTCTGTACGTATTCTCTGAAAGCAGGAAATGCACCACGTTGTGATCAAGAGTAGGCTGTGAAGAACACCTTAATTCCAGGTACACAGAGTTTCTCTGTAACGGGCAAAAAGGTCACATGCCTTAAACTAGACCTTAGGAGGACATCCAGATTCTCACCCGCACCTAAAATTCATTGCTCAAACTTGGATTTAACCTGAATTTTAAATTATTCTCTACTCTAAAGGAAAGGAATAAAGAATCAAAACACATGGGTTTTAGATTAGTTGTGAGTTATGTAAAAGTATAACTTTTTGTGGGTTATTTTCTTTGTTTGTGAACAAAATGTCACCTAATTCTTTGATGAAAGATGATTTTAAGTATTTATTTTCCTTTAGATTTATTCTTCCCCCTTCAAAATACAAACAAAAAGGTTAAGAAGTTAAGTTTGACTTCTGTTCCTAAGTTTTCTTTAAAAATCATGATAGAACTGCCAGGATGATGAGATATTGGCTGTCAATAAAGTAACTATTGATCATAATCTTCCAAAATTCGTCCTTCATATGTGTGTAAAAGCAGAATATGCTGTGAATTGCAGAACAGAGTGAATTGCTTTGTCCCCGAGGGAAGAGCAGATAATTACCAAATAACATTTCTCTCAAAGCTGTAGCTAAGTCCTGAGTGTTACGTGAGGCAAATTCCACACTCTTACAAAATGAATAAACTTGTCAGTACTTTCACACAAATTAAGCCTTGTAACATTTTGGTAAAAATCCTATTAGGAATGTCCTCATTTTTATAATTAATTTGTATTTCTTTAAGGGCAAAGGAAAAAAAGATGTTGGAAAGAGTAAGCATGTATTCAGAAATCTTGTCCTGTCCTCTGGATGTTTTCAACAGATTGGTTTTATGTTGTTAAGGATTCTTTTATTCTTGATCAATATAGTTTTACAGACTTTCATATTGCTGGGGTCTGTGCTTGGATGTCTGAGATACACGTTTTGGAAAGCAGTATTGTAGTGAAAGAGTAATTCATTCCCTCGTATCTGTTGACATCAATTACAGCTTTGAGAGAAGGAGATGCTTAAAGCTCTCGTTATTTTATGTAGTAGCTTACGCTCAAAGAAAAGGGGAGATTTTGTAGCTAACATTTTGCAGGACATCTGAACTATTTTAGTGAAACTTATGCTACTTTCCAGAATTCAGTGGAGATGACTTCTGCCAGTGAACCAGTACTGCACTGGGAATCATTTGTGCAAAGCCGATTGTCTGTTTCAGAACGCAGAACTTTCTATTAGAAGAGGCTGAATTATTTATTGGAAATAAATTACCCAGCAAATGTAGCTTTTTTTGCCTTGTTTGCAAGTTAAGATCTGATTCTGGATTCCATTAATGTATTTCTTATTCGAAGCCTTTTCCAATAAAATGAAATATTCTGCTGTGCAAACTGTCTGCTGGCTGTTTGTGGTACAGGACTGTAACTCCCCGAACAGGGGTGTAAATGCGCTTCCCCACCCACCTACCTCAGTGTGCAAAAGAAAAAAAAATTAACTCTGCTCTGCTTAACCCACGACATTCACTCACAACTTCACAATGTGACCTTTCATTTAAGGGCTTTAACGAACAATGGAATCGCCAGCCATGCAAATATCTGGGGGGGTATTGGCGTTTGAATGCCCACCTCGGGGCTATGCTGTAGAGACACTTCTCTTGCCTTGACCCACGCAGGCTTCATCAGTTACAGCCTCTCACTGCCTCAGCTGGTGAGGGTTTGTGGTGAACAGGCTGGAAATTCATCTAAAGGGGAAGACAAGAGGACGACCAAGCTGCTTTTTTTAATTCTTCCTGCTGAGAGAGGGAGATGTTATTTCCCTGCCCTCTCCCCCTGCTCTCCACCTTCTGGCTCCTGAGCCTCCTGATTCTGAGCAGCCTCACCTGTGCCCTTCCTCCTCCCCAGCTTGCACCAACTCTGGCATCCATTGGGCTCTTCGCTGAGATGATTTAACTCTCAAAAACCCCACAAAACTATTGATTTTCTTTGGCCGACTTATTTTTTCTGCTTAGTTACTGGGTTGCGTCAATGCTTACGTGAGTCTGTCGAGTGCTGGTGCTGGTGCAAGAGGGAGGAGGGCGTCACCTCCTCTTTTGGGCAGCGGTGAGCCTAATATGAAAGTTCACTTAACATACTTAAAAGTGTATGCAATGACTAGAGAGACTCTTCCATCACACACCTGACAAGGAAGATCACTAAACAAGGTATTTCCCATGTATACAAGTGGCATCTTCTGAAAAGGAGAATGTGTTGGAAATAACATTCACAGGGCAGAGTGGCCGTGCTCGTAAGCAGACCAGAAAGAGGAAAGGCTTAATTCCCAGTTTTCACAGCCTTCCTCCTTCCTAAACCAGAGGACTCTAATCACCTTGCAAGGCGTTTTCAATCTCTGGGCCATAGAAATGGCATCATGTACAGGTTCAGAAAAGGGCCTGGGGGACATAAGGTCTGAGGGGACCAAGCGCATTAGCAATGTCACGCTGTTGGATTAACAGCTACAGAAAACAGATCTGAAAAGGAGAGGAACATTCATCGGCATAACGAAAGGTATAGGAACGCCAGGCTCCTGGGATGGATACACATTGTGGATATGGCAGACTTCTAAACGTTTTCTTAAGGTCTGTTGCCTGCTTTGTTTTAAAAGGAAAGAAGAAGGTGGAAGGAGAGCACCAAGGCTATGTTCAGTGAAATGCTGTGAAACATCCAACAGTGATGTAGTGCCAGGGAGAAATGGATTTTTTTGTTATATATTGCCTAGAGCAAGGAAGCGTAGAAAAGTCTTTGGACTTTTAGAAACCCATTTACTGTGGCACTGGTTTGTGCAGTATCTGGGAAAAATACTGAAGCTGGAATCAAGGCGTCAGGACTTGGGAGGTTTCCCGTTTAAGAGTTATGAAACTGTCAGGAGAAAAACACAGACTGAGGAAAACAGGGCATGGGAGAGTGAGAAGATCAGAAGGATATTTCCAGAACATCTTTTTCAGGTCTGTGGGAACAAGCTCTGCTTTTGCTCCAACGCAATTGTAAGCTCTGAGGATGTGGCTAGCCCGGTGCTGAAGCCAAGCAAACACGTTCTGCTGTGAAAAAAGACAGTAGCAGCAGCTGTCCTGGAGTGCAGACAGCGTGAGCTCATATCTGATCTCAAAGGACTACAGGACAGGATTGTGGGAGCGGTAACAGTGTCTCTGGTGTGAGCAGAGACTTCGACCTGGATGTGCTTTTCTCTGAGTGTGCTGGAAAGCCAAACTCTCATGTTGGAAGGGAGAACGGGGATGTAAGAGATGAAGGCTGGTCCAGTATTTTGAGAGTTTAGAGAAGCTAGAGGAAGAGAACGTTTTTTGGTCCTCTGGGCTTGACTCCTAGCCTAGAACAGAATTATTTTTCTGTACGTGCAGCCGTGGTGCAGAGGGCTCCAGAGGAACGAGAAAGGTCTAGCAGCTGCTTCCGTTGCCTGGGTCAGAAGCAGCGATGCTGTTAATGAGGGTGGTGGGTTCTGAGATGGGTTAGGAGGAGGGAGGGAGCCAGCAAAGGTTGCTCTCTCGCTTTCATTCTTGTCTTCTGGGTGCAAACCTGAGCAAACGAGAAAAAACACTGCCTGCTCAGCTGAACCTGGGTGGTTCATGCAAGAAGAAAGGGCAGAGGCTGCAGGAGGTTGCTGGAGGCGATTTTCACAGGCAGTTCGGGAACAGAACTGCCTCCAGCACAGCTCTGCAGTGAGGTTGTGTTGTGCAGCCACTCTAAAGTGATAAAACATGAGAAAAGAGCTGTTTACAGAAAAGTGTTCTTTTGCTATGGACATCTTGGCAGGTGTTTCTTCTGGGGGTTAGTAATTGCTTAGCTGTAATATATGGTGTAGTAACATAACCTGACCTAAGGGTATTGAGTTTTGTGACACCAGGTAAGTTTCAGAGATATCCATCTTCGAGGGATTTGAGAAGATGAACATATAATCAAACACATCCTCTGAAAGCTGCAGCGATGGTCAGATGTTGTATAGCGTGACGTTAGAGTTCTCAGGCCACTGTCTGGTCCAAGCTCAACCAAGAATATATGGGACAGTCACTTCTGGCTGGGATTTTTGGCAGCGAGGTGCTTGTTTACTCAGTAGTGCAACTACATCTAGGAAGAGTGAAAGCATCTTTAGGCAACAAAACGTACTGTTTAGGGATTTTATGCATCCCAGATGGAACGGTGGATATTGAGCAAGCAGATCCCGGTGGCCTCCCTCTGTTCTCTCTCGGGATATTTGTATACAGCAGAATACAGTCAAGTGTCACGTGAGAGATCTTTCTAGCCAGGATTTGCAAGCCAAGAATGTGTGGACGTGAGAGTCTTTAAGGGCATAAGGAAGGAAATAATTCCATGTTGAGGGAGAAGACTGGGAATGAGACGAATTTGCAAAAAGCTTGAAGACAAAAACAAGGGCAGTCTTCCCTGCTGAATCTGAAGGATGTAACGGAAAACATTATGGAGGGGACATGGAAGAAGACATCATTCTGTGAGACTTGCTAGGCCAGAGGGACCAAGACACTGAGCTTCAAAAGCAGGGAAGAAGGTGGTGAACCTGGGCTTTAGCTAAACGTGAAGACAGTTTCCTTCCTTGTCTTAGAGCTCTGGTCAATACTGCTGCTCCCTTGACTGGATCATTGGCTTGGCTGGTCCACAAAGGCTGTGCTGGTGTGCTGAGGACAATCTCGGACTGTTACAGCAATGCGTTCTAGGAGTAAACCAGCTCAGCTTTCTGAAATCTGGTACCGCAGGACTGACAGAGAGGATCAGGACTCCTGTGCATGACTGACAGAGATTTCTGCAGTTGTGTTGTTGATAAAGGACGCAACTTCCCTTGGGGCAAAGAGTTGACAGCAGAATTACATTTTCCGTTTTATTGAGTCTCTCTGTATGGCTTTCAATTATGTCTTCAGTAGTGGCATCTTACCTTGACTTTCTATTACTATATAATAACAGTTGATGTGACTCAGAACCGCTTTTTTTCTTTGCTTATGCTCATAAAGAATGAGATTTTCACGGACTCAGATAGAATGAGACTTTATTTGAAGATTTGACCAGAAAGGACTGTAAAGCTCATTGAGAGTGAATGCAATTATTCATTTTCTGTTTCAGCCGTTGTTTGGAAAATCTCTACCTTATTCTTCAATAATAAACTAATTGAACAAAATTATTATTTTTATTGGCCAGTTTCTAGATGGGAAATATGAATGTTCCCACTATGTAAACTTTTGGCCATACAGTGGAAAACATAAACAAATCCCGTTAGCCTCAGGTGATCATTCCTACTGTATAAATAATATTATGATAAATTCACTGGGTGTGTTATCTCTAGTGAATAATTCAGCCAGTTGCAGCTATAGTGAAGAACATAGTGGAAACTCATCTACTGACCGTGTATTTTGGGGTGTCTACTACAACATCTTAGGCAAAATCTTACTAATCAGGTTTTATTCCTCAGGGCTTTCTCTCATGTCATGACATCTTCAGTATTTATTTATATGGGGAAGGCAGAAATTAAATTAGCTGATTTTTTTTTCTCCAAATGTATATTACTTTATTTACTTCGACAGTCCAGCGTTGTAAAGAATGATACATTTAAAATATTAAACATTCTGCTAGATGCCTGATCTTGCAGTCCCCCTGTGTGCTGAACTAATTCACTGTGATGTCCGCGTGATTTTTGCACACAAAATAATTACAGGATCAGGACCTAAATTTTTAACAATTTGTTATAGCAATAACAGAAAACCCACACTGAGATAATCAACCTTGACTTCTCATACATGCACACCTCTTTATCTTACCATGTACAACACCTAAGATGGTTAAATCTGTTCCCTCGCAACAGCAACAAGAAGGACTGATACTTCAGTGGATGCTGGAAGCAAAGTGATGGCAGCACCAAACGTGAGCTGTGAGACAGTTGATAACATACAACCTATGATAAGAAAGGCATGCTCGTCTTATTAATTATTTATATTTGGAATGTGCTTATGATATTCTAGCAGAGGCAAGGTTTGTAGAGAGATATAATTGGGAATCACTTGGGCTAATAAATAGCATACAAAAATGAATTAAAATTAGATTAGAGAAGTCACTGTATAAGAGAAGAAAATTAATAAACACACATCATCGTTACGATGGTGGCCCTTTGCAAACCGCAGCCTTGGTGTGGCTTGCAAGACAAGTTGCAATACAAATTAGAATCCTGAGTTGTGTTGGGAGTGTCCAGTTGTTCTGGAAAAAAGTCAATGTTTAGAAACGAAGGAGAGCAAAAAACTGAAAGTTGGGTTTTTTGCTAGTACCATGGAAAGGTCACAAAGTCCACTCCTGCTCATAATGAGATTCCAAAGCGGTGTGGGAAACGTGTGCTGGTTTCAGCTGTCAATCACTATTTAGAAATGTCACCAATAATTTGTACTTTGGAAGTGCTCAATGTGTGGACTCCTGGCTCTAATTGGATCCACTGATTTCAGCTAAATCTCGTCCTGTCAGCAGCTCAGCAGTAGGTAAGATATTGAAGCTTTAATGAATCCGGTAATAAATTTAAATTGCCAACCTGGATTATTTTAAAATTTTTTGCTAGTGAAAATAGTTGTGCTTTCCTGGGGACAAAAATTGAATTAGTTCTTAAATAACTATGTTAAATTACTGACCGAGCAGGTGGGACATGCATTTTATGTATGTGTGTGTATCTGTACAGTTCCTTCAGTAGAGAAAAAAGAAAATTAAGAAAGAACAATGGCCAGAAAAGTTGGATTAAAGGAATGTGATTTCATACTTTTGTCTATCAAGCACAGAAATAATTATGGAAGAAAACCTTTTGTCTGAGGAATAGGGATAAGGAAGCCAGAAATACGTACAGCAGCCTCCTACATCACTCCAGAAGCTGCTTTTGTGAGGTAGGGGCAGTGCTGCTGCTTCAACTCCTGAGTTCTTACCCTGGTTGTCTAAGGAAGTGAGATGTACACAACAGTGCCATTCATCTGTGTCCACCCGTCTGTCTGGCACCTCATGTCTTCCCCCAGGAATTTTAGAAGCTGTGATGAAACTTTAGCAAATTTGACAAAGGATGAAATGTCTCACAGATACCAAATGCTCACAAATTTTGTTTACCAGTATAGAAGGATCCCACTAAGGAGAGAGGGTTCGGTCCCCACTGTCCTGTTCAGCCCGCTCATTGCTGTGCCGTGGACAGCCAGAAAGCCATCCTGCCTGCCTGGGCTCCTGGCCACAGAGGTGGTGACAGTGGATGAAGCCTTGGACTACCAACCCCTCCATCCCCTGCTTGGTGGCAAGGTCTGGCAAAGGCCCCTTGCTGGTAAGAGGAACTACATCAGGCTGTTGTAGAGGGGCTGACGAAGGCAAATCTCCACTTTGTGAGGCAAGGACGGAGAGACCCAGCAGTGTCAAAGCAGGCAGAGAGGATGAGGAAAGCTTCTGGAGGCACTGGGGAGCTCAGCAGGTGCTGGAGCGTGGAAGGCAGCTGCAGCCAATGCAAGGACATGGTATGGAAGTGTTTGGAGATACTACACTAGTGGTTTGGGCTGGCATGTGTGGGGGAGATTTAGGGACATGCAGACGGGAGATTAGGAAGAAATGTAGAGTTGCCGGTGATGCTGGAGAACGCAGGACACAAATCCAAAGGCAACGAGCCTTCACTAGCACTGTAACACATGGAACAGTCGGGTTTGGTTTGGTTTTTCTCAGATCTGACTGATTTCTTCTTTGATGTGTCTGTGTTCAAATGACACTGCTTTAATTCGTAAGGCAGCAGGAGCTATCGCTCAGATGCAGCATGAATAGTGGCAAGAACACCTGAAAGTATGTTCTTGTGCATCTTTTCCTAGAATAAAATAAAAAGTGCTTTTCACAAATACGATCCATCTTCTTATTATCCAACTACATGAGTGTATATTGTGTATTATAAAGCTGAACAAAGTTTACACAAACCATAACCACAATATCATCATGGCTTCCTTGTCCTAGGAGCCCAACCTAAATATCCAAAAAACATGTGCTCTGTCTGAAGACGTAAGTCAGCTATTTTTGCCCCAGCTCTTACGCATTCATGATAAAACCAATGAACTAGAACTTAGAACAACTTTTAAGGCATTGACTTTGATACCTGATGGACCTTATTCTGTATTGCACATGGAGTACTCATTTGCACGTTCATTCTGACCTACAGTATTTTTCCACCTGCCCTCTCTTTGTACTGTTAAAGACGATAGTAATAATTGTAAAACCACAGCAAATCCTGCTTTGTATTTATAAGTCCAGCTTTTCTAGTTTAAAACTTTCTGATTTAAAGTATTTTCATGACATCCTGTAGCTTTACTTGATGATTATCTCATTATTAAGATTTTGTTTTCTGATATTCTCATGAGATATGATTTTCCTTTAGTCTAGCCCCAGCTATAACTTCATTTACTACTTTCAATATTTGTTCTCCCTTCTGAACGGCTGCTATATTCAGGTGCCGACACACGTCATTTTGCTATGGTCTGAATTTGGCCACCTTTGGCCACACTGAAGAAGACCTGTTTGATAGGGTTTTAAAAGACATAAGCATGTGTTTGCTAGTCACTGGTGAAGCAGAAGGAAGGTTTTGTTTGTGCTCGGCTGAGTGAGCTCTCCCGAACCGATTGTTTGAATCCATCTGTGGTTCAGTTGCACTGCTAATAGTGTGCTGAGATACCGAGAGTCCAGGGTAGAGTCTTTCAGTTATTGCCTCATGACAAATAAATGAACATTTGACAAGTATCGTGTTCCCCTCTGCCATAATTTACCCAAATTTTAATGTTATTTCATTCAGACTCTCAATTCCTTCAGTTTGTTTTTTCTCAGTTCCCTTTGATTTGCTCACATCCCCCTGATGCTGAAATATCCAAAAGAGAGGAGAGGAAAGCGATTGCAGAAGCAAGATAAACTTGGAATGTAGGAAGCTGCGGTTGAATTATTTTATGTGTAAGCTGGGTTGGAAACTGCAAGCGCAGTACAGAAAGAATATATTCAGATTTTGGCTTGCAAGAAAAGGAAGCAACTCATATGAAAAATGACCACAAAAGGAAATGGGTAGCTGAAGAAGAGGAGGATGTAAGCCTGCCACCTGCCTCCTTTGGAATGAAGTAGCTGGTGTATGCATGTTTTGCTTGGATTCGTTTCAGTCCAGCTTTCTAAACTTCTGCTTTCCTTAATCTTGACTCCTTTCATGGTGGGATCTCCCCAAAGATCTGTTATTATTTTGATTCAGGTGAGTTACTTTACATGGCTCTACCAGCCAGAGCTGCGCTCCTGTGAGCAAATGTTGCCTAAATTATGAAGAGAAAGAGAAAAAAACTCCATTAGCAACATTTAGATAGTGTCTGATAAGTGTTTTAAAGCTGTACATTTGTCTTAAGGATCAGAGACTCCAAAGGCAAGTATGTGGGTTTGCAGCTTGTTTCCATTGCTTTGTATATCTGTAGGTGGAGAAACAAAAATAAACATAGATAACACCAAATGGAATGAGTGACTGGAAAGTTAAACTCCTTAGCCTCTTTGAGCTATTTTATCCAGCTAGCAAAGTTTTGCTAGAGATATGCAGTAAAGAAGTGGTATTATTTAATTAGCTAATATTTGTAGTGTAAAAGTTGATAAATTAATTAATGGGCTGGATTCTTTCCCTGCAGAGGGCTGCTGAAAGGGACATTCTTTGGAAGAAAGGAATGACTGCAGCACAAGGTGCCCACAGCTTCCCTTGTGCCTTTGCTGGAGATACAGAGGACAGCGAACAGGACAGCAGTGCTGCTGCAGGAAAAACAAACAAGGAAAAGTCTTATCTAGTGCCATGCTCTGCTCTGCTGTCGGTCTTCCCATTGACTTACCCCAGTAGGAAATTCAAGAACGGGAGAGAAAGCTTCCTTGAGGTGTGCATGGGATGTACGTATGGGTGTGTCAGGACTTGGGAAATGCAAAAAACATGCCAGGAATTGGATGTTGTGAGCATGCAACAAAGTTCTTCAAATCGGAGAGGTGGGAACACAAAATGCTCCCCCAGCCATTGCTGAGGTCTTGGCTGGGAACCTTGCTAGCCAGGGAACCGGGACAGGGGCGTAAGGCTAAAGGCAAGAGTCTGTTACAGCTGTAGCAGAAAACCAAACCAAAATAGCAGCTAGGACTCTTGTGTCTGTAGTCTGAACGGCTGTCTGTATTTCGGGATCATCTAAATGTCTGAGTTGATTTCTTCTGCTGTGTTGTAGCAAAAGTTCCGTTTTAGAGCAAAATGTACTTCTGCAGGTGCTTCGTCCAAAATGCAAGTGTTAAAACAGAAAAGCTAGGCCAACACTGCAACAGAGGAATGGTTGGGAAGTATTAACTGGAACATTCATTCCTAATTTTTCTAGGGTCAGATTTTCAGCATTGAGTTCTCTTCTTGGAGATAAAATTTCGGGACTGTAAATAATTACAAACACATTTTTCTTATAAGCAGCCATGGTGTTTTCATTCAAGTTTTAAAAGCTAAATACTAATATTTACAACTGCCAATCAAAGGTCAAAGCTAGAGGTACCTTCGCTAGACTTTCAGGTCTACATTGGTTTTGGAAAAGGCAAACTCTAGGACATTTGTTTGTCCCATTTAAGTAGTGACAAAAATTCTCACTATTTTCACAACAAGGATGGAAAAGAGCCCATAGATTATTTTATAACTAAAACTAGCAATTATTTGGATACAAAGACCTAAGTTGGACAAAACTGAGAAAATGTTCATGAAGAGATATTTTCTCCAAATACCTTTTTTTTTTTTTTTTGCAAGATTTTTAGCTTGCAAGCCTGACTCAAAAGATTTGTACTAGCTCTACTTGTGTTCCTTCTTACAAGGATTCTCAGGGACTCACCTGTTCTTTGACAATGATTAATCGAAGATTTTTCCATGTTTTTTCTCTTCTACATCTTTGTTACTGGGGGATGGTTGTCTTCTACATACATCTCATACCAGCATGGCATCATTTGTACCTGCCAGGGAATACAGAAGCACAGCAGTAAAAGTTGTTTTGAACAGTTGATTGCTCAGTAAAGTTCTTTGTAACTAGGGATACTGTAATAATTTTTTACCCAGAGTTCAGAGTTAATTCAAGCTTTCGCAGGTAGTTGCAATTAGCAATGACCTGCCCACCCCTGCCTGTACAAAGACAAGGAGAACTAGCACTCCTGCTTGATTATGATTGCTAAGAAAGGCTGGCTAAAAAGTGTCCGAGCTGTTCCCTCCCTCTCCCTCACCCAGCTGGCTCCATAATCATCAGCCCTTTCCGCTCAGCCTGTAAGATAGCAGCTAGCTGAAGAGCAGAGGATGAAAAATGCCAGTTGCTCTCACAGCTGTATGGTAACCGCGTTCACTGGGTAGCTGTGAAGGGCTGTGGTGTTGCCATACATCTGTAATTTTTCTGTTACAACGTGGACAACCCCAGATACGAATTTAGCTTAAGCCATAAGCAGCTTTCAGAGTTTCCCCTGTCTCGGGTCACGTTGTGCTGTAGGAAAATGTAGAAGTACTCCTACTTGTGTTGTAAGTCCCTGCAGTAAGGCCACGAGACTGATCCAAGAAAAGATTCTGATATTCTAGGTGTAGAAGGAGTCATCACAAAAATTGTCCTTTTTACTGTCTGTTTGCTTTGGAGTAACACACAGTATAGCACACCCAGTAAGAAAAACAATGCGTGGAGTGGGGCTGAAACGAAAGGTCTCCTCCACCCCACTCCCCCCTGGACACTCACCCTGCTCCTTGCCTCTTGCTGACACTGGTACCTGCGTGGTGGCAAGGTGAGTTGGATCAACTCACTGAACCAAGGGACAAATTACCCTGCAAACAGAAGTCAGTTCTGGGGACACTGCATGCTCAGCGGATGGGTGCACAGGATGGGGGAAGAACACCTGGGCCAAGGGACAAACACTGGGACCGTACCCTGGCCTCGCACACGGGACCTGAGGAGCAGGCACTCTGCTGAGGGGCACGGTTTTGAGTCACCGACTACGTTCAGTGACCTTGCAGTCGTCAGTTATGGTGTAGCTGACACATTTCAGAAGAAGTGTTTTTCAGAAGAGGATATTTATCCCCATGCAGGCGTTCAAAGCCAGTGTAATTAGTGAACAAAATGCTTGCTTGACTTGAACAGAAGCGGTAGGCTGAATGTAGCGTTTTTTTGAAAAAGTATGAATGATCTGCTTTGCAATAGAAAATTATATCATTATGGTTAAACCGTTCACGCTGGCTAGGGGAATTAAAAAGACTTGCCTATCCCTCAGCCTGAGCTAAACACTTGAGGTTTTGGCAAAGTCAGTGGTTAGCTGGAAGCACAGAGATACATATGCAGAGATTCTCACGCTGGTCTGTGCAGCATACGTGGTTTGAGAGGTTTCAGGGAAGAAAAAATAAAGTGTCAAAATTCTTTCTGGTTAAACATGACTAACAATGAGGTAATGGTGGCTCAGAAGCATGCTGTAGTTAAGGTTGCACTCTAGAGACTGTGGTTAGCTTCCCAGGCTCTGCAATTGGGCCAAGAAAAGTAATTACAGTGATTAATAATAAAGTTTGATTTGCCAGTCACATAGTCCGTCCCTCAAAGCTGGTTGGTCTGGAGGAGGGGGAGGTAAGTTGTAGGAAGGAAATTAGAGCTACAAAGTACAGTTCTTGCAATGTACAATCCAAACACTCTAACAGAGCCACCTTAGCCTGCCATCAGCTATTTTTATACAACTGTGTACAACGGCTGTGGTCTTGTGCTGTACAGCAGGAGTCAATTTATGCATCTGTATATTGCTTCTATGGACGTGTGCAGTACAGAGTGGATAACTCACACACCGTGCACTGCAGCTGTGGTACTGTGCTGGGCAGGAGAAGCTGCTTCGTGCAACTGAACACCACACAGATGATGCTGTGCTTTGTAGATGAGCTGTTTTGTAAGTCTGGACACCACAGCAAGGATAACATTTGAATTTCTGAGGATGAGTAGCTACGAGCGCCTCACCTTTCTGATGGGAATTTGCTGCGAGCGCAGCAGTAGCCAGTGATGCGTAGCAGAGCTCGGAAAGGGAGCTTTGGTCGTGAAAATAATCACAAAACCTTAATAACGTCCCATCGTGCGCTTCCTGCCCTTGCCTCTGGGTGTGACTGTGGGGCAGGCGGGGTGGGCAGGAGTCAGCAGCGGTGCGGCTGGGGTCTGCCACAGCAGAGTCGGGGGGAAAAAGGCAGAAACCAGTCCCTGGGCAAAGTTGGGCTTCCTGATTACAGGAGTCCTTGGTGGCACCACAATGAAGAGCAGTTGCCATGGAAACCATTGCAAAAGATTAAGCGTATCAAGGAAACCTGATTGTGAGAGAATGGGTGGAAATAAGAGAATTAAATTAATGTAGAAATTATGTTTTTGTTTTATACCGTGAGGCATGGTAGAAACCTTTACATTCACAAACATCCAATTAAGAGAGAAGTTACAGCGAAATCTGCAAGCCCTGTTTCAGAAATGCGTGATTGCTTTATAATTAAAGGAAAATAAATAGTATTTTACTATCCAAAATAAAAATCCAGTGGTGCAGGCTGTTATTCACTTTCCCACTGTAGAATCTGCCGAGTTTTTTTGACATTTTGAGGCAGACAGGCCACAGTGACCCCCTGGGACGTGCTCACAGGTGCAGTGGCTTCCAGCCATGGAGTGGCCAAATGAATGTCAGACATTTGAGAGAGGAAGGGAACACTTAACTCCTCATTCTCTTTTGTCACATGCTGGCCAGGCTCCTGGACCAACTAAGCTGCACTCATTTGCAAGTTCTGAGAACAGAATGGCAAAGGTCAGCAGTTTATTCTGCCTGTGCTGGGCACTGCCTACGCCGGTCCTTGGCAAAAAGAGAAACAAGCTTCAGGCTGTTATAGTGACGAGAAATAACCAGTGCAGCTGGCACAGGCAACCGAGAAGAAGGTGGACATGGAGTTCGTGACCACTCCTCCCACTCCTGGTAATTCCCCGGGGACAAACAGGGCCTTGGCATCTGGACCCTACAAAGGGGGTGAAGGCCAAGTAACCAGTTAAAGCTCTTATGCAGTGCCAGAACAGAGTAGCACGGGTGGACTGGAGAATGCAACCCCCTGGCTCCTGTCCTTGCACCAGCACTTTGATGTGCTACCATCAGCAAGGGATTTGACTCTTAAAGATAGATTTCTGGCCTAGCATGAAATTAACGGCAGTGGTTTCACCCTGCTGCTATGGGAACATTTCTGGGAAAAGTGGAGATTATGTTTCGTTCATGGAAGCGCTAAATCCTGTGTCAAGAAAAAGCAATGAAGTGTTTTGCAATAACACAAGACACCCCAAGAATGACAGAGTAAGTGTGTGCAGAGGTACTTTCTTGGCTTGGGATAGATGTCTTGGACAGGCTGTGTCATTAAGGCTACCTCGCTCTGCTCAGAGTCTCTGAAATAATGACACTGGAACATCTGAAGAACACAGCTCCTCCATCTCCTCCTTGGACTGAGTTGTATCCATACATCTGCACAGCTGGCCAAAGCCAGAGCGCTGAGGTTTTGTCCAACAGATCTTCATCCACTTTGAGCACCCACCCATTGACCGGTCGCAGTCCAGTCTTATTTAAACAGAGTTTCAATTGCTCAAGCGGTGCTTACTTGTAAATGAAGATGCTGAGGGAAATAACAGAACCATTAATTTTTTTTGCCATCCATCAGCATAGACAGAGCTGAGCATTTTTTTAATTGAACCTACTTGACGTCCAATGCCTGCCTCTTCCATTTGCTTAAGGCATTTCTTGAAGTGAAGAAACTCACACCAGAGGAGACCAACACAGTCTTTCCTGATTATTTTTTATTACTGAACCCCAAAACTTTAACCAAAGTGTTCTCTTCATGAAAAAAGGCCTAAGCCACTGCCATGAAATGTTTGTGGTATCGATACCGTACTAGCAGGTGGAAGGTGATTAAACTTCATGCGTGTCACTTGGTCGTTCCACAGCAGGTCCAAAAGAGGGCACGTGTTGAAGATGGCTTTGACACTGCAGCTGCCTTCTTTTCCTTTGCAACAGTCACATAAAAACCGTGACACTGGGCAATAGTTGTCTTGATTTTGCAAGATCCCAGGCCTGATTACTGCATCGTGCTTTCCCTGAGATACCTCTGAGAGCCCTTTGGAAACTCGAGTTGGTGCAGATGATTGCTTTAGGTGCTGTGAGCAGAAATGCCCTGATACCGGGGTGATGAATGTAGAACAAAACCCCAGATAAAGAAAATAACTACACCAGCAGAAACAAACAGCTGTACTGGTTTCCTGTTTGCATCTGGCTTCAAATCAAACTGCTGATAGCTCTCTGAAGTCCTGCATGGCTGGAGTCCTGCTCTGCCGTGATGGCCTCAGCCTCCTGGTAACAATTTTGCAGCGATATTAAAAGCCAGCTGAGACATCCGCGATCATATTTTGTTGCTGGGGGCAGCCAGGCAGGGTGGAACTCTCATGGTCTTGTCTTTTGTGTACAACAAGATGTTTTCAGGGTCTGGCATCCAATTCAGCTTTCCTCTCAGGCTTTGTCAGATGGGGCTTGGCGTTGTTTGTTGTGTTGGTGGGTTTGTACACTGGCACTGATCGATACCACGACATGCGGTGTTTTTCACTACTGCACATGGATTCTGAGTCTGTGGTGGATCAGGAAATAAATAAAGTACAATGAGATAAATCTATAAAAGCATGTTTTCATTTTCATTCCAGCAGACAAGGAAAATGTATGGGAAATAAGAGAAAACACTTTCAGCTCTTGCAATTATTGAAGGTTGTATCTCAATGTGAATCTCTGTTAAGAATATACAATGCTACAGTTTTTTCTTTCTTCTGCCTTTCCCACACTGTTGTGCTGTGCACTTTATTATTGCTGTCACAATCTGTTCTCTGTCCAATATGATTGCTATCCCCAAAGGTTTATTCTACATAGCAAACATCCCGTAATAGTGACCTACTCTAATAACAGGAAATTTATTTTTAAACTGCATAATGCCTGCTCCATATTAATCTGTTTCTTTTCCAAAAAAAGTCAGACACGAAAATCTACTAATATTACACAATGCTTGACTGGTTTCCACAAAATTTCGTATCTTCTGAAGTCCACAGTGTTCACTAATTTGAAATAGCAACCAAGCATTTTTTCTTTCCTCTTCTGGTCAATAAATGTAAATAATAAATATCAGCAAACAATACAAAATCTGTCAAACATCAAAGGTCAATGCTCATCAGTCGTAGTCTTTTTGGAAGCAGCTTTATTCTCCCCATTTCAGCCAATAGCTGCAGAAAGAAGTTAACCCTTGATGTTCATAGTCTAAAATGGCTTGTGACTCTCGCAATTCTGGTGTTCCAGAGTGGGTCAGGTTTTTTTCTATCTGCGTACCTCTTCCTTCTGCACCTAGCCTTGCCTTGCTGATATCACTTTGGGGTCAGTGACACTGTTATCCAATGGATGATAAGACATCAGTGCGGATTTTTCTGTCTGCAAGTGATTTTCTTGGGAAGCAAGAAAACCCGTCACGTCAGATGCTTCTTCAAAGGGCCCGGTAAATTTGCACTCACTACATCTGCTGGAATATCTAACGAATAGGTATAAGCCTTTTGGGTTTGCTAACAGAAAGAATTAATACATCGTAGACTATTTTAATACCCTTAAGCCTGAAGGGTCACATTATCAAATCTCTCTTCCTCCCAAGTATTTTCAATTGTATCTTTTTTTTGACACCCTTAAACATGATTTGACGGTACTTTTTCCAGACCCATTTCATATTCTGTATTGCCTGCCTCAAGGATATCATATGCATCTCCGTCTTAATGAGGTTGAACTCTATATCTGCTTCCAGGATATTTTCTCCCAGATAAATCACCACGTCTGCCTCTGTCAATGCATCTAAAGTAACGCACAGATGAGAACACCAGCTGATTTCCAACAGTCTGTCTGTTTTCCCACCGCACCATGGCACTCTGTACTGCACAACTAGCCCTGAGTGTTTCCCTCATCACTGCTCTACCACTGACCACCTTTATGCTCCACGGTTTTCCCTTTTCGATCTTAAGTGGGGCCTCATGCACTCAGACCTTTTTGTATGGCAGAAAACCTTGGGTCCTCTGAGAATTCAAACAAAAAAATAAAACAAAATTGAGCAAAGCTTCATCGTAGTTTTCCTTCTCGGCTTGGCTAAGTCCTTCTGTAGATAAAATGCTCTCAAAGCTGTTATTTATTCTGACAGGAAGGATGTGCTTAATGCTTCACATTGCTGCTTTCCCGTGTTAGCATTTGACTTGGGCAACATTTAATAAAAAGCCTGACTTGTCATCTCTTAATACCAGAACGGAGAGAGTACAAAGCCATTAATTTTTGTATGTAGTGCCAAAATATCCTGGGAACGAGCACATTGCTACCAGTTATATTCTCTAGACTGTGTGTGCTGCCCAGTGCCTGACGGGCCACTGTATTATTTTTAAGGATTTCGAGTCATTAAAACAGTTACAAGATGTACGGTTGGTTGTGCTTCCAAATCTCTCAATGGAGAGTGACTTTATTTGACTTGTGTCTAATTAAACTTCTAGATAGATGACAAATGTCTCTTCCAACTCTTTGATGTATTTGTTTTTGAAATGCTAGTTGCGTTCATGGAATCCCTGTTGGGGAGTGGATAAGGCTGAAGCTGTTCCGCCTGCGTAATGATGAGCTGCAGCCTGTCCCTCCATGCTGTCACTGTGACAACTGGAAACCAGTGCTCCAAATGCTTCATACTCCCATGGACACAGGCGATATCGCTAGGCAAACTGGTCTTTACAGAAGCTTATGTCACAATTTTTCTCTTTTCCTTCTCTCTGGCTAGGCAGGTTTAAAAGTGTGTTGAAAACAAAGAAAAAAAGAAATGCCCCCCAGTCTGTTCCCCAAATGCATGGCTAATTTCTTTAGTTTAAAATGCTTTCCTTTTTACTTCTGTTTCATGTTTCAATAATTCCACCACATGCAAAAAATTTAAAGATAGAAGCATATCAGAACACTTTGGTTTTTTTGTCCATGTCAACATATGCCCTTGCACACCCAAAAGGAGAAAATCTGTATACGTGAGGACCCTGCAAATGACAAAATATGAATAAAATGCAAAATTTCACAGACTTCCGTAAGCAGTTGGGAACTGTACAGGTCCTGCCATGTGGACTGCTGCAGCAACATCCTATCCTATTTCCTTAGAATTATTTTCCATATAAGCAAACCTTATTTGATATTTTGTTTAAAAAAATTACACTAGTTCAAGACAGTTTTGCAATAAAAAATCAACTGGCTGACTTCTGGAGTAAGGCCTCTCCTGCTGGAATGACCACGATATTTATGTAAAAGTAAAGATTGCACCTGCTATGCACCTATCACTAGTTTCCACTCTTTCTAAATAACACAGCAATTTTCCTCTCAGATCTAGTTCCAGCATTCAAAATCTTTACAAAGACAGCTGAATACTGGGGTCAGATGCAGTGGGGCAGAGCTTCCCACCTTCTGGCATGAGAGTGTTTCTGCATTTTTATAATGAGCAAGCCAAGGCTTGCAAAAAGTAATTTGTGAACTTGGATAGGAGTCTGTGCTGGAAGAGAAAACAGTTGGTGTGATTATGTACAATAATGAGGAAGGTGGCGGGATGTTCTTGAGTTTCCACTGAAAACATGCACTGGATGAATAGAAAAAGAAATTTGAAGACGAGCTTTCCTTGGCATTTACATTTTTAAAACTGTTCTGACCTTTAATTGGTACATTCAGCACCTTTGCCAAGCCCTACATCTGGGGTATGTTTTGATAACAAGTAGAACCTAGTACTAAAAGTAACTATGTCCATAACTTTCTCTTGACCACTAGTTGGACCATGTGAAAAATATCAGGGAAATACATCAGAGAAAGAACTACAGATTCCAAAGAATAATGTACACATAGCAGGGAGCATCCAGCTATAGATTAAACAGAATTAATTTCACTTGCAAAGCAAATATTTGAAGAGAAAGCATTTTCCTACAGTAAGCTGCTTGCCTTCCCTTTGTCCAAGACATAACAAGGTACAGAAGCTACACACAAACCCCTCTGTGATACCATCCCGTGCCCAGAACACCGCATTAAACACACCTCTGTATCAACTGCTTTTACCTACAATTACTGCTGTCCAACCCAGCTCCTGCTCCCCACAAAGACTGACTGACCAATGCTGCTGAAGTCACAGATAACACCAAGAATTTGGTCTGCACTTTATCAGCAGCTCTCAAATCTCATTACCAGGTGGATAGACATCATTATCTCTTTATCCCATTGGGAACAACAGTGTGCAGAGAAGCTCCTTGCTGAAAGTCGTACAGCAAGTCGCTGGAAGAGTCTGAAGGTGGAATTAAGACTAGTTGCATCCTCACCACAGACACACATGTTGACAGAGCTGCTGGCATTGCACCCATGCAATTATCAGGACCGTTAACTGAACCTCCTTGTCGAGAGGATGGGAGGGCTAGTGACTAAGAACTGTCAAATGTACCTGTCTAGAAAGATTCTCTTTGTCCTGAAAGGTAAGAACTAGGCTAATGTTTACCCTGTACCTAAAGTTCAGGCTTTTCTAGTGTTTCATGTTGATGTCACATTTTAGTTTTTGTTGTGCAGCGCGCCTACACAAAGTATTTCTTCTCCCTTGAAAAATCAAGAGTATAAGACACTTAAAGCTGGAAGAACTGCTAAAGCCAGTCCATATAACCTGAACTAAACGAGCATTTCAGGTGTGTCCATCGTGGAAGACTCGTGATGATAGTAAGAGGGGTTCCTGAGGCTCACCTCTGCTATGACACTTTGCCAGCAATCCTGCAAAAGACTTTTGCTACTAATTCCACTGGTGAATTTTGTTTCATTCCTTTGTCATCCTTTTGTAGGATCAGGCAGATCTTTTTGTTTATCTATGCAATTATTTTATTCGTTGACTCTTTCTTTTCTTTGTTTCTTTCCCATGAGACATCTATATTCATTAGATTTCTAAGTCTTTTCCTTTAAGTTCTCTAGCTATGAAATACAAGATATAATCCCTCAATTTATTCCAGTGAAGGGAAAAAAATAAACAGAAGAAAGGCTCAGGACATGTCACAAGATTTATTTCCACTTCAGTGTTTTAGACAACAGATGATCCATTTACAAAGCAGTGATCTGTGTCCAAGACTGGACTTTCCTGACAAATGGACGTGCAAGGGGAAGCTGCACATTCTGAGTATGATTTCTGATTACCTATGACAGGTACCTGAGGGTGTCTGTCTCTTTTATAGCTTGAGAACATTTGTACGGCTCTTTATGTCAAAAATGAAGTCCTGCTGTATTGAACGGGACTGATAAACTTCAGGGATGAAATGAGCTCCTGATTGTTGCCAAGAAAAATGGTATGATGCTTGGTTATGTTATTAATCTTGAGAAAATGCTTTAGGGTAAAGAATAATTGTTTCAAATATATGTGAGCATTTTCGAAAAAGAAGTAGAAGAGCTGAGAGTAGAACAGAGGCAACCTGAAAAATAATATAAAACACTTTTTTTAATTCAAGCTGCTTAAAATAAATTTAAATGTCTGTTCCTAGTGTAGTGTCTAAGGTAAGCTACAGATGTTCACTGTTGCCAAGAAGGTGAAGGTGTGGTGAAAACACCACTGGGGGAATGATTTTCAAACTATTATTCTTCAGCACATACATTGTTCACAGTATGATTCTGTTGCCAGATACTACACTGAAATGGAGCAGACAAAGACAACTGGAGTGTGGGGGTCTTGAATAGACGCTCACAGAAACACGTTAATTTTCAGCTACTATACGATATGAAAATATGTTCACTGTGACTGGTAATTGATGGTCAAAGTTACCATCTACCTGCCACAACTCCTGTATGGCAAGTACTGTTCTCAGTTTTCCTGCCAGTTTGGCGATAAAAGGCATCTCGTCACAAAAGTTTCATAAATGTAGAATTCAGTCGGCAGTATCTTGAGAGTTTTTTTCCTTTCTGTTTAAGAATTAGCCCTGTTTCAGACTAATAATTACAAGGGGCTTGTGACATACCTCAGCTGAGGATATAGCAATGACAATAAATAGAAACAACTCCTCTTTATGGTTGACAGAAACAGTGGGCAAGTGAGATTCCTCAGATGGACATCTGATGTACACAGTTTTTGGGCGTAGTGGGGCAGAAGCAAAGAGAACTCTGTTTCACTGGCTCTTCACATTCTGGTGAGATGCAGAAAGGGACAAGGACAGAGAAATCTCTTGCCATAGCCCGAGGGGTGACAGTAGAGCTAGCACAGCTGGCACTGGATGTGAATGCACCAGGGGAGTGGTGGTGGGCTAACTCCCTGATTTGAGCTGGGAAGTTGTTCAGGTGTGTGGCCATAGTACAATCCTTTGCAGAAACACAGGCTATGTGGATCAGTGCTAAAGGACAGGGCTACAATTCTTTACCTCTGGCTTTTTGTATGGATGACTAGAGTAGAAGGAACATCATGATGGATTTCCTGCTCTGATGCTCCTTCCTGTCTCATCCCTAAAATAATTTTGTTTCAACCCAGTAGTACTACTGGGATTAGCACCAAGCCATGCAGCCAAGACAATCCCTCATCATGGTGAGAGCTGGAGATGGGATCAGCTTGATCATGTGTCTACAGAGTGCTGTTTTCCTTCTCCACCTCTTTCCCTCGTCACTGAGTACAAACAGTTATTGAAGAGACCTGGGACAATGGGTTGAGGGGACCTTTTACAGAACGTGGGCATTTCCCTGTGTGGTGAGGGTCTGACAATCTGGAAGTGCCTCTGCTCATTTCATTCAAGGCAGTGTTTTTCCACAATCTTTACTTCACATTTTGAATATTTCATCCGAGAAGTTCTGCTTGGCACAGAGAACTTTTTAATGGCCAAGATAAATACCACTCTATTAAGCAAAACTATTCTGTGGAACTGTGAAACCTACTCAGCTTACAAGGAGGCTCGGTAAGGGATAATAGGAATGGAGATTTAAATTGACTAAGACATTTGTAAGCCAAGATCTAGCCAACATTTCTGGAAAATTAGAAATCAAGAAAATAAGGCCAGCTATCCAAATATCCTTATCCCAGCTATTTAGCCTGCTAAGCATACTTGCATTGTGTTTATATTGTATGGAGTATTATATTTTACAGGGGCTTGGAATATTGTCTCTCGGTAGAAAGGAAGTTGTTAAACAATTGTCCTTTTACATCTGTCAGCTCAAGGCTGTTCAGATTCATTCCAGTGGAAGCTGAACCTTTCAACTATTTCCTCACATTCATCTGTCTTATCCGTCCCACAGCAGACACAGGGTCCTCCAAAATAAATCTGAGACTCTTGTGAACGACAGGTTACTGTATGCAGTTGTGAACTCCCCACATTGTACCCAATACAAATAAATACATTAGATATTCTCTCTCTGATTATAAGAAACCTTGTCAGAAAAATACTGTTACACATGTCTCTCATTCTAGATACTTAGGCAGCAAAATGATGATGTATTACACGTTTTGAACAGGCCAGTTCATGCCTAATATAGGACCCACTTGAACATTGTAGTTTTGAAAGTTTGGTACAGGCTGATAATAAATTATTTCATGTTCCACTAATAAGAGGTTGTGGGAAAGGGGGAGAGAAGAAAGAAGACACAAGCTAACGAAGAGAGAAAATACAGAAACTGAAAAATGAAGAGAAGCAGGTTCATCCATCCTTATTATTTACACAAAAGTTAAAACAGGATAGGAATAACTTTTGAAGTGTAGACCAAAAAGCAGGCATCTCTCAGCTCTGCAGAAACATTCCTGATAATTTGTACTTCACATAGGAAATAGTAGCCACATATGTCATTTTGAGAAATTCAGACTTTTGAGATTTGAAAAGTTCCTCCATCTTTTTTTCCACCATAATACAGCTACAGAGCTTTAAATTACAAGGGAGTGAATCAAGAATAAAGGACTTGAGTGGATTTACATTTTTGTAACTGAAGGTGTTGCTGGTGAAGAGCTGTTAGATGTTACATGTACTTGTTCCAAAATGCGAGAGGGCTGATCGGTTGTCTCCACAAGTTGAGTAATGAGACCAGTTCTTGCATTTTTTGGGGAAAAATAATTTGTATGAGTTTCTCTTTCATTTATTTCAAGTAACAATGAACAAATCCTCTGAAAATGGCAGGAAGGAGAAGCAGCAGCAGGGTTCTGACAAAGGCAACACACTTAGTGGCTCTATTAATAAACTAATCGAGGCTGAAGCATGGGCACAGGCAGTGGCCGGGGGCAGCATGGCCCCTTCCCACCTCAGCGAGCTCTGCCAGGCACGGCGTGGGCCAGGGCCAGGTCCTGACACCCTTGGCAGGGCGAGAGAGTTTAGCTGGGTCATGCTACCTGCTGCAAAGCTCAGAGAAAACTGGCCACTGGTGGTTTTATTTACTGTTATGGAAGTGGTCAGTGAAGTTACTGGAGGGTCACGGGGGGGAAATGAAACGCAGCCACTCTGGGAAGGGAGCAGCGGTTGGCAACAACTTTTTCTCCATACCAGTGAACACCTGGAAACCATTCGATGAGGTAATGAAGAAGGTTCAGACCAGTTCTCATGTTCATCGATCGTTAGGTTTTGGTTTTTTTCCCTCCTCCATGTAGGTGTGAACACAAGAAGCTAAGAGAAACCCCGCTGCCACTGCAGTTTTCTCGGGGGTGGGTGTGAAGGCTGAAGCAGGCAGGTTGTACCCGGTGACAGAGATCAGCAGCCCGAAATCCCTGTCTATACAAGGAGGAGGATGACTGGCAGTTGGGGGATTTCTGCACAGATCTAAGAGCTGGCAAAACATGACTTTATAGTGCAGACACTTCCCACAGACCACTCACACACCCAGATCCAGGGAGTGGATGTATCTGTCACACACGCTGGGATGCTGCTAACACCTACACGGCCCTGGGAGAAAAATGCAAAGGAAATCCAGAAATTCTGGCCTTGACTCCCTTCTTCACGGTCCGCCCACACTGGTCCTGCCGTGGCTCTCTGCCCTGCTCCCTCCCCAGCCCCCTTAGCCTAACTCCACTGACCGAGAAACAGACACCCACGGGGGGCTGCGACGTCCCCAGCTGCTGGCTCTGCCCGTCAGCACCCTCCTGCTGTCCCTCCATCCCTCCCCTTCTGCATCCGTGGGGTTCCTTCCGTTTGTAAACCCTTCTGGGCAGCAACTGCTCCCCTGCGTACAGCACTACGGGACACCACTCTTGGCTGGCCCCAAGGCACAATCAGAATAAATGTGAGTAACAACAATAGTGACAAACAACATCAGCATTAGTAATGACAATAATAATTATTATTGTTATTATTATACAGTCTACCGGAATGACTTGGTAATTATTTGCATAATTTGTATATATAATTTGCATAAGCAGAATAAAAGACTGTTCCCATATCCAGAGAAGATCTCAACCATAATGTTTTGTTCCCTGTATGTGCCAAGGATTCCCACTGGTGTCAGTGGGAGATTTTTTCCCTTACTTATTCTCAAAACCAATTGTTCTGATGACAGAAATCAGTGGGAGTCCCAATAACATGTGGTTTCATCCAGTGGGGTGCTGAGGGTGCTTTGCTATCTCTGTCTCCAGTTAAGCTCTTTAGAGGTGGAGGTACTCAGCACTTTTCAGAAGCTTCTCATGATGTGCAGGATCGAGCCCCTCAAGACAGCTGTCCTTGGGCTCTGACTATGCAAAGCTGAACAGAGATTTTTTTTTTTCCCTCTTCATTTTAATTGTCTATTTACAAAACAGATTCCAGCAGCTCAAGAGCATTTATGGCCTGATGGAGAAAGCCGCAGTGGGTGGCTTTCTGGCTCTCAAAAGAGCGAGAGCCTCATCAGCGGCAGAGGGAAGAAAGTAGAGATTATGTGCACAAGGAGCGCAGGGGAAGCAGAAGTGACTTGCGGAGGGGTTTGCACAGTGCCTCCACGCTGCCAGGCTCCGGGGGACAAATTCTGTATTTCAGTTTTGTGCAGAAAATAGACTCTGAGAGGCACCGCACATCTGCAGCAGCACGGGTTGTCATTTCAAGGGTGTGGTTTCTCGGGCTTCTTGCGCAGTTTTTTAGTTCAAAAGCTCTTGCAGGCTGTCGCTGGGTCACCGTGTGAGGGGTGTAGCCCCCGCCACGTGGCAGCGGGGCGCTTTGCTCCAAAGGCTGCGTGGAAATCCAGCTAGAAGGACGTTAAAGGAAAGGTCTGCGATGTGAAAAGCTGACATTGTGTGGGTTGGCAGAGCAGAAGCTTCAGGCTGCCACAGCAGAGCCCTTCCAGGTTTAGGATTTGCACTTTAATCCTGTGTTCAATTCTCATCTGTCGAGATAGTTTGACTTTTCTTGCAGGTAAACAAGAATCAGCGTGAGAGCTTAGAGACTGAAATGCAAACTCTCCCGCGCCCGGAAAGCTCGGGGCCCCTCTCTGCCCCTCCGCCTGGGCTAGGCCCGGGGCTCTGCAAGGCGGTCACCGCCATGCTCCGCGCTACCGTCCTCCTGCCGCCGAGCCCGGCAGAGCCAGACGAGCGCACTGTGTAAAGCCTCCTCATCTGCCTCAGTACCAGCCGGGTTAGATGACACTGCAGGCTGAGGCATGTTTTCAGTGTTTACTTTCTTGTCGAGTAGTCAGCGCTGCCTTTTGGTTCTGGAACTGCTCTGGCTCTGCGGCTGGAGGGGAGCGTAACAGAGGACAGGCTGCCATCTAAACACGTGTTAAATACGGGCACGCCAGGCCTTACAGGGATCTGGACTTCCTGCACTTGTTTATCTCAGCACGGGGCAAGTCAGAGGTTGCTTCCACTCCGCACAGAGGCGGGAATTTCAGCTGCTTAAGTCTGAAAACCGACAGAAAAGATAATTTGTTGTGTGATACTGATTTGTCTTTCGTTTCTGTAAAGCTGGCCAGTTTACCTTGTTTGTGAGGACCCTCCGCAGACCCTCAGAAAAGTTGCTTCAACTTAATGATCTGTGACAACGAAGGAAAACCCAGTGACCCTTCCGACCATAAACCCAGATCTACTCACAGCGCCTGTGTTTTGTGTTTATTTACAGCCGCAATAAGGATCATTTTGGGTTTGTTTCTTTCATGCTGGCAAACCTTTTAACTCAGCTGTTCAGCCACCTCAGTAATCTCTTTTCTTAACTCCTATACCTCGTAAACCAGCTCGCTGTAGGGTCAGGCTGGATGTCACAGCCACGTCGCTACCCCGTCCTCACAACTGCTCCCCTTGGGGAACGTCTGGCTGTGGGCACCGTGAGCTCTTTGTTCCACCCGAGGTTCTAGTTTTGGATATTGACAGATGATCTGGGAGGGAAGATGTTTCTTGAATCATTATTCACCACCTTTAGATAACTGTGTGTGCCCAGGAGAAGATTTGTATCTCTCGTAATTTCAAAATGCTGATTCAGCTTTAGTGGAAGAGAAAGGTAAGTAACCTGTACACTAACTATGGGAAAACAATAAATCCTCATAGATTGTTCCCCATTTCTCATTTTCTCTGTGTTTTCATATACATAGAGGTTATTCCCAAAGCCGTATCTCTTTCTTTCTCGTAACAGAAAAAATAGCTTAGTGCATTTAAGTCAGAAAAAAATCTGTTTCCCAAGTTTTTTCTTGAAGTAACTCTCCATTTTTCTGATGCTCTCTTGGTAATAGCTTAATCTTCCAGAGTTAATGTTCTCTTCACTGTATTGCTGTCTCCAGATTACCAAAACTGATGCCGAAACCGACTGACAATAGATGCCCACACAACGTTTTTGCATTATGCAGTGTAGGGGTCAGGATGTGATTTCATTATTCAATTTTATATGTGAAAGAAGTATCTATATTTCAAGAATTATTTTGGAGGAGTGGGGTTAGGCAGCCTTTGTGTCCTATATTGAAAGACTAATTCTTAGGGCTTGATTTTGTGTGTAACCTTGGGTTTTTGCACCTGCACAAAACTAAAGGCATTTACATGTCTAGCTATTATACCTGATTGCTGGCTAATTATGTGTGAGAGAAGGGAGATGGGGGAGGAAAGAAAATAGATCTAAAATATTTTTTTTTTCCTTGGTGTTTTAGATAAACTGAGATATTTCCCATATAAAATCCTTTACAATAAGAGACTTTTGTCAAGGAAGTGAGAGGTACGGCATATGAATACCATTACAAATACCATTTTCTAGCCATGGCATCTCGACATATGTGAAAACATGTTAAATAGTCTCCCAGTCAAATTTCAAAGCCAATTAGTCTTGATTTTTTTCTTCAAATGTTCATTAAGGACTGGGAAAAAAAAATGCATACGTGTGTTATTACCAAAGATACAGCAGGTTATTTTGTTCACGGCTTTGCTGAGCAGGACTGCCTGCTCTAGGACTGTGCTGTTCTAAAACTCCTTGTCCTCCCTTGAAGCAGCAGTGCGTGGGGTACAGACGATTTGCTGTCCTCACCGCTATAAATCACAGCTGCATCAAAGCCACTTACTAGAGGGAGAGGAAGAGGGAAGATAGAAAAGATTGTATTAGGGCTCCTGTGTTTTTCTCGCTCTAGAGAGGACAAGGAAAAGGAAGAAATGCGAAAGAAACTTTGTGTTTGTTCAGTAATGGAGTATGCATCCGTGAGAGGCGACCAAATGCTCCCAAATATGCTCCTTTTGTCGGGCATTATGTAGAAGACATTTCCAGGGGTGCCAGGTTACTAAGTCCTCAAATCCATTTACTGTGGTCCGGAACAGTTGTTGATTTCCATTTCAATAGTTACTGGGGTTTTTTCTTTAGTCATCAGTGAAGCCTGAAATAAATACATTTTATTAGAGCTGGCAAGTCTGAGAACAGATGTGAGATCTCCCATAACCTAGAGGCAGGGAACCCAAGGGACAGAAGTGTTCAGGATGAGGGCAGTTTTCTTCCAGAAAGCATTGGCTGTGGAAATTCTCAAAGTGTGTGGGGTCTGCACACATTTCAGTTCTGCAAAAGGAGGACTGAACGATATTTACCCAGTTCGGGTGCTTGCTGTTTGTTTTGTTGATACACAGTGAGCTATGGTACATTCGGTCGTGGTTGTTTGTGACACCTCGCCCAGATTGCACAGACATTTTACAGTATCAGACCCCAAAACCCAGACCCATAAATCACAGAGAACATCTGTTATTCCCTTGTGGGAAGGGTCTGAAAAGAGTGTCTTCTGAGCATCTCTGTTGAATGTCATTTATTACAAGTGGGCCCTCAGCCTGGAACAAAAGAGACCTCCTACATCCTCTTCCCCAGGCAGCAATTAACTGACCTCATCTTCCCGCCCCCTTCATCAGCCCCCACCATCAATTATCCCAATCAGTCCTTCTGAAGAAGAAAACTGGGCAAACAGGTGGACCATTATTCTAAATAGTTTTGGGCACTTAGAAAAAAAAGTTCAGTACAACAGGGCACTTATGCACCAGTGACTGAGAGAAACTGATTTGTGTGAGGGTATAGGATTGCAAAGATCATGACAATATTTTCTTTTTTTTTTTTTCTTTTTATGAACACATGTTTGTATACATGTGCCTGTGTGTGAAATGAAATTTCACAGATCTTTTCAGGTCTTTCCAATTTACCGGCTAAAGCTTATCCAAGTAGCAGTAATTCTATATACCTGTTGCTGGCCTCTCCAAAAAAAAAAATCTCTTGGTAGGATCGTATAGCTCCTAATTATTGTCAGAATGAGAATGTGTGCACAGAGGCTGACTTCAGCCCGTGGGGTTAAACAGTAATATGGTCGGGGGCAGCAGAATATGGTTAAACGCTTTTGATCCTTGGGCAGTCATGGGCCACAGTGGTGAGCGTGTAAACTCTCATTCAAGTGGGAGAAGCAGTTGAGCTCTTCCCTGGAAGAAGAGAGCTGAAACAATGGATGCTACTGTCCAAATCACTGTCCTTGGGGCAGCCCTTGACTAAAGGAGAAGAAGGGGAGATTTCCTGAGCAGGAAATAAACGTTGATTGCTTTGATTTTATGAGTACAGAGGGAGAAGCCGAGCAGAGAGTAGCCTGGAGAAAACAGGAAGATCACTGACCGTGTGGTCTTGGGAGAAAGCAGAAGGAGAAACAAGGTCCTTTGGACACCTAACTGGCAGTACCTGGGTTTGAACTTCTGGACAAGAGAGTATTCACACTGGTCTTAGAAAAAATTATAAAAAAAAGAATATACAAAAGTGAAAAAAAGTTGATGGTGGTATCACAACAAAAGCATCACTGAGGTCTAAAGTACTAAGAAAAACATATGATAGATGCACGAATGAAAATGTTAAAGAATATTTTCCAGATCTTAATTACAGAAACAGCTCCCATGTATTTTTTGTGTTTCCTTTCTCTTTTCTGTGCAATTCTCAGCTTACAATTAATTTAAGCCGTGTGAAACTGCTGTATCGGTGGAGCTGCACATGAGTGTAAGTGTTCATGGGCACATAATAAACAGAAAACTGTTCCCACACTGGGTACAGTGTGCACGTACACACCTTTGGTTCATACCAGGGATTGTGCCTCAGATCTCTGAGAACTAGTTCAAAAATAATAAATGTCCAGCTTTGCAGCATTTTCCAGACAGTCAATCTTTTAGTAACGTAACAAGTTTACTGACTACATCATTCTTGGCTGGCTTAAATGACTTCAATATTCAAAATGTCCTTTCTCAGCTTCCACTGTGAAATATAGTAAATCAGAAAAGTAGCTGTTTCTAATTCGATTGTTTCAAAGTTTGTTCTGAAATCTGTACCCCACCGAATCAATGGCAGAACTCCAACAGACTTAAGTGGAGCCAAGACTTTATTGATGATCTGGGATAAAAGAGCCTGATTTTTCCATGTTTTCACAAAAGGTATTTTAATCTGCAGCTTATTTATGCACTACAAAAAAAAAATTAGAGATCTGGGCATTCTTTTATTGGTACCATTTTGCCATTATACTTAATATTCTTCCAGTTGACTGGAGACGAGCCCAAAAAGTACATCAAAATGTCAGGTCTGGTATTAGCAGAGCCTGCAAAACATACCCTGCCTAAGGAAGATGTTACTGTTTTTGTAACTCAAGTCTCAACTGGAACAGTTTTGCTGTGAACAAGCCTATCTTTGTGCTTTATTTGTAAGAAACCTAATGGAAACAGGACCCCAAAGTTAGAAGTTGTCACTGCAGTTACATGGTTCCATTGTACAATCTTGGTATTTTGAGTTGATTCACTGACGCTTCCTTAAATATTTTCTGCTGTATTTGTTAAGTTGCATTGTTGTTACTCATGCTGTTAGCAATATCAAGTGATCTCCACTTTGCAGAAAACACCCAGCTCTTATTTCCAAAGCACGCAATTACACCGCAGATAAGTATGATTACCCCATTTTGTACACATGGAAACAAAGGGGGCAAAGCATCTTTCTTCAAGGACAAGAGTTCACGTGTTTTGTGTCTTAATCTAGGCTGCTATGCAGTAGGGCACTACAGCTTCCAGCTGGGTGCTGGTGGTTGGTGTTTTTATAGCAAGCTCTTTGTAATTCTTACTTTTTCCTAAGGTAAAGGATTGGTGCATGGCTGTAATGTCTATAAAATGCTAAAGCTGTTAAAACACAGTTTTTGTTGTATGTCATCCAATTCACAGTTGGGAAATGGTAAAATTTGCTTAAAATGAAAACATATGTTGTGCTGGAAAGTAGGTAATGGAATTGTCACCTTTACATGTTTGAGTCTCATGCCTTTTCTGCAATTTACACAATAACAAAGCTAATGAAGATATTTTAGTGATCATAGATGATTTTATTTGGTGATATGAGAGTCTTCATGTGAAAGCTGAACAGGAAACATTTTTCATGTATTGTTTTCATGATCTCAAAACTGTTCCTGCTCAAAATCAGATGAACCTCGAGGCTGCTAAAACCGCAGTGCAAAAGAAACTCCTCACCCGTCCCAGGACGGCATAAGCCAAAGGCCAGGTACTACTTCAGGGTGTGGGATGCTCAGCTTAGAGCAGGTGATACATTACGATTTTGCCAGGAATTCCATATTTTATAACTGGTATAAACATTTTAAGGAAAAAGAAAAATGTTTTCAATGAATTTCTTTTCCTTGATTAAAAAAAATGTGTTTGAAAATTTCTGTCAAACACCCCGTTATATTTTCAGCAAACATACTGTGGCTGAGATATGTCTCCTAAGAGACTTTGGGCTGAGAGACTTTCTTGCTCTCCCCACTCAGAAATGGGCACATTTTTTTGGTATTTATTTTATGAATCGGAACAAGCCACCCTCAAAGCGTGGGTTCAAAATGTGCTGTGAGAAATGCCTGTGACAGTATTACACAATTTCTCCATTGCTGTCCTTCCCCTTTCTTCTCTGCCACTGTCTCACTGTGCTTGTTAAATGTCTTTAAAGCAAAGACTTTTTGCATTTACTTTCAAACCAACATGTCTGAGGTATTTTATTTTGCTTGGCTGCATTTCAAACTTTTCTTTTAAACCTTCATTCTTACCTTCCAGAATTTCTTCCTGTTTTACTTGACTGTTTTCTTCCTGTCATCTTTTCCTCTTTCTTACCATCTCCGATTGTCATTCCTTTTAGGATGGGAAATGGCTGCAGGCCAAAAGCTAGAGAGCAATCACAAAAAGCTATCAAAGGATGAGTAAAAGACGAGAGTAAATATGACAGCGTGGTCTTCTGAAAGCATAACGACAGCACCTGCCCGTCTCGCCTAGCTACAGACAAGTCTATCTTTGGGAGTGTTCTCAGGACAAAACTGTGTACTCTGTTCAGGCAGACACACGACAAATTCTGAGTGATCACTAATTAAATTACATCTGATAAATGCAAAAATATTCCCTGAAATTTTATAGAGATAAAACCACCATTACCACCACCGGAGGCCTCAAGATTTGATGGAGAATTTACCTTGAATATGAAATAATGGCAGGAAGAAGAAATGAATTTGTATTTGCCCCCTGGTCTACTTAACCCCACCAAAGGTGGTGACATACCTCCTGCTGATGTGACGAGCTAGCAAAAGTAGTGCAGCATCTATCCCCTGAAATTTGTTTACTACTTCTATTTGTAGTTGCATCTTGCTTTGTATTCTCTCCACTTTCTACAAGAAAGCATCACTTGACCATAAATGGAATAAAGAATAATATCACAATCCATCAGTAATTATCACATTTTAATTTCCTTTAATTGAATTGATGTTTATTGTCTAATTTTCTGCTCCATTTCTGCTAGCCAGTACAATCTGGCGTTTCTTATGTCAAAGAATGTAACATTAATAAAAACCTCACACTAAACCGTTGTCCTTTCTCGTTAATTAAGCTGTTTCCAAAGATTACTGTTTACCAGTAAGAACGGGCCAAACAGCAGGAACGTATATAATATATATGAGCTTTGATGCATACCCTCAACTCTTCGTTCTCTGGCTGAGGGAGGACAAGAACTGGTGAGAAGACCTGAGAAGTGCAAAGGCATGGGTGAACTTATAGAAATTTATTGTTTCACAAAATGATTCTTCACCTACAATGCTAGAAACTTCACATTGTTAAACAAATATTGTGACTGGAAATAGTTGAAGTACGCTAGTAATTACCTTCTCTCATTGACCAAGAGTTTAAACAAGCCTCTATTAAAGTGAACCTATTTGCTGAAAAAAATGGCTTCTTTATCTTTTTCTGCATTGTTCTCATTTTATTGTTATCGTGGTTACTGCCCTTATCGTTAGTCCCATTGCTTCTGCTGTTGTGCCACAGTCGTGATAAAAATCGAATTCCTGTTGTGCACAGAAAACTCCTGCAATCCAACCTCAGAAGGGTCCCCTTTCTCCTTCTGTTGAGCTTTTACTCCCAGATATAGTTCAGATCCATATCTCCAGGACACCTCTGACCTTTTACAGACAAATGTCACAGCCTTAGCAACCAAGGTTAAAACTGATAGATCACAGTGGAGAAGAATATTGGTGTACCGTGCATCTCTGTATCGTGTATCTTCAAGTAAAATATTATTGATGCTTATGCCATTCCACCTTCCTTGTCGTATGTTTGTGCGTTGCCCAAACCACTGGATTTCTAATCTATGGTTAAGATGTCCGGATGACAACACCACCACCACAATAACGTTCATCCACGTTCAAATGCCAGACATATTCCTTTTAAAACTGCTAAACAGTATATTAAAACTTGCTTGGGCAACTGCTGGAGTGTGACGTGTGTACGTTACTAGAAAATAAAATTGCACCGTGGATCTGCCTCTTTCAGCGATAACTCATTACAATTTGCTTTCCCATTTAGGTTCTGGTGAGGCAGAAATAACTCTATAAAAGTATTACCCTCCAACAACGTCTGTGGAACAAACCAGCTTCTTAACACACACTTGCCTGAGTTTAACAGAGTTAGTCTTTTCTTAAACTTACATCACAACTGTGTTCACCATATTGGGGAACATTTTGACATGACCTCATGCTGGAAGCAGCTGCTTGATTAGAGTAATTTCTGGAAGAGGTTTGTCTGTGTTCTGCTTCAGTACATTCCTTTTATTTTTTTTTTTTTTTTTGTCATTATGCTAGAGGTGTGCTTCAGCCGCAAAGATCAGATCTGTGTTCAAACTTCTTCAAAGTTGGGAAGCATTTGATGCCTAAGGGCAAATGAAGGTTTTGCACAAAATAAGGTTGCAGGCAAAGGCACACAGCAATTGACTATGAGACGCAAGATGAGAGGTCCTTGAAAAACATCGATGTTCTTGTTCTCTACTTTGTTTGTGGCTCTAGGGGTGAGTTTCAAGAGGCAAGAGTGGAAACAGGCCAGGGTATGTCTCTGTTGGGCCGTCTGCTGTCCCAGATGTTCTTCCAGAGCTCTTTGTTTGTATCTGCCCACATCTGATTTTCTGCCATGGTAAAAAAAAAATATTCCCAGAGAAAGCAAATATTCTCAGAGTCTCTGGAGGCAAAATCAATGCAGTGCATCAGGCTGTGGCTTTGAAGTCCCAGCTCAGGCTGGAGAATGAGCTTGAAGCAGAATTGATACACAGACAGGATGAGAGGTCAAACATCCGTGAATCCTGCCGGCTGCAGCTCTTGCTGCTGACACTGAAGAAGAACAGCAGGTTTATGGCACGTCAGCGGGTTTATGGCACGTCAGCGGGTTTGTGGCACGTCAGCGGGTTTGTGGCACGGTGTGGTGGCACCGACTGGAAAGGGCCGGAGGAGGCTGTGCAGAGCCCTTAGCGGCTGGAAGGAGCCCTGGGGAAGAGGAAGAAGTCCTGAAGGGAATACCAAGAAAGGCACAAACCAGATAATAAAGGATGCAGGATACCATATATTGCTAGATAAATCTCCCCATTATTCTGTCTTTATCTGTCTGTTAATTATGTTAATAATTAAATTAAATTAAATTAAATTAAATTAAATTAAAATAAATTAAAAAATCCCTGGCACGTGCAAACTTAGCTGCTTTAACTCCGTTTCATATTAGGAACGTAAGGAACCTGAGCAGCTCTGCATCTTTTTCACTTGTTAGTGCTATACTTTAATGGTTGTTATCAAAGAAGAGTTGAGGTTGGAAGGGACCTCTGGAAGTCTTCTAGTCCAACCCCACTGCTCAGGCAGGGCCAGCTAGAGGGAGTTGCCCAGGATCACGTCCAGATAGCTTTTGAATATCTCCACAGCTGGAAACTCAGCAACATCCCTGGGCAACCTGTGCCAGTGCTTGGTCACCCTCACAGTGAAAAAGTGTTTCCTGATGTTCAGAGGGAACCTCCTGTGTTTCAGTTTGTGCCTATTGCCTCTGTCACTGAGCATCACTGAAAAGAACTTGTCCCTGCCCCCTTTGCACCCTCCCTTCAGGTATTCATATACATTAGTAAAATCCCCCCTGAGCCTTATCTCCTCCAGGCTAAACAGTCCCGACTCCCGCAGCCTTTCCTCATAGGATACAAGTTCCAGACCCTCAACCATCTTGGTGGCTCTTCTTTGTGTCCAGTATGTCCATATCTCTCCTGTACTGGGGAGCCCAGAACTGGACACAATACTCCAGCTATGGCCTCACCAGCACTGAATGAAGAGGAAGGATCACCTTTCCCAGCCTGCTGGCCATACTTTGTCTAATGCAGCCCAGGATACCATTGGCTGCCTCTGCTACAAGGGCACATTGCTGCCTCATGTTTTCTTTCTGGTTGTTATGCTAAAGACTCATTTCAGACATAAGCTCCATCACTGGCTTCTTTCTAGCCACCAGCCACATCGCCAGACACTGGTGCCTGGTTTCTCCGGAGAAGCTCTGTTGCCCAGGTAGCTCCGCTGGTGCTTCTGGAGAAGATGCTCAGCTCTGCCAGACTGACACGCATGGCAGAAAGCGCTGCCTTTGCCAGGACTTGAGCCCAGGGTCAAGTCTGCTCTTCCTGACGGGACTGTTTGGACCTCCTGGGTTGTGCACAAACAGAGCAAGCTCCACTTTGTGCTGTCCCCAGGTATGGCAGAGCAGAACATCTTCCTCTCTTTGTGGCAGAGACATTTGCAAAGTGCCTCATTTTCTCATTTTCTGCACAAGCTAGCTCACAGATTTTTGTGTATCATTTGCACATGAATCGTGCTCTTTCGGTATGGGGTACCTGAGAATGGGATTAGCTGCAGTCCCCATCAAAAGCCCTGAGCTCTAAAATAGTTCCACATGGCACAACACAGCCCCGAGTGATAAAGAATGCATTATTGTCCTCTCCCAGAGTGTCTGGAACAAACCGTACTGAATGACGTGTCACATATTAAGAGCAACTTTATTTTTATCCTGATGGAATTCCAGGAAGCTAACTCCAGTGCCCTCGCACTGGCTGCAAACGCGTGACGTGTCCTAATAGCTACAGGCAGGGCAAGGCAAGTATGCGAAAAGGACATCGAACTAGTTGTTCCAGAAGGAGCTGAAGTGTTGTTACACAAATGGTGTGTTTCTGACAGGCTTTAAGGTATCTCATGATTTATAACGCTAGAAGAATTTTGATATATTCAGTCTAGAAAGGCTGTGAAGTTTATGAAACAGATAATTTTAAGTTTCTTTAGTGAAGCTTCTTGGAATTTAAACTAAATTCAAGAGAAAACCACGTTACACATCATCTTAGCCTTTAAACAAGCTCCTATTCTTGGCCTAGGACAACATCTCCAAGTTCAAATTATTTCAGCTGAATCTTTCAGTTCTGCAAAAAAGTGGAAATCAACATCTTAAATACGGCAGTACAGTTGTTCTAATTCATGTTTTAGAATAATTGCAATTTATTGTCTATGTGCAGTGCAACACCTACACAAGCTTACTCAGCCAGCAAGGTCCCATTGTTCTCAGCATTCTGCAGTTGGATCTTGTTCTGTCTGCATGCGTCAGACAAAACGTGTTTGCGTTTGAGCAATTTACACAGCGCATTAAGGTGAATGCAAAGATTCGGCGTTCTTCTGACCAACAGCATTTGGAACTGCCTTACTGGGTTCTGCTCTGTGCCTCTTAGATTTCCAGCTGCATGTTTACTGCAAGTCTCTCTTGAATTTCTAATGGTGCCTAGCAGCCCAGTGTGAGTGCCAATCAGATCTTCAAAACGTGTGACTCAGGAGAGGATTTTCCCAGAGCACCAGGAGTATCAGATATTCCTGGGGTGGTGAGGGGAACCGAGAGGGAACCAGGAAAAGCAGAGTCTGGAAATGAAAATCAACCCAGTGGCCAAAAGCTTTTTCCAAACTTCTTAAATCATTTAATCTGGAAAGCTGCTCCGGCCAGATGAATAAGATGTTATACCACACTGTTTTCTTGTCTTTTTGAAAGTAGAAACACTTGGCGTTCCTAAAACAAAATTTAGGTACACAGATTTTCACACCAAGGGACGCGTCTTAGGTGTTACGATACAAAACAGTGTAATCACACCAAAACATCTCAGATGTTCCAATGTCAGGACTCGGAGGTGTTAAATGGAGTTAATAATGCAGTAATGTTTTCTGAAGGAACAAAAATGTAAAAGGTACAAGAAAAAATAATCAGTTAATAATAAGGCTTAGCTCTTAGCAGCTGCTTTACATCTTCGAATCATTGTTAAATTATTAACTAATTGATTCCAGATCCTCCACACGCTGGTGCAGAGCAGAGTCCTGGGGAGGATGCCAGCAGAGTGCTGTTGTTGGCTGGGAAGGTGGACGAGTGTTGCAATGTGAGCGGTAGGAAGTAGTCACATTACCATATACAGAGCAGCACCAGACCCTCTGAGTACTGGTTCTAGCAGTAGTAACCTTGCCTTCCAAAGGGTATAATTGTCCTTCTGGGGTTGCCTTACATGGAAACCAAAATGATATCAAGCTTTAATAATTAAATTATGCAGCAAGTCAGAGGAGGACGGATTTGTTCTCAATAGCACACAGGAGACTACTTGCTTTGGTGACCTAATTGCTTCGGTTTAAAAAAAAAATAAAATTATTACGATGGCTGATTAAGACGAGCCAGGGAGCTTATTCACATTTGCCAAGAGCACACAGCAAATCAAGCTTTGTGACTTGAAATGAACTCGGTGTTTTGTCCAGATTAAATGAAGAAAAGGAGGTCACCAAAATGAGCGCTTGAGTTCAGAAGAGCACTTGAGAACAAAAGTGTGAGAAATGAACACCAGAACTGAAATGAGGAAGGCGTAAGGGAGGCAGAAGCCATTTTCTTCTCCTACCGTTCATTTTCTTCAGAGGAAACCTATTCAGAAGCAAGAAACCACAACAGCCCATCTTATAAAACTGCATGAAAGTACAGTCATGAGAGTGAGCGGGCAGCGATGGGGAATCCTCGGCACACGTCCAACCCGCGCTACACGGGACTGCTGCTGCGCCCAGACACCGCCAGGGAAGCTCAGTTCTGCTTGACGGAAACATGCCGAAAAACCTGACACAGAATTAGAGGATTCTGACCCCACAGGCAAACAGCAGGTTCTCTATAACATACCTAGGCTTTTGGGACCTTGCGGTACATAAAGGAAAAGTGGTAAATGTGTTAATGGTGAGGTCCACAAAGGAGATTCCAGGGCAGCAGCGCAGGCTGTTGTGTTCTGGCAGCCTCAGCCTTCCTCCCGCCGTACAGGCAGCATCTCCTCACCTGAACCAGGGAGGATTTAGGTATGTAAGGGCTGGATTCCTTCCTCTGATGTCCAAGCCTGCACAAGGCACTCGTGTTTCCTCAGCTGTCAGGAGAGCAAATTCCTCTGACCTCTCGTGGGGGAACCCTTCAGGGGACGAATTGCTGTCTGAGTGTGCTTTCTCCCTGTTCACTGTGAGTTTAGGGCGACGGAAAAACAGTCTGTTAATGTTCAGTTTCCCAGGTTAGGGTATGTCACTTGCAAGAGGTGGCATCACCGACCTGTGACGCAGAGCCAGGAGCCCATTACAGTCAGGAAACAGGGGAGAGAGAGGCAGGTGCCCTTTAGTGTGATCAGCCCACGGCTACCTTCAGGATTCATGAGAAGAAATCTTGTCCTGGATCTCTCTGTTGCTCTGCCCACCTGGGTGTCAGCTGCATGGCACAGGACAAGGGCAGAGGAGCTGCAAAGAGACAATCAGCTGCGAGAGAGGATTGCTTATGAGATGCTGTTCCAGGTCTTCCCAAATCTGTGAAGAGTAAACTACAGTGTTTCAGGTCACCCAGCTCACATGAAGGATGCTAAAAAACTCTTCCACAGTTGTATACGTATGCCACTGGAAAGTTATTTGCCCGTTGCTATTAAATAACTTTGCTGTGATTCCTGCCACGTAGAAAATGTCTCAAAAGCAGATTGAAGGGCATGCACATACCAGCTGGCCAGATCAGCAGCCTCCAGTGCAAGAATATCTTTGGAAATGTGAGTGTATAAACTGAGTGGGTGAAGCCGCACACGAAGCTCCTGCCAGACTCGTCAGCATCTTCACACGTAACAGGTCGTGAAGGTATCTGTGGTGCCCTGCACCGAAGGTTTGTTCTGGAATGGAGTCTTGTTAATCGCTTTTCATGGTCCTTTCCTGAACCTGGGCTGAGATTTCAAAGGCATCTGCGGGAACTAGCTGTTTCCCAAAGTTGTGTAGTGGAAGTTGTTTGTACTTCGAATGTCTCTGTACGGGGAATTTACGGGAGCTGTTCAAACGTGCTACTGAAACTTAATCAAACAGGTGACTTGCTGTGTTTAAAACAAAAAACCCCAACAAATCCAAAGCAAAACAAACAAAGAACCAGAAGAGAACCACGGCATTTTTAATCAGGCTTTTCCACTGGTTTGTGTGCCCTGTCCGTTTCAAACATTACAAATTCCTTTATCGAGAGAGGGAATCTCGGACAAGGCCCCAAGGTTATTGCTCACTGTATTCAAAGGGTACTGGGGGGGTCTTTAATTTTCAACTGGAGAGCTGGCAGGAGGACAGCAGGTTTAACATTTCCTCTGAAGGATGACACCTCTAAAAGTGCCACATGCTGCTCATTGCTGCAGCACACTGGACGGAAGCCAAAGTCCCAGTGTGGGACCTGAACCCACAATAGTTGGCTGTGAGACAGACACGCTACCCACAGAGTCACAATGACACCTGGTAGCATCTTAATTTAATAGACCGTGTTTTTTTGGTGTCAGTCTCTTGTCTTGCATTTTTATGGATCTGGATCACTGAAAGTTTCTCTTCGTCGTGTGTTTATGGAGAACGGCACACTGCTTTCCTTCCTTGTACTGAAGTTGGCAACCATGAACAATACAGTCTTCAATAATGTCAATTTAAAAGAAAACAAAAAATAACCATTTTGTCACCACTTCCTCCAAGCTCCTTTAAAAGAAAAAAATTCTAACTTCTTTTAAAAATAAGCTGGGGAAACACCCGAGTCCACAGAAGGTCACGAATAGCCGTACCTTTTTCAGATGTTTTTCATAGATGTAAAAACTGAAGTCATCCAGTCTCAAACACTTAAACGAAAATTTTCAAAACCAAAAGATTTTGTTTGTTCTTGCATTTGAATGTTAGATTTGAGACACCCTATAGACGTGTTGTTAGCACTTTCTGAAGATCAGGTCTCTTAAAGGTACCTCAAGCTGAGCCCAAAATGACAGGAGCCATAACCACCAGTTACTTTCTGGCATTCAAACTGGGGAATGTGGGTCCTGCTGTAATGTGACTCAGTGTTTGAATTTGCAGTAAGCACGTGGTGGACCTGGAAAAATGGGGGCAAGAAAAGCAAAAGGGGAGAGGAGGAGGTACCTGAGTTGGGGAATGGATGTACCTGATGGAAGATGAAGACAGGCAATGCCAGAAACACTTGGGGCAGAGGTGTCTCGTTCTGGCAAAAAAACTCAGCACGCTGCCAGAGGTGGTACTGGTGCTGCTGACAGGGGCTCTGTGTGTGTTTTGTTTACTTGGCTTTTGGTCTGCAGAAGTTGGGCACCCATTGCCTGAGCACAGATCCAGATTTGCAGGTGCTTGGGAATGGAGCTGAGGGAGAGCTGCCCCGAGCTGCTGCTCCTCTCGCTTAAATGAGCTTCTCTGTGTTCGAGTGTTTGCATAATCCAGGATTAAACCACGAGAGCTTTGCAATATGTTTGCCCTCCAGATCTGAAAGTTTATTTTTGACCATAGCTAATAAATAGTTAATACTCACATTTGATTAAAAGAACCTTTACCAAGAGAAAAACAAACCCAAAGCAAAACTCATAAACTCCTTAAATATCAGAGAGATTTTTAAAAAATAAATATAGATAAATAAAACATTAGTGCACTCAAGGGAAAATACTATCATTTTGATCTCAGTTAGAAAATATATTTGTCAGCACTTAAAGAAAAATATAAGCTGTTCTGTCAGGTAACTAATGGGATTTTTGAGACTGGTGAAGACAATACTGCTTCAAAAGCACCACCACTAACTGTCCATTTCAGTGCAGCGGTTTGAACACAATGTGTTCCTCACTGCGAGATGAGGTTGGTGCGATTTTTAGCTAGCAGGGATTTCTCCATGGGGCTCTCAGGCCCTGCTGGGACACCAGCTCTCCAGTAAGCTTCCAGCAGCATCAGAGACTCCCTGGCCTTGGGGCATCCCTGTGGCCTCCAAAGCTCTAGGCAGGCATGGAGCTCTTCTCTTAGCTCCAGTTGGGACCTTGGGACTTTGTCTGTAAAGTAGGCATGAAAAAATAACATGATCTATTTGTCATAGGTGCCCTTCATAGGTAAGGGGAAGAAGAGCTACCTCAAGAGGGAGACTCAAGGTCCCCAAAATCTAGACATCCTGGACACCAAAGCCAAGTCCCATGGGTCACTGTCTGATCGTGTCTATATTTCTCCAGTGGCTGTAAAGATGGCACGAGGTCACTAGCACTGATCTGGATAACCAGCTTTTCTGTATTTGAAGTCAGATGATCTGGACTATGGTCAGTATGAATTATTTGAAAGATGCATTCTTCCATAGCAAACCACTTTTCTGAGAAGAGCAACCTTATCTTTTAAAACACAATTTATATTTCTCTATCTTTTCCTGACTTATTCCTGGCACTAAAAACTGTTCCAACATCAATGTCATCAAGGATGATCTACAAAGACAAAAAACAGAGGAGGAAATTTTTTAGAGATGAAAAACCGTGTGTGGTTTTCCTTGCCTTATGGTTGCCTTGTGGTTGAAATCTGGTGTTCACTGTTGAGAGGACCATTAATTACTGCAAATAATTAATAAATGGTTTCAGAAGTCTAGTTCCCTCATTCTTACCAGGACAGTTGTGAACACCCACCACAACCTTGCGTATGCTCAGCTGCAGTGGGGTCTCTATCTGAGATGTGGTCAGTATGTCTATCTCAGATATCTAATTAAGAAGTACATTTGCCAGCAAATTTCATTACTGAGAAGTCGCTCAGAGATTCATACAAGAAAAAAAGAAAAGTAATCAAGGAATTAACTGTTGGACAAACATTTACCTATGAGTCTGTTAATTGGTTAACCAGCAGTTCAAAAGTAATTTTCACCGCTTTGATATGGAAGATACTGAATGGGAATGTGTCTGTTTTAATTCCATTTTAAAAGGGGTTGTGATGCTTTCCCAGAAGCTGCATTCATTTGGTATTTTTCTGAAAAATTTATCCCGGGATTAGATGAGAATTTAGTCTCTAATTTGGAACACAACAGGAAGAGCAAAGAAGCAAGTGCTGAAACCAGGAGTAGCATCCCAAGAATTCTAAATTATAGAAGTTAAACAAAAAGAGCCCAAATGTTATTTCTAGTCTAATAGTTTACAAGCAATATCTAGAGTATAATGGATGAACTGGAAACCCGAATGTTTTGGGCACCTGGGGTTGTCAATTCTTAAAAGAAAAATAAAAAGTAATGAACGAGAAGGGTGTATTTGACAGGGACAAGCATCTCTACAGAAACATGGTGGTCAAGTGTACGTAGTAAATGTGCCTCGCTGTCACTGACATTTGCAGTTACAGAGTTAGAAGACTTTGAGAGCCTGCTTCTCAGTTCCAAGGCGTATATTGCAAGCCATAGAAAAAGGAAACATTTCTTATAAATCCCAGTGCCACAAAAAGTGCAAAGACGACTGCATTGTAGCCTACGGTGAAAAGATTAGTGCATTAGGTATGAAATCTGCTAAACTCGGAATTTTTCACTTCAGCAAGTCTCAGGACATGTGAAATTTTCTTGTTTGTCTTTAGAGAGACAAAACAGCCGTCAGCCTCGATTATTAACTCGGTAATTTTCACTACCATTCCTTTAACATGGTGCTCAGGTTTGTAGATTATATAATTATTTTCATTGGAAAGCACACTTTAACATCTGGGAGTCATTTGAAAGAACGCAATCAGCTTTGTCCTTTTTTTCAGAGAATATCTGCTGTTAATATTTAACGCATAACTGATTGCACGATTTACCAATTTAACCCTGACCAACTTGTGAAATTTATCATATTCTGGCTGTGACTACACAAATCTATCATGGTAACAGAACCTTTTTCCAGTTCTGTCTGTGTACGATGCTGTTCTTGTCCATGGCAGGCTCTGCTGTGTTAGAGGGGCTGACACTGGGAGCAGGAATTTCAACCTCTGCAGGGTGAAGGTTATTTTTTGACTGTAAAAATCCTTTCCTTTTCAACAGTGGGCCAAATCCTGACTGCCATCCTTACTTTCTGCATTAAGACTTATGTTCTCAATCTTCACTCACTCCAGTACATGGTATTGTATGGTATGACGTAACTCAGAAGAACCTTAAAAGTTGATCAGATAATGCTAAAAGAATGCAAAGATTCTTATAATACGCACATAGTGATGCTCCTGGGGTTTGATCCCAGGATTTTGTGGCCTCTCACAGTTTCCCAGATTTTGCAGGACTGATGCCCAAAAAACTTTCAGTTATTTTTCAAGACTGTGACGGGCCAAAACCAAGTCTCATGGAAACGAGTGTCAGCTTTGCCTTACTCTCCCCTCCTTCTCTGAGTAAACTATGAGGTCAAAGAGGGGCTGGGGAAAAAACACCAGAAAGAACAATACAGTGATAGAAAGGACAATATATGACTTTTAAATAAGGTCAAATAGTAAAGAGGTGAGAAAAAGAAAAAAAAAAACCACGACACCAAAATCAAAGGGCAGGTGCAAGTGAGAGAGCCATTAAATCAGAGATGAAATCAAATTGGGGAATAAATCAAATGATAGGGTCTAGACAGAGGAAAAGGTTGCAGGCTGGGAGAGATGTCGGTGAAGACACGGAAACCAGGATTCGCACACATCCAGTGAAGGAGCGCCCAGCACAGCACATCCTGTAAAGGAGGTAGGTGGAGGGGGAAAATCTGTCTTCTGTGTGTACAGCGAGCGTGCAGAAATAAGATCAGAATCAGTTTGGTGCTTGGTTCAGGAGGACCAGCTCTGATTGCTTAAATATTGAGTCGCCTCATGATGGAGGGGAACAGCATCCTCCGCTCAGACAGACACCCGTTGCTGATAATAATACCAAATGTTCATACCCAAACCGACAAGTGGGAAGCTGAGGGAGTTCCCCAGACATAAATCATCCCGTAGTTAAGTAGAAATTGAGTCTCCCTTCCTGCCACGCTAATACCACAGGCACTCTGGGTATGATTTAATCTGGTTTGACCCCAAACTTTCGTAAAGATAAATTTCTGCACATTTTTGGAGAGATCTCATTCACTTGAAGGTAGGAGTCACGGTGGTTGCACACACGGAAGATGGATGGTTCTGCTGTTGTCTGATCCACAGAGCAGTTACGCTGTAGCCATGCATATTATTGCCCCTGTAATTGCATCCATCATACCTCCTGTAAAAACAAACAAATGGACTCCCAAACTCACTTAAAACTAGATAAACAGCAGTTCTCTGGCAATGTGACAGATACTTATTGCCTGCGAGTAGCCCATAACAGATAGGAAGGACAAGGATTAAGGTGGATTTGTAAACCATAAATTGTAGAAATCCACTCAGAGCCTCCAAGCCAGACTCTTCCCTTAAATTTGCTTGAGTTATGCCAGGGACAAATCTGTCCTTCTGTCAAAACCCAGTGAAACTTTGTGCAGCCTTCTTTTACTGTGTCAGTCATTTATGTGTTACAAAAGCTAGAGCTTCAGCAAATCTGGGTTTGCCTGGTAATTTTTTCCTCCCAAATTGTAGAAGGATAAAGTGTTGCGTTTTCTGTGGCTCTGCTTTGCTGTATAAAAATGTACCAGATGAAATTCATCAGAAATAAGTGGAAATGCTGCAGAAACAAGATTTAATCCATGTTGGTTCTGAAAGAGCCGAAAACAAAATTGATGAAGTATGCATAAAGATATATTAAAAGAATTCAAACTTCCACTTGTTTTGCCTTTTCCCACAATAACTAAAAGTACAAAGCAATTAATCAGAACTAACCAAAACCAAACAAACCTCAACAACAAAAAAAACCCCAGAGGATTAGCTAACACTCTAAACACTAAATTACCGCATGGGTACACTAATTCGACATTAGAACAGATGTGACATTATTTATCCCAATTTAGTTGGCCCACGTGAGTTTTGAAGGCAGTGCCTGGTGACCAGAGGCAAGCCAGCAGCTGGAGCAGCGCCTTGCTTTGGGGATGTCCTGGCCACACACACGTATCTGCTAATTCGAACTGGAGTGTAGGCAGGAGCAGATGTGATGCTTACTGCAGCATACCTGGAAGCTAGCAAGCTCTAATTGTGCTGTCTTAGCATGTCACTGGTGCCCAGGTGGTACTCCGATCTTTCAGACTTTATCTCTGAATGAGAAAGTCCAGACAGGAGTTGAAAGCAATTTAGGTCACCGAGAAATGTTCATTGCAGGCAGCTCTATTAAAGATGATCACTCTCTGAGCTCTGCTGCTACTCATCTGCCAGACGGAAGCTTTGAGTGCACTTCTAAATCCCATCCAAGGTCGCTCAGAGGTGAAGGCGTCGCAGGTTCACCGGAGCCTTGCATCCTGCACAACCTTGCAGTAAGTGGCCCAAAAGATAAAAACTTGAAAACTGGCTTTTATTTGACTAAAAGCTGAAGGAACAAACTTACTATGGAGAAAGTCTAGGATGAAATGTATTAAATGGAGAATTTGTAAATGAACCGCCTCTTCCACTGTGTCCTGGCACAACAGGGTCATTCTGGGAGGGCTTATCTGAACTTCAGCAACTCAGCAGTGTTCCAGGTTGTGACAAAATTTACAGTCTGGTTTGGTTGCTACACCAAAAATATTTCTTCCTGTAATTTCTGTTGAACCTGTTTTCCCTGTACTTGTCAATGGTCTCTCGGTACTTCAGTCTCTGCTCTCCCTCGCTGGGTCCTTCGTGCTCACCCTGTGCTCCAGAAACATCCCTTTTCCTGCACCCCACGTGCTCTGCGTTTTCCTCAGGGGGCAGAGCCTCTCTCTTCTTCAAGGTTCCTGCTGACCCAGTGCAAGAGAAGGCTCCTGCTGTACTCCCCTCTGAAAAAACCTGGCATGCACCAACATATGGTTACCAGGAAGGACAACAGAAGGGAGAAGGTCACAAGCTTGTCCCACCAACTACGGTCCCATGGTAGCCTGACTCAACGACAAGCCCTGATTACAATCCACCTTCAATACCTGTTGCCTTTCAGGAGGCCAGCTCCTACCCAGCTCTTTGGGGAGGGTCCTGCTCCTGTCCACACCTACCCTCAGCCTGGGGGCTCCTTCCCCCCACTGTAGGGACAGGCTTGGAATCTCTTTGTTTTCTGTTGTCTGGATCAGATGCTCTGGGAAGGATGACATGTCTCTGGAGGTGAGACAACCCATCTGATCGGTGTTGGGGTGGGTTAGACAGTCTTCACGTCACAGTTTCCCTGGGCAGGACGGTTATTTCTGACCGCCAGCTGGGAGCCATTGGGAGCTGCAGCATCGGCACTGCTACGTCCAGAAGTGGATCTTTGTGGCTTTGGCCAACCTGTATCTAATTTTCCTGCATGTCTCCCTGTAAACAAGCGTTGCTTTGTTTTATCTGTATCTAATTTTCCTATATGTTTCCTTGTAAACAAGCACTGTGTTTCAGTTTAACAACATCTTTAGCAGTGATAAGCATAAAATATAGCAGAGGGAGACACAACAGCACGGTGGCAGGAGCAGAAGAAAGGCACCTGGAGAATCTGACACATGCTCTGCCCACTGTTTCGTCTTTTCTGACTTTGAAATGGGACAGGTAGGAGTGTATGCATCTAATGGGACTAAAGGAGGCAGAGTAGAACTAATGAGATTAAGGCAGAAATACAGCAAATGGCAAAGATGTCCTATGGACAGGGCAATGTGAGGGCACTATGAGAGATAAAGGACTGGAAGGATGCTCTTCCTCCTCAGATGCAAAGTGGTCACAAGAAAGAGCAGATATAGTGACTAAATGGACAGAAGCAATAGCATCTTTTCCCTTTTTTCTAAGTTTTATGGTCTGTGTGACAACCGTTGATTCTTCTAAGTCACAGAAACTCAGGCTTACATCCATTCCTGTTCCAGGAAGGCAAAACATAAATGAATGATGATGCTTTCCAGAATTCGGATGTCAGGGCAGATCCAGTTCTGAAATGGATCCAGCTTCTTGTGGAAAACACCTAAGAATCCACTTAGGTTTGAGTCCCTGATGTTTCACAGGTTTGAGTTGCTAGTTTAAAAACAAATAGTCACTACTGCTTGTGGAAACGTTGGTGGGTACAGATCATTTCACAAAAAAGAGTTAGCCTCCTTTGCTTCTCTTTCCTTTCCTGTGAAACACTTAACACTGTTACTTGGAAAAATCCCAGCTTTGTGCTGCATTTGAATAGAAGGAAAGAGTGCTGTGACAGCTAACAGGGGACATAGCAAGGTGCCTAGGGTGGTTGTTTTACTATACGTTGTTCCTTCTAATTCTTCTGCAGGGTTCTGTACAAAGACAGCTGCTGCAGATTGAATAATGCATCTTGAGTGTATTAAATGTATCCTGCATACTCAACACTGAAAATAAATATCAGATCCTCATACTATTGTGTATTGTTCAATAAATTTGGCCCATTGTGTGTCATTTCCCTAGCATGGTTTGTATTTTCGCTGTTTTTCCATTTAGCATTTTATTTGCCTCTTTTCTTTCTTTTTAATTTTAAGAAATTACAATCATCCCAGTATTGTTCAGATGGAAACAGGACTTCTTGCAAAGTCCCCAGGTGAACTCTGAAATAAATGGAATGTAGTTGCTGTTGTCTGATATTTATTCAGACCTGAAACTTCATACCATTCAGACCATAACAGACTGTATTTTATCATCAGAAAGCCAAATCCACGGCTGGCACAACTCCACTCAACTCACTGGAGCTGAACTGCTTTATTGAGTTGCCTTGTGAACCTAAATATTGTAAATGATGTGCTGTAGTCCTTGGAGTGGAAATATCAATGCCTTTCAATATAGCACAACTTTAAATATGACCCCAAACTCCTTTAATTCCTCTAGGGGCATTATGTTAGCTTTATTAATAAGTGGGGAGGGTCTTTTCTCTAGTATGCTTCGTTAGCCTCTGCTGGTAGAGAAGCTGTTCTTTGAATCTATTTCAATTGTAAAATTGAAAGCATCTCTATGACCTAACTACTTTACGAGGGTATTTGAAAATGGAACTGTACTTCTGGGAATGAGAACACATCGTAGGCATTGACCAGTGTGGTTATTTCATTGCTCAAGATACTTGGGGGAAATAACTTCTGAGAATTGCTTTGTTATTTTAAATGTGTTTCTGTGCTGCATATCCCACCCACCTCCAAGTTCCAGCCTGGCCTTCTGCTACTTGGACTCTCCTCCTTCCTCTCCACTCAGCCAATGTTAGCTTTAGCTCACACTGATTTTCCAGTTCCCAAATGAAAACTGTTTCCCCATGGACCACCATATACATGTATGTTCACCAGTCTACCACCAAGGTCTCTCCTTTCAGGCCTCCCCTTAAATTAATGTTTATCTGTCACCACCACGTCCCACTTCTGCGTGTTTTATCCATGTCTATACCAATGAACAAGGCTCAAGTACTCATCCACAGTTGCTGTTATTGTTTCATTACTAGGCTGCTTCTGCCACGCCAGCCACCACTCTTGCAGGAGGGGATTCAGGGAACAGTAGGGGACAGAGATGGTTCCCAGTGGGCAGCAAGGGTCAAGCAACAGTCCCAAGGAGGACGGAGTTCTGCTGTGTCCACACAAGTTGCCATGTGCACCTTGTTCTCATGATCTGTTTGATATATTAGCAGAGATGCAGCAGATTAGTAAATTCTAGAGGGTCTGGTTACAATTTTCCTGTTCTGACTGGAACAAGATGACCTGGACTGGGACTACCCGTAAGTAACCTCTGTACACGGAGATGGGAACGGGATCTCGTTTCAGTTGGAGGCTGTACATGCTATGATGAAGGATTGCCTTTTCCCCTGCTTTTAGCACAATGTTAATCAAATGAGTGCTGACATAATACACGATAACAAATATTTAAATCTTAATTAAAATTGCATTTCACCTTTGGAAGAAAGGTTATACCTTGATGTTGTTTATTCTGGCTTTCTCACACAAACTTACTGTATATTAAACTATATCTACAGGTGATTAATGTCCAGAAGGTGATGAATTTCAGAAAATAAATTTTTAATTGAGAGGAAGAAATCACAGCTCAGATGATAAAAATATTCTGAATATTTATTGTTAGCAGTAGCTAAAGCCAAATCATAAACCAAGCTGTAAAAGTTCTTTTTGGATGATTCAGTTTTTCAGAAAAATCTCTGCATTGTTTGTATCTGTGCGTTCAGGTACCTGGACTTGTTGGGATGTATCCTAGGAATCAGACAGAGAAAGCATCTATAGCAAAGCAACAAGATAAATGAGTATTTAAAATTAGTAGCTTATACGTGTCCTGAACACACAGCTATTAACTTTGATTGGTATCGATACAGCTAACAGCACCCGCTCTTTAAACAAGCAAGAAACCTTAAGAACATGTGTCTGTACCCCCCTTGCTCTGTGCACTCGTACGGACTGTAAGAGGCACACTCCATGTGGAGGACTAGCTAATGACAACTGTGAAACTATTCAGTTACCAATCTTTAAAAAATACTCATTCTCGTGTAAGTTATTTGTCCGTGTGGACTGCCAGCAGTTCTTTGTATGTACGTTTCTTGTCTGGTTTGCTGCCCTGTAAAGCAAGTCTTACTCATTTATTCAACAATCTGTACAAATTTAACATCACTTGGTTGATGATTTCCCTGCCAAACTCAGAGAGACAATTGTATTTAACTACAAACCTCATTTTAATATCCTATTTAAAAGTCTAATTGAACCATCACTATTTGGCCTTTGATTTGTTGTATCTTTGTGTGTTGTCTTGGAGATTTTGACGTTGCTTCCTTCCAGCTCTATTGATATTTGTAACACGGACGGCGTGTTTCTAGAAGAGCAAAAGGGTGGAGAAGTGCTCTCTGATGGGATACAGTTCAGGTTGTGAAAGGTCTGAGAAGGACACTTCACTTCTGTAAAACGGAGATGCTCTATTAAAGACCATGGGAAAAGGAAAACAAGCAGCTAAAGCTGGAGCACATGTGGCAATCGTGTTCGTGGAATTAGCCATGGAACTTCAGGTTCAAAAAATTGAATACTAAACCCAAAGCCAGCTTTTTGAAGACTTCAGGAAAAAATAAATATGTTAACATCTGCAAATAATCCCTTCTAGCAACAAGAAAAGGACACAGATTACGGCAAGTGAACATGCATTCTCAGTCAGGCAGTTTGAATGGAGAATGTCAAAATGCCTCTTGTAAAACAGGTCTAGCCTTTGGTGGGTACTGGGACGGAGCACCAGCTGGGAAACTGCTGCTGTGAAAAGGCTGTAGGATCCAGTGCAGCATTTCTCAATCTCTGAAATCCGAGAGCATAACCATCTCACACACAGTGAGCTCCATTTATAAACAAGATGGTTCTGGTGCTATAAAAAAATGCCAGATTTTGCCTGGTGTAACCACAAAATGATAGATGAGTAGAGAAAACAGTGATTTTCACCAGTTTCATTCTTTTTCAGTGTTGTAGCAACAGTCATGGGGAAAAAACCCAACAAAAACAAAAGCAGAAAGATGTAAGCAAAATACTCCAGTAGGGTGGCATTCTCTTTACAGTTTGTTACTGGGACGGTCCAACAGCCACGCTTTACCTCTGTAGCAGAAGCAAGGCTGGGCTGTTTCCTCGTGTACAGGTTGAGTAACGGTACTGCCGTATTTTATCTCCAAATTAGAGGAAATGCCACTCAATTCTCATATTTAAAATGAGAAGGAAGAAAAACATTCTCTTCATGCAGTTGGAAGAAAAAAAAGTTAAATATCCACCGAGATTTGTATGAACTTAAAGCAAAGCACTCATTGCCTCTTGGATTGCCAGAGATCGTTATGTCATATCAGGTAACATATATTGATTTTTAGACTGAAATATTTTGATTTTCGGTGAGGTAAACAATTTCATTGGTCTGTTTTTTACGCAGAAGACCTGAGGAAGGCTCCTGTAGTGAGGCAGACAGGACACAAAGATGCCTGTGTGCAGCCCGTGGGCTTACTGAAGCATCTCACAGCAAGTACAGGAGTAGAGAGAGATACACTACGTCTATATGTGCATACCTGCAAACACAGAGGATTCAGCCTCCTATGGGAAGCTTGGAAATTATTTAGCCATCTGTTCTGCAGATCACTCAGTCCAATAATAAACAATTGGGACAGAACATGAAGGAGATTTCTCTTGTTTTCTCTCCCACACACATTCAAAACTAATCTTGAATTCGAGGTTTTTCAATCAAAATTATATCGTAGGCTACAGTCCCTGCTGGGAACTGACATAAATCATTACCTATAAAAGTGATTAAAGTGTTAGTATCTGCACGTAGTTCTGAGCAGCTGGTCTATATTTGATGCATATCTCTCTTCCTGGCTCTGTTGTGGAAGGGGACAGTACAGAATGAGCTGACCGGCAGAAATATCTGAGGATCTTCCTTTGAAACCAGCTGGAGTCTGAGTAGAGTTTTCTTTCTTCTCTGCCTGCATGGAGAGAATCCCAGCGTGCTGGAACCTGCTGTGCTTCTGGCTACTTTCGCCTGTGCTGGAATCTGCTGGGCGTTTTGTAGGTGCTTGGGAGCATCTCAGGGAAAACAGGTTGCTCAGCCTGCTGCTGTTTGCTGTCCCGGCGGTAACACCGGCTTCAGGTCCTTCAGAGCATTTGGCCTCTGTTTGCTTTCAGGAAAACATGCTTGAATATCTCTTAAGATCTTAATATTTCAAATATTTTTCCTCCCAGCTGTTGTCCGACCCTGCAAAGTGCTGAGCACTGTCAGGTGTCACAGGGCTTTAGCTGGACAATTAAGTCTCTGCAGTACTCCTGCTGTATGCCACCACTGGAGCTGGAGGCTGAACAGCTTTGTCCAGATAGACTTATCCTTCCACTGTGAGGAAATAAAATATTCGCAGTAGATTATGTTAGCTGCCCCTCTGTGCTGCTTTAACACGTCCAGATAACTGTCCTATTTTTCGTACAAGCCAGCAGCCTCCTTGAATTTCATTACCTGTATCAATCTTAACAATATTTAAATAAAAAGGAAGAGCTTTAAAATGTGAGAGAACAAGCCTAGATATTTTCCCATGGGGCACCTCTGAGCACAATAGTATCTTCGCTTCAATTTTTTTTATGCATCTCTTTCAAGCTAACCACATCCAGACTGTGGACATGCCAGGAAATGCCATTCTGGGACTAATTTACTGGTACTGAAAATGTTATTTCCAGAACTGTCACTTTCCAAGGGAATTTGAGTATCCCCGAGTATTTCAACTGTGAGGATCCATTTTCTGACATTTGGGATCCATCTGCACTCCAGGCCAGCTGGAACCAAACGGGCCCTATCCATCCGTAATCTGCCTGAAACTGTCCAGGGCTGTCAAGGAAATTGCACTGTGACCACACTGGAACCAGTGTTGGTGTTGGCTGGTACGGTTCAATGCTTTGTGTGGAAAGGGATTTAAATGACATCATTTCACTACCCTTTTGGTAAATTCCGTTGGGAAACAGCTGGAGGCAATGATTTCATTGCCTTATTATTAGTTGTATTATAGGACACAATAGAAGCAGAAAAGAATAGGGGTTGTGTCAGAATTTTATGTAAAATTGTTCTCTCCTGCCCAGTGCTCTGGGTCAACAAAATACTGATCAGACCTGGATCCCACGGGCAGGATAAAAATGGATGGATGCATCAAACGGGGCTCCACAGGGGTTGTTCTTGGCTCGGTGTTTTCATTAAGAGATGGTGGAATAGAGATTACACAGATGATAGAAACCCAGAAAGGACTGCAAGAATATTTACTGCAGGGCAGCCCTTGAATGCAAAATGGTCTTGAACAAGCTGGAGGCCAGTGTGCTACTCATCTGGTGGAAGTTCTGGGCAACACACCCGGGCAGAGCTAATCATCTGCACAAACACATAACATAGACCAGGCAGTCTGGTAGAGTGGGAGATTACAGTGGGTCAGCATGTGAACATAAATCAATTATTTCAATCTGTTGTCCCATGTTCTTCTTTGCAGGGATATACAAGCAAGCACAGCTGGAAAGCCAGCTGAAGCTGTCCTTCAGCTCCACACATCCTCATTGGGACTCAGCAGCAGACTGGCCAATCTGGGTCACTTTGAGAAGGATGGTGAGGAAAGGAACTAAGAATTATCAGAGATCTAGAAAGTCCAGCTGGTTGGGCTGACTGAAGGAACAGATGATATCTAGTGTGAATAAGAGATACTGGAGGGGAAAAACCAGTAACAGTCACCTAGGCATATAAAATGATAGTGCTGGGAGAAATTAATATAGTCGTGTGCTTTGGTCATGAAGTAATGGGTTGAATTACTGCAAGGAAAAATTGGACTAGACATTTGGAAAAACTGTCAAACTGTACAGAAAGGAAAGAAATAGGTAGTCTGCTGAGGCAGTGAAATATCCAGCTGTACAGATCTTTAAGAACAAGGGTAACAAACACCTTTCAGGTTGGACATAGTTAGAACTGATCTACTCCAACTCCTTCCAAGTTGGAGTAACATGGCCATGGTCCAACATTCCTGAATAGCAGCTTTCTTGCACTGAAACTGCAACCAGTCAGTGTGCTTCAGGTCCAGTGTGAAACCCGTTGAAAAGAAACAAAGAATACCTGAAGTGAATTAAAGTTTCACAAAGAAGATGATCTTCCAAGAACAAAGAAGCTGTGATTGATGGAAGCTGAGGTTGTTATTTATTTAAGAACGATGGGATTGCCTCTTACACTGCAGAGGTAGGAGGGAAGAGCAGCATCTTCCTTTCTTACACCTTATGTTTCCATACTTAACCAAGATCTAGATCTACCTCTTTTGCTGAGAAAATCCAACGATTTTTATGAGCCTATAAAAACAGAGGGATTGGCTAGACACTTTCCAGAGCTGATTTCCTGTAGGAGATAACGTCTGCTAAGCCAAAGCTCTCCCTTGCTGTACAAAGCCCATAGTAGATTAGTGCTTGTCTTGGTCACAGTCTCATTTGGGATGGGTCAGCTCTGCATCCTCTGGGTTGTATTCTGGCCCTAAAGATTAGTCAAAACACATCCTGCAAGGAAAATAACTTCCCTAACAAGCAAGACAAAATAACCCAGCCAAACAAACAAACAAAAAAACTTCACAGCAATCTTCAAATGGTTTTCTCAGGGGAGAAAAAAGAGGCTTCATAAACACGCCTTTCTGCATGTTCCTGAAAGTCAAGAGCTTTCCTTGATCAGGTGGAGGTGTGTGATCCGGTAAGTCAGGTAAACTGGAGCTACATTCCCACAGTGGTATTTGGACCGGGTGACAGTACAAGCTGGTTTGGAGCGCACTGGAAACACCGGATTTGCCTCCTTCAGAGTTGAAAGAAAAATTTCAATTGCCATGCAGAGATCCTTAGCCAGGTTCTTATTGGGAAAAGAATTAAGTGACACATTTTACCTTGGCCTGAGAGAACTAGGAACTACTTGAGCACCCTCCTCCCAAAAGAGGAAAGTAATCCCAAACAAATAATTTTGCCCCTTATGTATGGGTCAGTGCCTTACAAATGGGATCTGCAAGAGGAAATTATTCCTACAGTCCACTGATGCTTCTCCTTTGAGGGTTGCTGATTTGTTGTTTAGATTTGCATATTTCCAGTCCCTCAGCTCTTCCATGAATTTCCACCTCCACCTCCTCTTTGCCCCCAGCTGGCCATATACCTCGCTCTCAGCTGTGTGAAAAAATTTGCCCTCCCAGAAGTACGCTGTTTTGGTCGTTGTACAGACAGTGCTAAATGTCGAGTGTAAAAGACTCTTTGATAATTTAATTCACTTTGCTGGATTATGATTCTGCATGCACCATTAGCTCAATCACAAAGCAGCTACAATAAGAATTAGGTCTGTTTTTGCAACATGAAGCAGACAAGGCTGCTCAGCGGAGCAGTCAAGGGTGCTTAATGTTACATTTGTTGTTGACTTTAAAAACAAACACAAGTGAACTGATGTACAGTGATCTGAAAGTCCCATGCAGATGTGGCAGCAGTGGCATCTTGGGGATCCCGGGCTTGTGTTCAGGGACAGAAGTGACAGAGAGGCAGCAATCCTGAGCAAGAGCCTCACAGGGCTGTGCAAGTTGCACCAGGCAGGAGCTGCGGGGAAAGCGGCTTTCCTGGACTTTGTAGGAAATCAAAGGTCTCAAAAGTGAAAAATAGGAGCTTCCATCATGAGGATCTGTTGTCTGAGGAGCAGTGGGTGCAGACAAAGAGCATGAGCAAGAGCATTTTAGGAGGGACGTCACTCATCTCAATGAAGGCTTGAAATTTTCAAAGAGGAAACTTCATGTCACTGGATTACACTTAGTATTGAATTCTGATCAGCTTTCCCTTCTAATAATATTTATCTTGACCTTAGCAGGGCAATTTGTGTCAGAGAGGTAATGTCAGCTTCTCCCTCATCACTTGTCTCTCGTCACTCTTTCACCCCACATTTTAACACTTACTCATGAGAGCTGGCTGGGAAACCAGAACGAAACACCACCTAAGTGTGGCTGAGTGCCAGCCTACAGCTACAGTCCAACGCATATATTGCTTAGGAACCTGTCTAGTATTTATTTTGGAGAGCATCATGCTGATATTTTAAAAATTAAGTAGTAAAGTATTTAGCATACCCTCTTCGACTTTCCTCTTGGAGCCAGAATTTTCAGAAAAAGTGTTCTTGGCAGGGAAATTACTTTTAACCCCTAATATGTTGTTCACTTGTGCTGTCAAGGCCCAGGCTGGTCAAGGGGGAAAGTCAACGGCTTTATCCTTGAATAACGCTACATGACACGGAGCGGCGTGAGAATTCAGTGATGACAGCTCAGAGTTATCTCAGCTCTCCTCTTATCACAGAAATGGTGCAAAGCCATTTTGACCTGTAGGAAAAGGCAAAATGTTGCCCTACTTGGTAACCTATGACAATACTACAAAATGAAAATGTTTGCAATTATATGTGACTGGGGAAAGTAAAAGGATTTTTCAGTAGTAAATTTTACATCATTTTTATTTTGCCAGTCAACAGTAAAGCAGACAGAGCAAAATGATTTTGGGATGTACATATTGAGAAGCAAGAATTTAATTCATTGTTTGACATACCTTTTATTAAATTAAATAAGAAAATATCTCACTATAAACTCTAGCGAGCCAGTAGATCCTTGTGCTTTCCTACTTTTCCTATAGATCAGCTTATAGACTTGAGTTGCTTCATCCATCACATTTACCATCAGTGGCAGCTCAAGGTCCTGGGCAGATGACTTCTGCCTTGTGCTAGCCTCTGCCCATGCACACACACCAAAAAGGCAGTCCATGCCCCACAGGACCTAATGCCATTATCACAGAAGTTTCTTATCGAGATGTTCTTATTTTGTAAGCTTCCACTACACTAAGGTGGCAATAAACCTATGATCCCCATACTATTTATGGATTGGTTCATTACATTTATTTTAAAAAGCAATATAAATGTCTGAACCCCTATAAATACATCAGCGTCGCTGTTTATCTTGCTTGTTAAACTGGCAGTTTTGTAACCTCAAGACACTGCAGCTGTGTAATCTTTCACATCTATCTGGCACAAGAACCATGTTTTTCTTTCCTCTCCCTCACTTCCACATACGAAAAAGGTGCTTTGATACCCTGCTTGTAAACAAACTACAACTGCTACTGATTGCAGATATATTGGCTTATCAATAGAAGTGCTGGGCTGTAAGACAAGATAGGTATAGTAGTTTGGTATTCTGATCTTCAATCAAAACCAGCTGTGTAACAACAACAAAATAATTCCTGGTTTCAGCCATGAATCACAATCTCTGTCATGCTGGAACTCCGTTGTCAAATCCTTGACAATGAGATTCTTGAAAATATTCAGAGTTTTCAAACACTAATGCATCCAAAGATAAAAAGTCTAATTCCCATATACTCCAGTGTTGTCGCATTTGTGATGTCTCAGAAGAGAGAAAACAGTGGAGTTCCTACTCTGAATGAGGACATCTATGGTTTCTGTCACCTTTCGCAGGGATATACGTGGTTTTTGTGCTGGACTTATGCTGTAGGGCTGTGGTTAGGAATAGTTGCAGGGAGGCTGGTGGCAGAAGTAATGAGAGTTCATTTTTACAGCTCAGTAGCTGTTTATTTTTTCTCTTCAGAAGTTTGGTTTTCACTTAAAATAACAAAAGCAAACCCCGATTCCTTTTAGTTACAAGCAACTTTATGAGCTGCATGTCAGGAAAGAACTGTTATACTGGGCTGAGTAAGTAAGGAGTCACTCCAGAAAAGCCGTCAAACACACTGCCGTGAGGGCAACACACCCAAGGCTGGAGTCTGGCCCAGGGAGTGCTCAGTACCTGGGGAGATGAGCCAAGTTGGCCAGAAAAGCCGTCCGTCAGAAGAACCTGGCCTGCTGGCTGCAAATCACTAATGACTCCTCAAAGATAGGAGAAGCTGCAGTCCTCTGTACAAGCGCGGCTTTCTGTCAAAACCATGTGAATCTCATCAGGGTGGATGTCGGCTCGACTGGTTTTGAAAAACAACGCTGTTGGCTATCAACTGTTGATAACTGACCTCTAGGAAACCGAAGGCAGTGCCCAACACCTGCACAGATCCTGTCCCAGCTGCGCAAGCCAAGTCTTGTGGGTGTCCTTTGAGGCACAGGGAGATAAGGAGAAGAGAAGGAGATGGTAAAAAAAGAATTTAATGCTGTAACATTTTCCAGAGTTGATGCTGGTTCTCATTATCTGCTCTATTTCATGCCTGACTTTTCTTCTGAGACATTCGATTTGCATCATCACAGTTAATTCTGTGGGCCACAGTATGCTTTGGCATTTCTGCTGTTTTAGAAACCCAAGCAGAGCATTCTTCTCCTGTCTGCTTTGAGCAAGAAAACTCATTCCCTTTCTACAGAATCTGTACTTCATAAGTAACAAACAACGACACTTTTGCTGTACTAAACCTAGGAGTGTGACTCCTAAAACCCTGTTATTTTTCTGCAAATCCATTAAATAGTCTCACCTTACTGCCTTACCTTAAAGTGAACTACATCCACTGGTCACTTCATCCCACAGCTCACCTTGCAGGGCGCTAGGAGAAAGCTGTGAAATCTGCCACGTGGTCATTCTCCAAGGAAGCCTGTACAGGACATCTGGGTCTTTGCGGATGAAGCAGAGAGAGGATCAGTGTGGTGGGGGACGCGGTGCTGATCTCCAGGACTCAGAGACCAGCCCTGGCTCAGGGAACAACAGCTTTTCTGTTTCACATGGGAGGAGGGAGGAAGGGGGCAGTTGTTGCTTGGGTCTTCCCTGAGAATGGACTTATGCTGCCACCAGAATGTGACTCTGGCTCAGGAGTGCACCTGGACACTCAAATTTGATAATAACCCAGGGGTTAACATCCTTTTGTCTTCACACTGAGATATACAGTTGTCTTTCTTTTGCTGAAATAACCTGCCTGTGCTCACACTGAGTTGGAGCCCCTGTCTCTGGGAAGACTAATCCATACATTGATGACTCTCTGCATAAAGAGTCTCCCTTTAAAATGGAAAGAGGAAAAGTTTACCACGGCTAACTTGGATCTTCAAATAGCAGGTGGCAATTTAATTGGAAGATGTAAGCTGCTTACTACTAATTTGCATGATTATAAGATTTTGTAATTGCCCTGTAAAAGTTAATTTGGCGTTGGGTTCAGTGAAACTCAACTGTGTTAACATGATATTGATGTGTGTATGAGATCTGCTGTTGCTGTTTGGTATGTTCCCTGCTGAAAGACCAAAGGAGATATTTGAGGGGGTTATTTTTAAATATATACACGCATGCACACAGAGGTGAATCTCATTGTAATGACCCCTGTGGGGCCAGGATAAATGTGTGTTGTATCAAGGAGTTCACTGCAGCAGGAGTTGGTAATTCGTTCCTTCAGAATAATGAGGAAATATCTGTTTTGAACTGAACATCGATACCTAGTAATTTTTATGAAGATTACCTCATTGATTAACATTTAACCTGTATTCTAAAAAGAAAAATGTTTAAGAAATGAGACTGTACTTTTATAGGCTAAATATAGCTTGCACCGAGGAAAGTGAGAAAAAATACAATTTTCTATTTAGGTCAACCTTGTACTAGTGTTTGCTCTAACACATCTAATTAGGAAGGAAAAATTGCTTTTGTTATTGAGCACGCATAAAGGGGAGTCTGAAGCAGAGCTTATCCTAGTGCTGTTGACTTTGTGTGAGTGTGTGTATTATCTGCCCGTCTCCTTCCCACACTGCACAGACACGTCTTGCAGCCTGCACTGTACAAAAGGTTTCTTCTCTGCGGTGGAGGTCCCTGCCAGAGGTTTCAGGGCAAGACTGCCCGAGCGAGGAGCCATGCTGCGCCGTGGAGAGGGATTAGCTCAAGTCTTCAGTGCGGTGCGGGAGCCTGGGGCAGCTGGCTGGCAAGGGGGTGTCAGCGTGCCTGCCAGCCCCTGTGCCGGACCGCCAGATCTGCTGCTCCACGGGGAGCCTGCAGCACGAGGATGCCTCTAAGGCAAAACAAGGTGCCCTTGAGAAGCTGAGCGAAATGCCAGATTTGCCACCTTTTTCCTTCTCCTCTCCCTGTAAACTGGCAGCCCAGAGTCGTGCGGAGGAGTGTTAAGGGCAGAAATAAGACTAGAGAGCAAAGATGTAGCGAGGATTGTGCTGAAACATCTGATTCCCATCGTAGATCTACGCCAGCGGAGAACGAACTACGGTTGACTGAGTCGGTAAGGTACAGGAGCACACACCTCGCTAAAAGCACAGTAATGGAGTGGCTGATCGTATATGGTTAAGTTAGTAACACAGCGACATGCCTCAGTGGGCTGGGACCCGGTGTCGCTGAACACAATCACACATCCATATCGGTTTTCAGCAGGTAAAACTTGATTTCCGAATTCTTTTTTTTCTCTCCCTCTTTTCTCTCCCTCCCTTATATTCCATTGCTTTTAGGGGAAATAAATAAGGGGAAGGTTGCACACGGTGTTTGTAAATGTGATGTCCAAGTTAGCTTGGCATGGATGGGTGGATGTCTGTACGCCAGTCTGCAGGGCGTGAAGGAGGCACCCGAAGAGAAGAGGACCAGGAGTATTTTATCTGCTCTCTGGCACTGGGGGAAGGTGCTGCCAGAAGGGTGGCAGATCAGGATGGCAGGCCTGGAAAGTCACCATTGCAACTGCGTTTTGTATGTGTTAGTGGGAAGAAAACTGGAAGATTCAGAATAAATTACTACCATGAGTGAAAGCACAGAGAAATGCATGACAAAGATTTAAATATTACATTATAGTCCTTAGACAAATTCTTTTAAGTTGAGAGCCTGGGAATGTTTTTCTAATGGGATGATGGAAGATGTGTAGATAAAGAAACAATTAGGAAGGAAATTGGAAATCTGGAGATCTGAACCTATCTTTTACTCGAATGCTTTAAAGTCATTCAGGTGTTCACAACTATTTAAATCCTTCACTTGTTTTGTGTGCCTCAAACAAAGCAATGAAGCAGCACTGTCACAAAAGCCCAACCCTGCTCCAGCTGAAATTCATCTGACACAGACTAAACAAAACAAAACTCCCAGAAGCCAAACAATGCCATTTCATGTGCAACATTTTATCTACTGAATGAGAGGAAATGTAGGCATGCATCAGAGCAAAATACTCTTAAAAGCTCATTTGCATGGTATGTTTTCTACCTAGAGGGGAAACTACTGTATATGCAAAACTCAGATGAATATTTACAATACCCAGGAATAGGTACCAGAGGAGGGGGGAAACATGCCGTAAATGTAATCATCTTCCAAACGGTCCAAAACTAAACTGTTCTTGCTGCTGTTGCTGAGCAACAGTCCCACGATGGGATTCAGCCTGAGCAAATGTACGGTGGGAGAGCCCAACCTACCCAGAGAGTGAGGAATCGGAGCACCAGAGAGGCGGCGGAGGGGGCCTGGAGAGGCTGAGCTCCACTTCCCAGCAGTTGTGACCCCCCCTAAGTACATATTTTCACCATTCTCGTGACCTTTTGCTGCCTCCCTGCTCTCATAACAGACTTAAAACAAATAGTGAAGCAAGCCTGGTACCAGGGAGCAGCGGGGCTCTGGCTGGTGTTGTGTCAGGCCTGTTTGTATCTGGGACATTTTCTGTGAAGTAAAGCGTTAGCACTTCTTCTGAGGTGTTCAAAGGCTACGAAACTCTGGGGAGGGAGAGGGAAAAGCAAATAACAAGTCTACCAGACAATTCATGGGATTTAAATGCAGTGCCCCTCTGTGACTTCAGCTCTGAAGACCACATGTGCTCTCGTTAGGTGGTAACACAGTGAAAATCCACTGTCTAAAGGGACAATAATCCACTATATTTTGAAATAAAAATTCTGGAATGCTTAATCATCTGACTCAGTATGATGTCAGTTTTCATTCACTTCCTTCAGCGGGTTATCCTTTAAACAATTTAGGGACTCAGAAAGGAAAAGGAAACCACAAAAAATGCACGTTCAAATAATGCTAATAGACTGCTGAAGAGTAAAAAAAAAAATAAAATTGAAATCAAGCAAAAAGTGATTTGTGTCTGATGGGATGACTTGAGAGAGCTCACTGTACCGAGCTGTGGCAAACGGTACATTGGAATAGAGATATTTCAAATGTGCGTGTGACAGACCTGGTAATTTAGTACTTGGTTGATTTTGCTCATAATGCTGGCAGTCCTCTGGGTGGAGGAGTTAATCTGGGCTTGCCCTGGTTTTCACAATCAATACATTTTACAACACTTCTCATTTTAACTATTTTTTTAAAAACTTACATGCAAGATCATTATTTTTCTAGGTAACTTTACCACCAACTTGCTATTTGTAGGGTGAAACAAACTCTGCATAGCTTTCATTTTATATCCTTAAAATTATTATTCTACATGAAACTCTAATGGAAAATGTGGTCTTTTAGGCAGAGGTGTCAGTGGACAGGTTGACTCTTTATAGAAAAAGCCTTATAGGGAAGGAAAGAAGTATAAGAGTAAAATGAACTGCTGCAACCTTGAAATGTCTTATTCTGGCTTTGAAAGGCGGTACGTGGTAGCTGTTCTTAGTGATAAACCAGCACTAAGTGTCCGTGTCCCAATCCCCAAACTGCCAAGGTTGTTCTGACCGTCTGTGCGGACAGGTTTCAAAATCATCCCAGCTGGATCTCATCTTAATATTGGACCAAACTGTGTGCTAAGTGTAAATAATTGTAACCTTTCATAAGCTCCAAATTGAGATCTCATTCCTATTGGGGAGCAGAAAAAAAAAAAAAAAGCCAGAGAAAGTAATCACCTATTATTCCTCTTCCTTGGTTCAAGAAGAAAACTTGCTTTTAAAAGACTGACTGGAGAATAAAGTTTTCCTGCTTGTTAAACCGACTGCCAAGCTGCTGTTTTTGCGGTAGCAGTTTAATAGAGTTCCTCGCACACACAACAGGCTAGGTGGGAAATCACAGAAGAGCACAGAGGAAACTCTCACAATATATTTCCCCTCTATTATTTCTCAGCCTATTTTGAAATTAGGAAATCATATGGAAACAGCAGGAGGATTCCTAGCCTTGCACTATTTCCTTCCCCTGTGATCATGAAGTTTTATTGCTGCGTGAGCCCTGCTGCCTACCATTTCAGAGGGACTCAGCAAGACGTACGGTTTTTCTAAGTGTGGGTGGTCATGTCCGTGTATTCAGCAGAAGCAACAGGGCTATTCAGCTTGAAAAAATGGCAGCTCAAGATGAAGTACGGAAGAATAATTTTCAAAGAGAAAATAATGAAGAACTAACAAAAGCACCCAGGGAATTCATTCTTTTTTTTTTTTTTTCCCCTTCAGTAATTGCCGCTGAAGAGGCTGGCACTGAAATGACATCATTAAGTCAAGTTATCTCACTTGTGCACTTGTGGGGAAAATTGGATGAAATGAAGGGAAATTTCCCCAGAACTGAGCCTGTTGCACTGGAAAGCTCTTCTACTGGTGAAAAACAGTCTCACATACAGAAAGACATCCTGCTTCACGATGCAGGCAAAAGTATAGACCTTTTTCAGCAGTTGAGGGGATTGATTTTGTATTCCTAATATTTTAGTATTATTTGCATGTGCAGATATTTACATTCGTATCCACCTTTATGAGCTCATTAACACTGTCTGTGTCAGAGCTTGTTGCTTATTTTTCAGAAGGCATGTGCAAATGAGTTTCCTGGAAGGCAATTTTATCAAAACAAATCCTTAAACTTTGCTTTTTAGGAAATAACACATAATACAAAGGAAGCAAAGGAATACTGGCACAAACCACGCAGTGGGTAATGTTGACCCATAAGGAAAATCTTTCAAGAATTTCATATGATTGGAGAAAAATGAATTTTTTTTCAGCAAACTGGTGATTAACTGAATTGTTCCACTCAGTACAGCTAATATTCCCCAGTCTCTCTCATAAATATATCACGGAAAGTAATAATGGCAGAAAACTGTTCTTCTTTTCCTTACAATATTTGATCTCCCCACAAGCAGTTCAGAGATATGTGCTACAGCATGCTACAGCACAGACAAGTTTTAGCATATAATCTCCATTCCATATCTGCAAGTAACCTCACTGAAGAACATGAGGAAACAAGCGCCTCCAAATATGATAGTACACCTGACTATTTTTTCTTGAAAGTAGTTAAGTAAAATTTGACCAGCAAAAGAAGAAAGCACTCCTATTTTCCCATACTTATGTATTTATTTCCTTATTATAGTAATGGAAAGTTCTTACAAACAGAGTCATACTTTAAAGCAGACAACTATTCCCTAGTGTCAGTTATGACATTGGACATCCTAGTTTCAGAACACACGAAAGACAGTCCGTGAAAAGCCTGGATCTTCCAGTTTCGTTAGGGAATCTAGCTGATGTTGGAAGGACAAATCTGGGAAATAATGGCATTGAAAACTGGTCATTTTTCAATGGAGCAACATTTTAATTGCAAAAGTTATACTAGTAACTTCATAACCAGTGGCAAATCTCTCCCTCCTGGGCATTTGGACGCTGCAAGATTTTGCTTTAGTTTTGGTCCTCACCTCCTCCCCCCATGCTGATTTTCAGCCTGCTGTGGGAGACAAGTGGTATTGCAGTGTTCCTGAAAGCAGAAAAAGTCTGCTCCTCTGATTTGAGTTTACAAAGCAAGATGCTTCTTTTCAAGATCTGCTCTGTGCTTTGTGTACTTTCATATGGTTAGAACTGGATTAATTCATTTTCTACACTTTCTGTTATCTCTTCTCACTCTGGGGCTGTCACATCTCTTGCTCAGACAGGCAAGGAGAAGGGAAGGGAAGGGAGAACTTACCATTGCATTTGGATGGTTTTCAAGGAAATATTTAGTCAAATCTATCACTCTGCATCGTGCCTATCTTCATGATTCATGGGCTTCTCATTGCTGCTCCTTCATGGCCAGGTAGGGAGGGAACTCTAGACCTGTAGCTGTGATTTGCCCCCTTACTTGGAATAAGTCGCTGCTAACAGAGGGGCCTAGGTACCTTCCCCTTGTAGGTGAAATATCTCACACACATCCCTGCCCCAACGCTGAGCTTTCCAAAGGAGGATACTGTTGCCGTTTCCTACCACGCTGCAAGTTAGCTTCTCCTTTAAATAAGATTTTAGGCTGAGATTTCCCTTTTTGTGCTTTAAGCCACCTTTTCTCCATCTCTGGACACGAGGGATGTGTCAGATCAGGCGAGGGCAAAGCCAGAGGAGCCAGCACTCTCAGTGACTTTTGGCTGCTAGAAAAACGTTACTGTGCAACCTTTTTAGAGGTTCAGCCTAGAGCACAGGGCAGCCTGTCCCCTGGCTCCAGCATTTCAGGAGTGACTGCAAGGCACAGCCTTTCCCCTCTGCAGCAATGTGCCATTAGCCAGGCACAGCGCAGAAGTGAGCCCGCGGACATGGGATGCGTACAAACTGCTTTTTGTCTTTCTGTCAGAAGCATCACCAAATAGTCTCACTCTCCCCACACAAAAGCAGATATGGATTGCAGAGCTGGCAAGAAAAACAAACAGCAACCTTGTTTTAAGTGAAAACACTGCCAGATGCCGTGAGTAACACAGAGAACTAGCATCAGACAGATACTGGGAAGAGTTTAATGGTTTTAATAGAGGTTTTCTTACCTCTGGCTATTTATGAGAGCAGTTAAGCTAAAAAAGCCTTTCCCCCTCTCCTTTCTTTACAGAGCAACGCATACTCCGTGCTGAGTACCTTGGTGTAATGACTCTTTGCATTCTGTCAACTTAATGCAGTAATCTAAATATCACTGAGCAGGTTGGGGTTTAGGCCAGTCTTAATGAGATAATATCTCATCAGGGATTGATCCCAGATACATTTAAGGGGCCTCACAGCTAGTGTTTTGCAGCACACTGCAGATTCTGCAGCTTAGTAAAAGAAACAAAATTAGTAAGACGTATGAAGAAGTGCAGAATACAGACTCTTAGTCCCCAAGACATTTCACGCTCTGTGGATTGCAGTCCCTTGTACCAGGCTTATGCAGTCATTTATTTTTTGTCTGCCAAGCATGGGTGACATCATTTGACAGGCAGTGTGCTTACTTGCCTATTTTTGCAAAGTAATGCTTTTGCACGTTTTTCTTCATTATAAGCTCAGAACAAGTGAAGTGCAATGTTCCACTTAAGCAGCTTTTGCATGCAAACAGCAACATCACAAAGCCAAGTTGTAGGAGAAAATATAATAGGAAACAGAATTTTAAAAGCAGTACTGCAGAAGCAGGGCAAAATATATTTCCTTAAGTGTTATTTATCCTTTTCAAATAGTTCACTTTGTGCCGTGACAGAAATGAAATGTATTCCATGGTACAAAATTGTTTCCTAGGAATGAAAAAGTGATTGACAACTAAGTTTGAATTATTGTGAATACGTGGAAAAAATGGGATTTTACACATTGACAAAGCCAATAAGAGGTTTGAAAAGCATGTTTATATTGGAAGAATTTTAGTACAGAACAGCTTCGTTTTTTAAAAAGCAGAACGGTCTTCATGCAACAGGCTCTAGTTGTGAACAAAGTGCCATTCAGCAAGAAGGAATTGATTTAACAGCTCAGTTATTGATGATGCTGAGTCGGGAGTCTGTGGATATAAAGTCTCTGTTTGCTTCATCACTGGAAGCAGGGAACCAGCCATAATAGCAAACTAAGATTTCTGGTAAGCCTGCACTGGAAATTATGCATTTCTGGTTACGACGAGATGTCCATTAGACAAATGATGGGCTGAGTACTGCAACTCTTCCTTAGCTGTAGCTCCTTGCTTAGCCAGGCCAGTGCTGCTTCAATCCAGTCGAGTTTTTACTGACAAAAGATCCGTTGTCTGTCCCACACTCCCCCTAGCCCTGGCACCTCTGGGAGATCTATGTGCATCCCCCCAGCTCCACAGCTGTTCACTTGCCTGCATCTTTAACTAGCACCTCTGCAGTAGAAGCAGAACATGATTAAGTAGAACAAAATAAATGAACAGCAGAGTGCTGCTTCTAGTTTTCTCAAACACAAATTGAAACTACTTTTTGTAAAGGATGACAGAAACTCTGCTCTCCAACAGAAACATCCAAAGAAAAACTAGGAGCTCATATCAGCAGAGCATTGCTTGGCCAGAAGATTGGTCTTTCACATTCACAGTGCTTGGACTGAATTATGCATTCCCATTGCCCGTATTGTCTGGACACTATGAAACAAATTATTCTATTCTACCTCTCTCCAGAAAAAAAGGGCATAAACCTTCATACTTTGTAAGGAAATATTTTTCCCCCTTAGATTTTTACTGGGCCATTCCTGATAAACCTGTTTATGCAATTATCTTTACCTTTGAACCGTTACAGTACTATACAATTTTCAAGAATAAAGTGACCATTAGGAGGCATTAGCCAAGAAGTGAGAACCTTAATTACTTTTTCAAGTAAGCAATAAATGAAAGCTGCTGAGTTTCCGGAGGGTTGGCACCTTTGCGATCATTTTCAATAGACCTTTGCTACCCTTGCCTACTCTTACACCAGATGAAGTGGAACACTAAATGTAATGCACTTAGTAGCATTAGTCCTACTGCTTTGTTTTCTTCTTTAAAGAAAAACTGGCTTGATCTCCCTGCAGCCTCACCCTCACACTATGAAGAAGCATTGAGAATGTAGACTTGTTACTGTAAAATATCTTTTGCATGTGCAATAAAACCTGGATGTCCATATGGCCTCCAAATGGTCCATGGCCAACTGAGAAACAATGGAGTTCTGTTGTTTCTTAGATAAAAGGGTATCAAAAACAGTCTGACTCACAGAGATAGGTCTGGTTTCTTTTACTTTTAAGTGTATGCAGTTTTTTGACTCAGTAGGAGAATAGCTGGATGCCGTTTTCTTGAGAGTGAATAGTGTCCCCCCTACTTCAGTATGACTTGATTTGTTGTATCACTGTCTGTTACTGTCAGTTTTGGAAAGGAAGGCAATATTCGCCCCAGAAGAGGCACCACTCTGTTCCCGACAGACCCTCCACCACCACATGGGCATTCAGAACACATAGTGCTGCAAGCCAGGCAGCATCTCTAACATACAGCACGCTCTGTGTTTGGCTGCTTTATTACCAATATATGTATTTCCTCTATATTCTGCTTAATCTGTTACTTATCTATTGATTGCCTTTGTAAATTAGATTATTTTTTTTAAAAGCATCTATATTCATGTGCAACTTGTGGATGATGTTTTTCCCTTCTTCATGTAAGTATAGTCTACCCCAATTACAGCAAGACTTGTGGGAATATTATAGGATTAGAAGCTCCTGAAAACTGATAGTTAAGTACTTATCATCAGGAATAAATGAATCAGACTAATTTTCTTTAGTTTTTACTTTAAGGCAGGTGATTTTGCAGGACAAGACTTTTTAGCTTCATGCCTTGGCACTGAGAGATAAACACAGATTTTGTTTTTCTGCATAAAAAGACTATATCACAGGAAAGACTGTAGAGTGCAGTAATACTGTCCATTATATAGACATATCTTTCTAGCTTACACTGTTTCTCTGCTCCAGCTAGGGTTTTTAACACAAATGAAAGCATATTACCCTCAGAGGCGACCAGTCAGGAGTACATGTTCCCTAATTAGCACTTTGATGTAGTTCTGTCCAGGTAACATACATAGCTTTAATCATAGCAAGCCATTGTCTGTGATGGTCAGCAAATCCCTGGGTCATCTTTTCATCTTACAGTCTGATGTATCAAAGATAAATGCCTAGAAAGACTCTTTTAATACCTGCTTACTGGCAGGTGCATTATGGGAGGCTCACCTTGATCCCTAAGATGCAGAAATTGCTTGGAACAAAGACCCAATAATAACCTAAAATCTTCTCCCAAATGTATCTGTTTCTCTGATCTTTTCTGGCTTATCAGTAAGTTTGCTGATAGAAGAAGCAAAAGTGGAATTTTACTTAGAAAGAGTGGTACTAGACCAGGTCCCAACTTCTTTCAAATGTCTGTCAAAAGCAAAAATAGTATAAATTTATCATACATTAACCATATATACCCACTAGGGAATTTGCTGTTTCTGGCTTTATCTTTTATCGTAGGGAAAGTCACACAACCCAAATTATTCCGTTTATTTTAGTATTATAGCTAATCGAATGCAGTTCGTGACTCCATGCTTCGTGATGCATTCAGACTGACTCCGAAGATGCTGGAAGGGAGCAAGCTGGGTCTGTACCTGAGCTTCACTAAGAGCCAGGACTCCCCATCTGCTCCCTTTTGCATTGCATAGGACACCATAGGGTTTCCTAGACCTCCCTGCAAGCCCATGGGGAGGCTCGTCGTGGTGAGGACTGTGGATGGGTGTTCGTGCTGCAGGACAGATCTGTGGGCTTAGAATTATTATCAGGACTTGGGAAAAGAGAAATTGATCCTGGAGTATCAGCTAACAGATTTGAATCTGAAAGGTTTCAATGCAAAGAAGAACCGCAGGGTGATAGTGCAAGGTTGAATATTGTTAGTGTGAATCTGTTCTGACGAATGTGGTCAGTGGTTTGCTTTTCACAGCTCCGTTAACATTTATTTCAAGGCGGAGAAGAAAACACTGTGGAAATTTCCAACCCACTCAGAGACTGTGGGCTCAGGAAATTTGGCTGGTACTAAAAAATGATAAAATCTGTGTAGCAGGGTCTTTCTGTGTAGAAGCAGTGGATGAGGGAGTGTGCAGGCATTTACCCTCCCAGCCTGCCTTACCCTGGGCCAGCAAATCAAACAGTACGGCACCAACGGAGCAGCAGCTTTGGAGGCAGCTGGCAACAGACTTCAGGAGTCACCCAAGTGCGATGTGTGCCAGAGGTGGCCCAGAAGGTCCAGTTCAGAGAGGGCAGTTACCCAGAGGGGACTGTGAGACCAGAGAAATGCCAGGGAACGGGTAGTGGAGCAAAAAGGGGCAGGCCTGGGCTGGGCTGCGCTCGGGCACCTGCAGAGGAGGGGAGGCAGAGAGACGGCTGCTCCCGTGGCAGAGGGGGTCCTGGGGAGGGGAACGCTGACAGCCGCTCGGGGAGGAAGGAGGGAGACAGCTTAATGTCTGTGACAAATGAGCAGCAAGTGCAGATCACACGGAGAGGAAAAGACAGAGGAACGCTGGGGACTGCCGGGGCAGTGAGCTCCTGAAGTGGCCACAGGCAGCCACCCCAGCCCGGGCACCACAGAGCAACCGGCAAAGGGGCACAAGGGAGCAAGCTGATTAGTGCGCTGGAAGGAAAAACAGAGTCACAGAAAGGCCACCATCCACATGTGATCCGATCCTGCCCTCGCTGCACTCAGCACAAAGATCATCTCTGCAGGCTCCAGGCAAGGGCCGAAGGCTGTGAGGACAGCCAAGCGGGAGAGGCCCTGTGTGAGGGAGTGACTGACCCCCTCCGGGAGTTAGACGTGTACCCCGTAACTGGTCCTGCCCTGTAAATACATGTTGAACAACTTCTTAAAATTGTCTGTGCTTCTTGTCTGTGCCATTGCCCTGCTCTGTTAGGGGATTCATCCCCATGCAGAGGAGCCCGGCCTGGCCGCGCTGGTGCCTGCCCTCCGCCGCCGTCCGTGCCTCCCTGCCCTCGGCCGTGTCACCAGCTCCGAGCGCCTCACACTGTTTCTCCTCTTTTCCCCTTAGGACTGCCTGTACCACAGCAGGGCTTCCTTTTAATCTTCAATCCTCAGCCATACAAACCTGGATTTCATCTCCAGTCCCTGGATAATCAAGATATTTCAACAGCTGTCAGTTTCTGGCAGAGGCCTATTCTACCATTTTTTTTTTCTCAACAACATGTTTTTTCATAGCTGGCTAGAAATGTGAAATATTTTGTCATAAAACCAGCCTCATTTTCAGGATTTGAATGATTTTTTTCCTGCTTTACAGTTACCTTTCTCTATCTAACAGTTTAGAGATCTTTTTCCAGTTTCTTGCTGCAGATCAGCACTCTTGCTTAAGATGTTAAAGCTTTATCTGCCACTAGCCCCGTACACTGCTCTTCTGTAATGTCTTGTAATGTGCAGTTGTTGAGTGGATATTCTTTCTTCTTGTTTTCTGTTTCCAGACTCATTACCTTACATACTTTGAAACGTATAAGCTACTTATCTGTCTTCAGCTCCTAGACCATATATTCTGAGTTTTGTTGCCCTCTTTCTTTGTTTTGACTGCCCTTTCACTTTATATCATCAGCAAATGTAATCCACTTATTGCATCTTCTTTCTTCCAGGTCACTGGTATATAAAGTGAAGAAATTGATCCTCACACTAATCCTTGTGACTCTCTTTTAGTCACATCCTTACATGTTAAATTGTTAGCATACGTAGTTACCTCTTAAAAAAATATTTGAACTAGTTCGTAGCTTATTGAAATCGGATATCCCGAGAGGGCCAAGACTAAATATAGAGAAACAGAATAGGAGGAAGGTGGGGTACCTGGAAGCCATTGGTCTTTCCCCATGAGGCAGGATTTGAATGGGGGTCTCCAGCCCTCCTGCAGCTGCAGGCGCCTTCCCAGCCAAGGGCAAACTGCCTGAGGGACACAGGGGCTGATGTGGGGTATGGTCTGGGACTGCCAGGCTTACATCTCCCTGACGAGTCCCAATGTGAATGGCCCCGTGAGCAATTCTCTCTTTCTAATGTTCTCAATCCTAGTTTGAAGCTCCTGGAGGTTTAAAGCTGTCTTCTCATTCCCGTCTTCACGATGTGAAAGAGAAGTCTTTGTAGTTTCTAACGAAAAGCTGTCATAGGCAGAGGCTAAAAGGGGATTTCTTTTGCATTCCTTCACTCCCCGAAGTCAGACATATAACACAAAGAACCTGACTTATCTATGTAAAAATCTAGTCAAACAGAATGTATAGATTCCTGTTATCAGATATTTTTATTATCCACCCTGAAAAAATCTCATCAGTGGACTGTTAAGCACAAGCTTGCTTTTGTGAATTCATGCTGACTTCTTGTGATTAAATCATCACTTCCCAGAGTGTGATCCTGACTAGTATTTGAATTTTTTCCTACTGCTGCAGTTAGACAAGCAATGCAAGTCTTCTGCTTCAGAGGCTTTCCAGTCACCTTTCCAGAGGAGAAAGATAGCCTGTCTAGTGCACTGGGTTGGGACTCGGAAGACCTGGATCTAAACTCCAGCTCAGACACAGGTTCCCTGTGTGAATTTAGGCAACGGACCTAATCTACTATTGTGCAGAAATACTAATTTCCTATCATTTGGGTATCCTGAGCAGATAAGCGTGAGGCACTGAGATGCATAAAAAATAACTATTAAATGATTTTCACGATATTATGGGGTTTCTTTATCAAATGGTTTGGTTGAAGATGTAACTCCTCAAAGGTGGTGGGCATCTAGCTACAACAGGAATTAGACATCTAAACAAATACTTTTGAGGCACCAGGCCCAAGTTTACATCATCAGACTGGGTTTAGCAGTGGGTCCAACCTCTTCAAACAGAGCTGGCTGAGTAACAGGCAATGCTGTAGCTCCATTATAAGTGAAGACGTCTTCACAGAGACGTCTGTGGTCGCAGCATCTGAGCTGAGCAAGAGGGTGCTGGCAGGCACCACACTCTGTTGAAGTGTGGTTCCCTCATCCCCTTGGCATTGGCTCCTGGTCCTTCCTCACTGACCTCTCGAGGAGGACGGAGCAAGTGCCTTTCCCTTTAAAGCTGAGGACCTGGAAAGCTGCACAGTACTGGGGTAACAAAAAGGCTCTAGTTGTAGAAGTGAAAAAAAAAAAAAAAGACCTCGTGCCTATTGTTGTATCACATCCACTCATCCACTCACCCCACAGCTAGCATTCCTCTGGCAGGACACCCTGTCTCCAACTCCTTACTGAAAAAAAACAAACCAAAACAAAAACCACCCAGAAAAAAAAATTAGATTCCTTCACTAGTAATGCATAACATTATTATGTCTGTTTTGCAGACAGACTGGCTGAATTGAGGTAAAACTTTGACTTTTTCAGAGGACATGTGAAAGTCCTCTGTGCTGAGAATCCTGGATTTTTTCTCTCTTCTCCAACTCAAAATTTCAACATGTACAACCAGGAATGAATTTGTCAGGTGTGGGCAAAACAGACCATGCCTTCCTTATTAGCATTGGCTAGCGCAGTATGTGTTTCTGATCCTGTAATGGAGGAGCAGCTACAAACTCCTCCTCCTCATCCCATATCTCAGATGCATTCAACCCTGCATATGCTGCACGGTATACAAGAAGTTTCCTTTGTTACTCCATTTTTACTTTAATGCCATGACTGTAACTTATATATCCTGCAAACCTACTCCAAGGAGACCAGGCTTTTTACTGAAACATGTGAAGGTGTTGTTCATCAAATGGGTTAGGAAATTATTTGGGTGCTTAAGAATGAAGAATTAGTCTGGCTACCATGACAGACATTCTGAATGGGAACAATTTACCATGGGCTATCATGACAGACATTCTGAATGGGAACAATTTACCATGGAGGGCTGTGACTTGGGGAGGGGGATAATGACAAGGGTTAGGATCAATTTTGTTCACTTTCTGTACCAACGAAGAAATAAAGAGGCAGTAAGTGGATTCATTTACTGTTCAGTTGTGAAGTGGCAATCAGGACAAAAGAGGAGGGCAACAAAGTTCAGGCTAAAATGATGAGGAGCCAGAGGAAGAAAGGCAACTTAAAAAATTCCCAATAATGGAAGGTTTTTGGCTGGAAACAAAAATAAAAGCAAAGTAGATTTGCTATGCACTCAGAAGTCATAAATGATGAAATGGGTGCATACAGTGCTCTTGCATACACAGGTGCTGTCATTATGGATGTACATTATAAATCTGCAGGGCACTAAAGTGATTACTCTTTCCCCCATGTCTCTGAATGCCATATTTTTCCAGCATGCTGGATCCCATCTGGCCTCAAAGTTCCGTCATTCTTCAGACATTTCAATTTCTTGATTACCTGTCAGGTTATGACCCTCAGTTGTTTTTCTTTTTTAATATCTTTTCCTCCTCACTTGGGAGATGTCCATGTGTTTCTGACATGTGCCACCCAATCCCTGCCATGAGCCCCATGACAAAGCACTAATTAATATGTTTATTTCAATAGTATTCTCACCTCCTTTCAGGAAAAGACACAGGCTTTCTCTCAGAGTACCCATACTGGTCTGAATCCTCATAGTTTTGCTCTTCCATAACTTACCATAACTGTTTCCAGGTTTTTCATTGAGAAGGAACGGCCTTTGAATTGACAGGATTGCTCTTCAAGGTCACAGCTGAACGTGTTACGCAGAAACTATTTCCATGTAGTCCTTTAATGGATAAGCTTGTTTTCAGTTCCTCAGTCAACCAGGATCATATCCCATTCCTTGATCTGCCTATGAGGTTCTGAATACCTTCAATTTCCATTAATTCTGAAAGCAAAGGCATGACTGATTATTTTGAAAAGCAAATGCTCTCATGTCACTGGTAGAATACAATTGCACATTTTAAATCTAGATCCTTATTTCCCCCTTCCTTACCACATTCTTCTAATACTAATGGCTTAATAGCATCAGAAACATGTGAGAAGAAATTTTCCCTATATGAATACACAGCAGGTGTGAAATTTTGGTTTGGACTTGCATGCTAGTCTTTGGTCCCTTCTGATGACAAAGGGGTTCAGAATCCAGAGCTTGATTGGGAACGCACCCACCGGTTTTGTGTTGTTTTCTGTGACTACAGCCACCACAAGAATTTGGTTCTTTGTGTAGATCCTATAGATCAAGTTGAACTCCTGTAGCTGCTGAGGCAGGGATGAGAAACTTTCAGTGGAGTTTAAAACACCCAGATGCTGGGTGAGGGCTTACCTCGGAGAGCCAACAGAAAGGGCAAAGGAAAGACAGCAGGACTCTGGTGTGTAGTGGACAAGTCCTCCATTTCACAACTAAATTAATTATTCTCTTACCAAAGGAGTCACTCTTCCTCTTCCCCCACTTCCTCCCTGGTCTAGCTGGGTCTTAATTTTGTCCTATCTTTGTCTTGAGAGATGACATCAATATGCAGTGCCTCTATATGATGTGAAGAATATGGTTCTTCCAGTGTGGGATCAGTACACGGCAATGGGACCACTCCCTTTTGGAACTCATTAGGGAATGCTTAATGGTAGACCTTCAGTAAGTTTAAGCGTGGCCTAAGTGACAGACTGCTTATGATGGCCAAGGTGGATGGGGTAGTGAACATCTGCAAATCCTTTTTCTCTTAGGAAACTGTATTGGCACAAATGCAAGAAAATAAGGCATTTCGAGCATCACATTTTTGGACTTAGATGCCCAAGTTCCACTGAAATCACCCTTTGTATATTTAAGTAATTTTGGAGGATTTGGGATGAATAGTTGTCTTATTTGTACAGCTGAAGAGCTAGTGTTGCCTAACACTATGAAGATTATAATGTAAAAAATTATAGGAGCAATGAAGCTCACTTCACTGTGCTTGTTTACACCTATTCCATTGCAGTGGTATTTTTCTTGATTCTTATTCTTCACTTATGTCATTACTACATAAAATTGTATTTTATACTAAAATAGTTTTAATCTGTTCATAATAAAAGGCTTAAAACAGCAGATGAAAGTGGGAGAGAAATGTCATCTTTTTAGGAAATCAAAGAATTTGCTTCATTTGTAAATGACTATGGTGCTTATAGAAGTAACCCCTGCACTGAAGTATTAGCATTACAAGAAAGAGCAGGTTACAGTGCCCTGGAAGTGAACTTGGACTGCAGTAGGGTAAAGTCTGAATGATAGTTTTGGCCAAAACTGTGCCCTCAGAGGGTTACATGTTCTTCTCAAGAGGCCAATCAAGACAAAGATTAAATCCACACATCGAAACAATGGTGCAGTTGGTGTTGTTCAGAAGTTTGAGGGTTTTGGAAAAGATGCAGCCATTTACATTACTCAATCTACATTTCATTTGATAGTCTGATTGTCAGGCAGTAGTTACAAGAGAAATAGGGCTGATGAGCTGTTGCTTGATGAGCAGTAGGCTTCAGACTGCATGCTTTACGTGGGGATAATTTGGAAATACTGATATTTCTTTTGGCTGAAGCCTATAATAATGAAGTGTACAGGATACTGCTTTAGTTATCTCATTATCTTACAACCCGAAGCAACCTTTTGACATATTATATTGATTAAAGCAAAAGAAAGTCAGGCATTTCAGCATAATTTATGCAAACTCAAACCAATAATTAGAACAGCTAATTAGCTATTGGTATCTGATTTTATAATAATCTAGGAACTAAGATAACAGAAACAATACACACAAGTCTTGTTTGGTAATAAGGAGTTTGGTTTCTCTAGCCTAGCAGTGATCATTAATTTTGCTGTGTTTTGATTTAGTGTTTGTGTTAATATATTCCAGTATGTCTGAGGATATGAAAGTAACACCTGGTGCGCTCTGTGCAAATGTTTCTCTGCTTAAGGAGAAAAGCCAAAGGGGACACGCAGCTAAACCTAGAGCACCATTATAAACAGTCTAGTGGGGATAAATGCCCATACTTTCTAAGGCTAAAAAAAAAGCAAATGGAAATATGTGTGGTTCTGTTTATATATTTGTATGTATGTAAAGAGGGTGCAGGGGGTAATGCAGAAAGAGCATTTATGCTGAGGAGTTTGTTTGGCGTCTATTTGAACAGTACAAGGGGTTCTTCATGCAGGTTTTTGTTTACATCTATGTTTAGCCTATGTTTGCAATTTGTTAGTGGAGGCAGTAAGCCCAATTAAAAGGAAAACCCTCTGTGCTCAGAGTTTTAATTTTGCTGATATCCCAAGACTGTCAAAGGTAGATATTCCACCTAGATTTGAGCGTGCCAGCACTGAGCTTTGCTAGACTAGAATGAAAATAGACACTGCACTGCCTTTTATTTCCACAGCTTCAAAACCATCTCTTCTCTCCCTGTGAACAATGCTCATCTCCTTATGCAGAACTGAGATCTGGTAACTCACATAGCTAGCTTATTACATAAAAAAAAAAAAGGCTCCAAGAATAACAGGCGGGGTCACTGACCCTGAGACACAAAAACAGAACATTGTTCGTGCCAAGCCAAACTGCTGGATTGCTGGAGAAATGTGGCACAAACTCAGTTAACTTTAGCAAAGACAGAAGTATGTACTTTTTAATTTCAGTACATAAATGCATCAATGTCCTTTGAAGATAACTTTTATTCTATTATGTCTTTTTAAGAAGGGTTGGGAGCTGAATCAGACCCTTTATCAGATGGTATTTCCTACTGGTACAATACCTACGGATGAAAACAAAATTAATCTGGATCTGTCGTTCACTTTATTAAACTCATCTTTAAAACAGGAAGCTGGAACCTACCTTTATGTGACAAAACCAGAAAGATTTGTTCAGACCTCCTCTATATCTTATACTTGATAGATAAAAACATCTTCTTTCTTATGTCCACCTACCCCATGTGCATATGCTTCCCACACTTTTCTACTTATATACATTATTATGTACCCTTACAAGCACTTCCAGCCTTTTTAGCACATGGAATCTGGACTTTATTACATACTGTGTATCTATACATTAGCATAGCATCTCTGGCTCAATAGGATGTGGTGGAGCTGCAGCAGGAATTTTCTAGCCCATGAGGTGAATGTAGTGGTCAGTGGAGCTGAAGAGTCAGCTACATCAGCTAATTTACACACTGCCAGATGCATTTTTGGAGCTGTAGTGGAAGAAAATAAAAATCTTATTCTCTGACAAGCTTTCCTGAAGACAGTATGAGAAAATGATTACATGCACCATAAACCCATGAAATCTCAAATCTCAGCTTTGAGCTGTTCACACCTGGGATTTTGACTCATGCCCACCTCTGTATAAAACCTGAAAATCTAAGAAGAGTTTGGAATTGACAGGAATGCCTTCTACTTCTTGAATGGCAGCTTCTCAAAGTGGGTTAAAAGGTGGCCCTGTCATGACTTGGTCCCATAACCCAGGCTGTCTATTTGGAAGGGTCCCCTAGTATCCCCACCCCCACTCCCAGCCCACCCCCATACAAAGCTAGTCAAAAGAGAAAGAATGTGAGAATGGCTACAAAAAATCAGATTAACGGTCTCTCTTGCCCAGTTAGCATGTCACCAACAACGGCCAATAGCTGATCACTAACACATATGAAAATATGAGACAAATGTGAGTATATAATGACACTTCCTAGTATATTTTTCCATTCCAGCAATCTGTGTCAGGGCACTCCTGAACTAAAGGAGGTTGCTTCCTTTTTGATGGGCCTTGTGCTACTAAGCATTTTTCAAAAACCTTTTTTAAGCCCAAAAATGTCTGTCACCGACAACAGCCTGCAACTCTGCATTCCATGGTTTGCCTATGTCTTACAAGGAGGATCTGATCTCACTGTGCTCGTGCAATACCAAGTCGCTTTGCACATACACTGAAAGGCAGACTCTTGATCTCCTGCAGATGTGAGGGGTACAAAGAGCCCCATTTGTTCTTAAGACACCCTGGTTAGGGGTGAAGAATTCATAGCTATCATTATTGCTGCAGAATGTTTTTTGAGAAACAAACCCTGCAATGGTTAAAAGAAGGGAGGCTTATGAGGATAGTCAGCTCAATTGCAGATGGATAAACTGTGTTCCAAATCCACGTGATGCAAAAGTAGAAAGGTTGCTTTGGGCATTTCTCTTTCTCTGTACCTACCACCTAGACAGGACTTCAGAAGATTCAGGAGGCAGGGGCACATGAAATTTTGTTTGAAGCCCCCTACTACACCTGTTTGAGTTCAAGTGGCTCTGTGGAGGCACATGGAGGGCAGTAAGGGAGAGCTGCTCCTGCATGGTCTCCTAACATCAGTCAGCACTGCAGGAACGTGCCTGGGGAGTGTCATAACTACAGAGGCAACTAACTCATTTCCCCAAAGCCCTTTCTAGCCCACACAGCATCTGCAGAGGCAGGGATGGGAAATGCTACACAACCCCCGAGGAAATGCTATAGTGGCATTTGTAAAGATTGTGGTTAATTTCCACAACCACATCTTCCAGTGTTTGAATTTCAGCTGCTGGGTCAGTGCCCAAATTTTTCTACAGGACAAACCCAGGCTCATCTCACCTTTTGGATTCAATAGATGGTGTTCAAGATGACCCATAAAGGCTCATAAAATGATGGACCGCATTTTGAATTGTCTATATCTCTGCGCATGAGATGTCACATTTCAGACTGCATTCAGTGCTCTGGGGCTCAGGGACAGGATGGAAGCAGAGAGCTTCTATAGACTAGCTCCATCTCCATAGCTCCATACACCTTCGCACCAACAATCATTACTTGGATCAAACAGCCAGCAACGCACAAACTTGTAAGAACTGTGATTTACCAACCTTACTCTGGGGAAGCACAGGTCCATCATGGCAGCTGTGAGTTGTGTGGTCCATATGTGCTCAGCTCTGCTGTCAGTTGTGTGAGACCTGACTGCTATGAACCTATCACTTTTTTTGGGGGGGGGTGGGAGGTTGGGGTGTGTCTAGGTGGGAAAGAGTTCCCATGAATGCTTGTGAAGGAGGACTACAAGGAAGGTATTCAGTGTGATTGGATATATTTTTGTTCCACTAAAAAGTGTGTGCAGTTTTATAATTTGCAGCATTTATTCAGCAATGTAAACAGCCAATCAAAACACAAATTTGGCTTTATTTTAAAAAGCGAAGCCAAAGCCATAAGGCCAAACAAGGCAGAATTACAGGTAAACCAGCCAGTTTCTCTCTTTTGCTAAGGACCTTTGCAGCGACCTTTTTTACAATACCTATTCTTCCTCATAACTGTATCCTTTTTCTCCAGGGGATCATTTTGAGCTTTAGAAACTGCAGAAGTCATCCTAAAGCCATTTTTTTCCTGAAGGAAGTACTTAAATGGAAAAGAAACCCCTTCTCTTGATTTAGAGTGTGTAAAATGCTATGGTGATCCTACCAGGCTGAAAGCTGCAGTCCTCATTCTTTCCCAAAACTCTTGCATCTGCAAAGAGACCCATTGAATGCAGAAAGGCAGTGCATGAGTTTAGCAGCATGCCCATGTGTTTTACATTATAAGAAGGGGCCTAAGAAGCCATTTTCCTTGCACTTTCCAGAGAAACCTCCCTTTTATTAAAAAGCGCTTGATCTGTTGGGATAAAAATTACAGCCAACTGAAAATCCAACCAGAATCTTGAGACAATCCCAAATCGAGGATTTTCAGACCCTGAATCTTTTCAGTTACTTTATTTATTTTTTTCCCCATATATAATGCCCTGCACTGTCTCTTGGTTCCTTCCCATAAAAAAAATCAGGATTGCCAGCATACCACAAGTGAGCCTGTGCTTCAAATATTTCCTGCCTGGTGGGAAGTAGTAAATATGATGAGAGAGAAAAATTGTTCCTGGGAGATTTTCAACCTAATTTTGTAGACTTAAGATATCTAATTGTCCTGGGAACTCTGCGCTTGCAGCTCCCATTAATTTCAGTAGCAGGTGTCTAAATATTTCTCATGCCCAGAGGTTCACATATTTGTAGGAGGAGGTAGATAAGGTTTGGATAGCAATTCTCAGGTTAAACAAAGCAGAACTCCTCGCCTCTTGCTATTTGCCTATTGCTGCTTATTGTCAGATATTAAATGCAGGTGACAAGGATGTGCCAAGCTGACTTGAGAGAGAACCAGAGGACGGTTCCCATTTCCAAAAGCACAATACCCTCTGTGTAGGATGTGGGGTGCAATTTGTAAACTCTCCTTAGTGGATGCACTGAACTTCTTAAATTTTGAGAGGAAAGAAAAAGAGAAAATTCTTCACTCAACTTCTTAAATTTTGAGAGGAAAGAAAAAGAGAAAAAAGGTCATTGACCTCATTGTCTGTTTTCAGAGATTTTTTCTCATAATCTAAGCCATTTTTCTCCTTCTCTCACCCCTGTAGAGGTCCCTGTAGGGAGGGGTATGCCCTATCGCATGTTAAACTCGCTGTGAATCAGAAGAAAGGAAGTCCACAAGTCTCAAAGATTACATGACTCACGCTTCCAAGGAGACCTCTTGTTACTGATGTAGCTCAGTGATTTTAAAACAACTATGATGAGTAGGGTGGTGGCATAAGTTTTCTCTGAAAGTTCAATTTCTGCTTTGCTGGTGACACATTAAAACAAACCAAAAAAAAAAAATTGCTTAGTTTGCATCTGGTGACTTCCACTGAGCAAATAGTTGTGAAGTGACAAATCATCATGCCTTAGCTCTGCTGCAAGGAGATGCACAAATGTGTCATTTCCCCAGTGCCTTCAGGGGCAGGGAGAGCCGTTCCCACAGCTGGCCGTGGCCTTGCTCAGAGGGGTGACCTGTGGATTGCATGCCCAAGTCAGGGAAATGGTGTTGAGCTGCAGCCGCAGCACAGCAGATATTCAATCTGAGAGGACTATATTTAACTTAGGGAGTTGCCAGTGGAAGTCTGTCTGAGTCGGACGATGAGGTCTTTTATTGCTTTCTCTCCAGCAGTGAAGAATATGTGATGCTCACGTCCATCTCCTCTATGGCTTGTTTGGTTACAGCGTTTAGCATGCCAGGACTAAAGGGCATGTCCTTAACATTTCTGAGAGCAAAACATTACAGCTTCAACATTACAGCTTCTTTCCTACCGAGGATTCAAATTGCAGCTTCAGAATTTGATTCATAAAGTGAACATTACAGCCTTGCCTATATGCCCAGATTAGTCCAAGGGGACCCTGGTCATGTTGCAGCCATTTATTTCTGACATGTTAAATGATCTGAGAAGGATTGGGTTTTTAATTGAGTTTAGTTCCTTTCTGTTTAGTTAGTTGTTTTCCTTATATAACTTAAGAGAGTCTTAAGAAGGACTGTCACTAAATACACTTCCTAACATTAGTGGACTTGGTAAAGGAAGATAGTGTGAGAAGAAGGTTTTGATAGATGCAAAAACTAATATTTCCATGTCTTTGTATAAAAAAAAAAAACCCTTGCAGCTTGCCTGAGAGCAGAATATGTAGGGCCACATTTTGATTATTTGTTTTCGTTTTTTTTCTGGTGATTTTCTTTCTTTTTTAGCTTCTTAGAATTGTTGATACATATTAGTGATACATTAATGGATAACCAGATAGGCCAATTGGAATGATAAAATAGGAGAATGCTGACGAGGTAAAATGCTTCAAAAAGAGACAGTATTTGAATATTTGTGTTTTTGATCTGGATCTAGGATAGTGTCTCTCCACATTCCTTTTTTATCTGTCCGTTGCCTGACTTGCCTTCCCACCTCATTAAGTCATCCTTTAATTTGCATAAGTAACTAGAATCAGCATCTAATAAAGGTGTCTTAAGAGCTGGGCAGTTCATGTTCCTGCCCGTAAGTCTTACACTGCCAATTTTCTCTGAACTCTGAGAGATCACTGTGAGATATTACTTAGTTTAAAATAAATAGAAAATCATAACATGGGCCATGCTTCTGTGACTCTGAAAGACATGGAAGCTATTTTTGTGCTTTTCTGATATAAAAATGTTCTTTTGATTTATTAGATTTTCTTGCCCTTTAACTTCAGGTGTATCTTGAATGTCAAGCTTGATTTTTTCATGTTTTAGTCATGTGCATTCATTTAGTGAGCTCTAATAATTTTCCTGCCTTTCTGGTTAAATGATGCCTTTTTAAAAGGTGTTCTTTAGACAAATAGCAGTCTCTGTTAAGAAGAACCAAAATTTTACAGAGAGACTAGTACGTTTTTTTCTCAGAAATTTGCTTGCCATGCTCCTGACTTTTCAGTTCAATTTTCGTATTTTTTAAAGAGGAGGTGTAGATACTGACAGTATGTATGAGCTTTTACTTAGTTGGTGGACTACAAGTTGAAATAAGTTGGTCCTACAGCAGGTTTTGACCCACAGTGTTTTTTACCCAGTGGCTATATCTGTTGCAGATATTCTGTTCTACGCTTCAGAGCAAAGAATATCGTAATTCTCCTGTGTGAGAGTGAGTGAGCTTTCAAATACCAAGTTTGTGGTTTTGGTACAAGATGCAAGATGGCTAAGGGATACAAAATTAAGAGTAAGCTGGAAAATAATGTTTTAATTAGCCTGAAACGTTATTCTGATTTCATTTTACTTTAGTGAAAATAAGTAATAGTTGTGGCTGCGACCTTACAAACAATAGCGAAAATCTAGTGATCTGGAGTTCCCTCTGAAGAAGGTTGCCTGTACGAGGCACATCTGCTGAAGTGCTGAAGCCCCTGCAGACCTGGCTCTGCTGGCTGGCCCGCTGCAGTGATTTGTCTACATTAAGAGTAGATCCAAAATCACAGTGGTATAAAATGACGGATTGAGAAACACCAGGTAAATGAGAAAAGACCAAGAGTAGGGCAAGAACAGCTTGTTTTTATAGGGCAGATAAAGGAAATCTTTATTTCTAAATTGAGTTATATTTTTTTTCAGCTACTTCTGCCTGTAGAAGTTTTATTTCCTTGCCTCGTCCCCTTGTCCTAACTCATAAACTGGATCTTTCACCAAAAAATATCTTCTGCAACGCATATAAGTCGCCCTTTTGAGATGATACGGGTGTCAGGTTCACATGGCCACTGCATGTTTCTGAAAAAGTAAATCCCTGGCTGTGCAACGCCTGTGGTAGTTTACTTTGTCATCATGAGTAACAGAAATACAAATCTGTGTTTGAATCCAGTCCCGCAAATGCTATGGTTCTTTAGCAGTTGTTTCTGTGTTTTTCTGAGGGTTGTAATTTTCAAGTTAGATTAAACATCAGCATTTTTGAATGTGTTTCAAAAATAATATATAGCAGATGCT
>WKFP01014242.1:167372-181212 GCA_011057875.1 Pterocles orientalis
CGCTGCAGTGATTTGTCTACATTAAGAGTAGATCCAAAATCACAGTGGTATAAAATGACGGATTGAGAAACACCAGGTAAATGAGAAAAGACCAAGAGTAGGGCAAGAACAGCTTGTTTTTATAGGACAGATAAAGGAAATCTTTATTTCTAAATTGAGTTATATTTTTTTTCAGCTACTTCTGCCTGTAGAAGTTTTATTTCCTTGCCTCGTCCCCTTGTCCTAACTCATAAACTGGATCTTTCACAAAAAAAAATATCTTCCACAATGCATATAAGTCGCCCTTTTGAGACGATATGGGTGTCAGGTTCACATGGCCACTGCATGTTTCTGAAAAAGTAAATCCCTGGCTGTGCAACGCCTGTGGTAGTTTACTTTGTCATCATGAGTAACAGAAATACAAATCTGTGTTTGAATCCAGTCCCGCAAATGCTATGGTTCTTTAACAGTTGTTTCTGTGTTTTTCTGAGGGTTGTAATTTTCAAGTTAGATTAAACATCAGCATTTTTGAATGTGTTTCAGAAATAATATATAACAGATGCTGATAAGGAAAGCAGCAGCGAATCCTGGCATTAGAATCGCTGGCACTACATTCGTGCTTTTGCTGTACAATGTGTTACACCTCTCAGAAACACTCAGTTCAGCCCAAGGACAGTGCAGCAAAGAATTAAAATTCGAGCACTAGAGGCAGTCTCTTTCCTTATGAATAAATGAAGTAAAGCAGAAAAAGAGGAAAAATACAGAAAACAAAGCAATGGATGACTCTGCCAGGATTTGCCATTCTTTGTCAATGCAGGTTTAACTAATGGCTTCCTCTTTGAAAATTGTAATGAGTATGACTATATATGATACAACATTCAAGTGCAGACCAGTAATTACTGTTGGCTTCACTGGGGTTGCAGAGCATGACTCAGGGTGGAAGAGGGCCCAGACACCTTGTATTAGACATGCAAATGCATATGGGGAACTCGTTATATATGGGAGCTACCTTGCATATACACACTAAAGAAAACATAGGCTTGCTAGTTTTTAGCCTTTTCATCACATTTGCAAAATAAATGCAGTGTGCTTAAGAATTTTCTGAAAAAAAGAGAGGAGAAACAGTTTGTCTGTAATAAATGTAAGGCGCAAGGAAACTCGTGTGAGTACATATGACCAAAGCAGAAAAAATAAATCAATAGGTACAGTATTCTGCAAGGAAAGCAGAGTCAGCTGAAAGGCGATGTTACACGAGGGCTAAATCATCTCTCCCCACCACGTGTGGGGGCAGAGGAGGGATAAGCAGGGAGAGCCCCCGGGATGCTGTGCAAGAGGGGGGCAAAAGCCATCTCCTTGCACCCTGGCTGTGGGGAAGAGGTCGGCCGAAAGCATCCTAAAGATGAAAGCAGAGAGAAGGGTGGGGAAGGCAGAGGTAGTGCGGCTGCCCCCTAGGACCCCTGTGCCTTGCCCATGCCCTCCATGCAGCTGGGGTGCCATGGCTTTGGCACAGGGGTCCTGCACTCCCCTCCCTGAAAGCACCTCTGTCTCCTGCAAGGCGTGATGAGGCCTCAGCTGTCCTGAGGCAGTGGTGTTTTCCTTGAAAAACACGTCTTTATTGCTTTACAAATTCATTATAACAAGGGACTCGTGTTCAGACTGAAGGACACGCTTATTATTGTCCTGCGGTTTTCAATTAATAAGTTCACAGCTAACAGTTTTTAAGTACAGTGAATCATGCAAATTTCTATATCACAGCAGCTAATTTATTTGTTTGTTGGGGAATAGCAGGCGCCACATGAATCTGTTTTGAAATGAATTCCAAGGAAGGCAGATGATTTTGGTCCGAGCCATGGGAGGAGGGAGCAGGAGGGACTGCGCGGGTAATGTAACGAAGCCCCTGCGCACTGCAGTGTGTCTAATGTGGGGTATGAACATGAAATGAGCAACAGCACAGATCTAATATCCAGGGGACTGATCCTGAAGCCCAGCCCTCTCTAACTGGGGAATTTCTGGCCAGAACTAACATGACTGTATCTCCGGGTCAGAATGATAAAATCCAGGTGCTTTCTGTATATGATTGCCAATGACTTAATTCTGTCTTCCACGTACAGTTCCATCTTTTGTTCCCCAGGCAGTTTTCACTGCTGGTTGCAAGCACAAGGATCATTAAGTTACAAGCTGGATTTATTTACCATTTGCAGCTAGAGCTGAGAATAGTTGTCTGTTATACCAGATTTTAATTTCAAACCTGTCATATTGGTATATAAGATGTGTTCTTACCTGTTCTTGCAACTTCACACAATTATGCTTTGGACTGAGTTCTGCCTGTAAGAGCCACAACAGAGCTCAGAGGAAGGCTCAGGCAAGAAAGGCATGACAGAGTGCTGTGCCAGAGGTTTCCGGGACACAGGAATATTGTGGCTTGAGGCATTGCTGCTGCAGAGCTCAGGCACAGGCACAACACCCACAGATATTTCTGCAGAAAACGCATTAGGCTGTGACCATCAATAGGTGCTTGTTGAACTCCAGTGGTGCAAAAGCTCTGCTCTGCATGGAAGAATTTCACTCACCGTTCACACAGATAATTGCAGCTCATGTGGATGCTCTCATATTGAAGCTGCTGCTGTGTCTTTGGCTTGGTCTTTGTGGAAAAGGAAACCTAGTAGATATTTTAGTGACCTTTTCTAAAAAATCAATACCTTAGGCAGGGGTCTGGGCTCCAGATCCATCTCACCTGAGGCTTTTAAGTGGGCTCTCCTAAGCTACATCACTGGTGAAGGGAGCTTCAGAGGTTATCTGTCAACTCAGATCTGGTGCCTTCGTTTCTGGTTTGGCTATAGAGGTAGACTAGGAAGGCTGAGCTTCAAATGGTAAGATGATTTGATGAGACGTCAAAAGCTGGGTGGGGTGGTTCTGCACCGGCAGCACCCTTCCCGCAGGTGGCAGGTCACTGACTCAACTTTCTAAGCTCTCTTCCAAGTCATGTTTCTTTTATTTTTTTTTTTAGTCAGGCTGAGATATGGTCTAAACAAGTCTGCAACCTGTGCACTTTGGCTGCTTTATAAGAGAGAATTAGTCTGCCTTATTATAGTCATCTGTGTAAATCATAGCCCCTAAATGCTTACATAATGAGGCTATAATATAAACTATAAATTAAATATAACAGTGACAGGAGGCCTAAGCAGGCTATCCAAGGGAGAAACTGAATGATGTTCTTCATGTTTGAAAGGAGATGAAAGAGTCACTGATATGGAGAAGCCCTTTTGAGATAATGACAGCGGAAGAGGAAATGGTTCCTGCAACACGAGAGATGAAAGTGGAAGAAGGAAACACTTATGTGGCTGTGAGAAGGAATTTGCCCGGTTGTGACTGAAAAATAAAAGATGCTGGGGAGAATTAACATCATGAAAGTAGCAAAGGGGAAAAGATGATGAACAATTTTTAACAGGGAAATAGGCCACTGATCAGAAATAAGCAGGAACCTAACTGGAGTGTGATAGCACTGAAAAATTTCCCAATGTCTCTCTTCATGCAGGATGGATATTCACATCAAGTGCTGGGATTTAATTAAAAACATATTAAACCAAATAACTCCTCTGACTGTCTTACATGTGCATTTTTTTCATGTTTTTCATTTTGTTTAGCTAGCCAGAGTGGGGAAAAGGCATAGTTCCTGCAATTCAAGGAACCTGACTTGAATTTGATGGTTCCTTTTACAACCCGTAAAGCTCATATGGCTAATAAAGAGCATTTCTGACCTTTCACATTTAGATCACTGTGACTGCTTTCCACATATTCAGCCCAAATGTCTACTTCTATACTTCAGCAGTGAAAAAACCCTAACAGAAATAGGTAATAAAAACTGAAACTATTTAAACTGCAGAAGAGAGGAAAATGCTTAAATATTGTCTTTAGAAGTGGTTTACATTTTCTTGATCGATGGAATAAAACTCAGATGTCTCAGTGTTTTCACTCAGTGAAGATGAAGTCAGAGCGTCATGGCAGACAGAATTTAGAGTATCCCAAAAGCTAACATCAAAATGTTTTTTTATGTTGAGAGCAACTACAGATTCACAGGCACAGAGTTGCTGTAACATCACTTGCACCAGGAAAGTCTGTTCTGTTAAAACAGAAAGGAATTCTCAACCACTCCTCAACTTGGACAATGTTTCTCTAACGTAATTTCACATGTTTTTAATAAGAAATAAATAGGTAGCAGGAAAAATATATTTGTTGTGACTTAAGTGATCACTGTGTGGTACACTGAGTTCAAATTCTGTCCACAAACACGTTTAATATGCAAATAGTTCTGTTTGCAATCAAAGCCCCCAGAAACTCAATTTATAGAAGGAAACAAATCCTACAAGTTACAGAACTCAGGCAGACCCACTGATGTCAGTGGAGATATCTTCTTTGTCAAGGTGGGCTTTGAATCTCGGTCTTACAATAAATAAAAATTTCACACTGAAGTGCTGCTTACATACCAACAGGCTCTCGGGGGAAAGGAGAGCATGAAAAAGAGGATCAAAGAGAGAGAAAGGGAATGAAACATCCAGAAGGGAGGAAGAAAAAAAAAAAGAGACATAGACTGGAATTGATCTAGAGGATAAATAAAGGTAAACGGCATGCCTAATGCAGGGGAGAAGAAAATGACAGAAAAAGAGACAGAGGAAGAGTGACAGGGAGAAATAGTGGGGGAAAAATGACAGAAGAATGAAGACTTAAGAGTTCTGGGAATGCTGAAAAGATAGAAACAAAGTTAGGAGGGAAAGAGGATAAAGGCCTCAATGGCACTGTGGAGAGAGAGGCTTGAAAGAAGCCTCAGCTAAACAATAGAGGGATGCGAGACAGAGGGGCGAGGGGGAAAGCACAGATTAAACGAGAACCAAATGTAACCGTAACAAAGGCTCTCAGATGTAGGTAATGAAAGCATGTTAACAGGGAAATGTTTTGTGTGTGTATGTGTGTGTGCATGTGTGTCCTCACATACTGGAAGAGATTCTGTCCCTCTTCCACCCCAAAAACCCCACAGCAACCGAAAGCAGCTCAGTCTCAAAAGCAAAAGCCAAGACCACTCAGTGTCATTCTGGACTTCACTTGTTATTTTTTTTTTCTTCCTTCCCTTTCTCAGTTTTCAAACAAGCACCTCTGCGATTGCTGCCCCTCCTTCAAATCCATTTAAAAAAATTCTTTCTTGCTGTGATGGCTGCAAAAGATGCGACAATTGGCAGGCTGCTGCTGTGCTGAAACTGCTGTTTGTCACGCCGACCAGTTTTCTAGCTGTTTCCTTGTAATTCGGAGATAGCTCTTTGTACCTGCTTATTGTCTTTTCTCTTGGAGAGGAAGAACTTCAGGGTGGGCCTCTCTGTGCTTGTGTGGCAGCCGTTGAAGAGGAATATTAACAAAGAATCTCCCTTGATTGCTATAAGTCACTTTTGAAAATTTCTGCACATTCTACAATTCTTACACATTCTACATCAGAGCTCACTGAAAAGCCTCGGGACCTGAAGGGAGGTTACAGCAGCGCCTGCGTGGACTGATGGCTGTAACTCCCATTACGCAGCGCTGGCCAAGGCTCCGTGGCACAGCCTCGTCGTGCCAACACTTTGGGCTCCCTGCTCACTTTCCCGTGACCCACTGTGGCAGGCAAGTGTGCCCAGTCCCTCAGAGTGGGTTTGTGTTGGCCCAGTCACCCACAGAGCACAGCAAGAGCCGAGAGACCATGGGGAAGAGAAGAAAAAGTGCTCAGGTTTGTTCTGTGCCTGGAGAGGCAGTAAATGCTTTGTGCCCGTGCTCCTGTGAAGGGTGCAGAGTGCAGGAGGGCTCCCCGGACACGGACCAGCTCTGTCTGCAGAGGAGTGGGTTTAGATCCCTGTCCCCTGGACACGGACCAGCTCTGTCTGCAGAGGAGTGGGTTTAGATCCCTGTCCCCTGGACACTGAACCAGCTCTGTCTGCAGAGGGGTGGGTTTAGATCCCTGTCCCCTGGACACTGAACCAGCTCTGTCTGCAGAGGAGTGGGTTTAGATCCCTGTCCCCTGGACACTGAACCAGCTCTGTCTGCAGAGGAGTGGGTTTAGATCCCTGTCCCCTGGACACTGAACCAGCTCTGTCTGCAGAGGGGTGGGTTTAGATCCCTGTCCCCTGGACACGGACCAGCTCTGTCTGCAGAGGAGTGGGTTTAGATCCCTGTCCCCTGGACACGGACCAGCTCTGTCTGCAGAGGAGTGGGTTTAGATCCCTGTCCCCTGGACACGGACCAGCTCTGTCTGCAGAGGAGTGGATTTAGATCCCTGTCCCCTGGACACTGAACCAGCTCTGTCTGCAGAGGAGTGGGTTTAGATCCCTGTCCCCTGGACACTGAACCAGCTCTGTCTGCAGAGGAGTGGGTTTAGATCCCTGTCCCCTGGACACGGACCAGCTCTGTCTGCAGAGGAGTGGGTTTAGAACCGTGATGTCCTCCCAGACCCAGGTGGCTGCCCACTGTCACACAGCATCGACCTCTTCTGCACTGACCACCACTTTGTTACCCACTCAACTTTCTATGACAATGTCTCTCTATCAGTCATCTCATTTCCTGGTGCCTGGGACAGCAGACACACCATGATCGTAGGACAGCAATGTGTCTGTTCTGTGTAGTCCTCTGCTGGCAAAGGTGGCTGCTGGTCCAGGCGGGGAATGAGTCCCTTGGAGGGACCTTCTCTAAGCCCCAGACTCAGCTGCAACTCAGCACATCCTTTCCCTGGATTTATGAACCTGTGTGTGCTACAACTGCTCAATTCTCTTCTCCAAAATTGCACAGAAATACAGCGATACCTACTGCTGCCTGCTGCTCAGACAGGAGGTACGAGAAAGTCCCTAAATCTATGTGCAGCAGTATGGAATGTTTGAAAATATTCCTAAATATTGACTGTCACTGATACTTTGTGTAGATTTTTCTTTTTCAAAAGTGAGCTACTGCAAGAATCCAACAGGTCACTTGTCCCAAGAAGAGCAATATGGGACAGGAGTAAAACACAGTTATTTACAGTGTAACTGAGCAGTTTTTTACACAGAGGTTGAAAGAAGCAACAAATACGAGGAATAGTTGCTAACTTGACGTCCTGGTTCTTGGTAACCAGCTTCTTGGTTCTTGGTTAAATTCTTATTTTAACACTCTTTCGCATCATGGCCAGGGAAAAGAAACTCTTGAACTACTAAGTGCAACACATGAAGCAAAGAGGGGAGCTATCGCAAGTACCATACAGTGCTTCGAGGAGCTGGTGCTCCCAAAGGTACTGCTCAGGTGCCATTCAATGCACAGATTGAAATAGGCTCAGGCTGCAAAGTTTAGATCAAAACCTGCAAAGAATTCCAAGCTTCCCTAAATATATTTGTGGATACATTACCGAGGGTTTGCAAGGATGAAGTTCTGCAAGTGGATCTGAATTTCCCAAAGGTCTGAGCTGTACTTCTATGCCAAGAAATCCACATTATTGAGTTTTTAAACAAATAATCACTAATGGTGATCTTAATGATTATTGACATTGTTCTTGTAAAAGAGCCAGGGAAATGTCATCCCGTGCAATCTTTGCTGCTAAGGGGTTAAAGACTTGCTTGGCTGAGGCTGCTCGCTGACCTAGATGAAAGAGAAAAAAAAGCTATAGGTCAGTGTGTGAGATTGTCCTTCCTTTGGAGGAACTGCCCAGGAAGATTACAATAAGTGTGTAGAGACTAAGCTAGGAATGAGAGACTAGTAACTGCTGATTTCAGTTCTTTTATGTGTAGTCTTTGGGCTGAAATCCAGGAACCTGCATTGACATAAACTATTCCAGTAACAGAAGACACATTGCTAAGGTCCACCTAGTCCAGGGGCTTTAGCATCACCATACCTCAGACTGCTGACACTTGAACAGGGAACTGGCAAAAGAAAAGATGTATTGGGGTGATCGGATAAGTGGAGTCATGGGTAAACAATTACTCAGGGTAAAAGGGGATCTAGGGAAAAAGACATTATTAATAATCTTTAGATTTGTCTCTATGGGACTTTCTTTTGTTCTCCAGTGATAAGAGAAAAGGAGCTGGTGAAGGCAATGTTGAACGTATATCCATAGAAATGATGTTGCGTTTCAGTCAGTAGGAGGTTGTATGAAAAAGATCGAATTTGACAAATGCAAGACATGATCTTACCATTGGCCTATTAACACAGTTTGGAGCCTTGGAAAACAGCAACAAAGAAGGTCCTCAATCTGCTGTTTCTCTGGGTGGAGCAACAGCAGAACAAAGAAAATGCAGATGCTTGGCAGTCGTTGACAGTAGAGATTAGAACTGATATAATTAGAGCTATATAATTTACCACCAGCAATACGTCCAACTGAGTATTCTGAGTGTCTGGCAATGCTGGGCAGCCAATGGAAGACAAGTTTACAACCAATAGCCAGTGTTTTCTTTTAGCAATATTTTATCAACCTGCCTGTTTGAGCTTCCAAGTGCCCAGCACCCTGTATCCACTGGCTGGCACCTGTTCTCACAAAAGTAATAAAAGTGATATATTACACTTTGGAACAGTAGTTGGCTCTTGACCATGAATAGCACCACGTTCACCTACAGCCATACTTCATTTTTTGGAATGAAATATTGGGAAACACCAACAGTGAATTCATCAACAGAGATTTGGGTAGAATGAGCGATGGGTGGCTGTGCGTTGGTTCAAAACTCAAGTCACAGATGGAGACGGGTAAGGCAGAGGCCTGGAAGTGTCTGTAGGAAACTGAATGGTGAATCTGAAAGCAATTCCTTAAAGTTCTCCCTGACAGAGCAGAAGACAAGGTGCAAAGCACTAAGTAGAACTCTGGTGGGAAATCTTTCTGGAGAGAATCATCTGGAGGCAGATTGCTTTCAAATGCAGCCTTGAAAACCACTCTGAAATTAAGGGAGACTGCCACAGCCGTAGCGTATTGCCTTAATGCACTGAGACAAGGACCATCTCCCCTCCGCGCTGACCTATGCTCCAATGCAATTACCTCTCCAGCTGATTGCACAAGTCTCTTCCTCACAACTGGGAGCTATTTTCATAGACCTCGTTGTTTTAGACAGTTTTAGAAATGATGGTCTACTTCTAATGCAAGAGAGGCCTAACAGTGGCTTCCCTGCTAATGGACTGTAATTACAGGATTGATCCCACATCCCTGGCAATGTGAACCCGTCTGTGATTTCTAAGGCAACAAAAAGAGCATAAATCAATGGTCTGCTACAACAAGCTTCAGAGGATTCAGGGCGAACAGACCTTGGTATTTACACAGTAAGTCTTGCTGAATGGGGACAACACACACCTGATTAGCATAGTGTCATTAACTTATCTCCGTGGACATGTGAAGGATTGTCCTTGTACTGTACTTCATTTAACAGCTGGCAAGAAACTGATCATTTTCAAAATGGGTCTTTACACTCGAGAGTGGCCCTGTCTGTGTTAGAGGCAACAGCACAAGCTGCAGAAGACATAGAACAGATGTTGAACAAGATTGTCCCCTTGGGAGAGAATGATGTCCTTCTTCTGTGAAGATATGGCACTGTCATGTTGTTGGACAGGAGCAGGGAAACTCACAGCATGGGCGTTGACTTTACAGTCTCTCATGGATAAAGTGTCTGCAAAATCATGTTGATAAAGAGAAACGCTTCTCTCTGGAGCAAGAAAGAGGGTGCCTTTCAGTATATTCCTGAAAAGGTATAGCTACTTCATGTTTTTATGTTTAAAAGTGAGACATCTGTTGTGTCACATTGCCAAAACTGAACTTCCAAAGGACAATAGATCTGATTCTTCTCACCCTATATGTTTTGGCAGGAACTGTTAAAAAGCCTTGCTCCTTGTGTCAGCAATTTTTCAGTTGGCCATAAACCCCACTGATGTGAGTTCTGACCCTGACAGACAGTCTCGGACTCCTGTCTTGACTTCAGGCCTCCATCATCACCGCAGACTTGTCTGGCAATCGTGACTCTAGGCCAAAGCCAGCTCCTGTCACTGGACCTGCCCTGCTCATGTTGCTGGGGTGCTGTGGGGCTGTGCTGGTGAGACCTGTGCCCTGTCTGCTTTGCTAAAGTGCTGAACTCCCGGCTCACCTTCCCTTGCAGAGCAGTCCATTCCTCCATTCCTTTTGTCTGTACAATCAGTTGTTTGTGACCAGACACCTAGATCCTCTAACTTTCATTTCACTGATAGTAGTGACACGACAGAGGCAGACACGGTGGGTTCCCATAGCAAGCTTACGCAGAATACAAATATCTGTCTCTGACAGTTAGCCCCCCTACTCGACAGCTTAGGTGGACCCAATAGCATCCAGTGTACCAAGAGTCTCTGTCAGATTCAATTGTTCTGAATGTCCTCGAGGATGATCTCTAATTCAGCAAAGGAAAAGTGTTTACCTCTTATGAATCAAGAATCTGTGTACACTGTCACATCAATCAAACCCGTGTGCTAGAGCAGTGGTTCAATTAAACTCTGAGGGAAATGATCCAGTGATTTATCTGCACCCATTGCTGCAACCAGAAGATATCACCGCTTTTTAACAGTGAGAGTAGTTTAATCAGGTTTTTCTCTTTTTGGCATCCTATATGGTCCACATCCAACAACAAAACATTGCCTGAGGGGACAAGAAAACAACGCCTCTGCCATCATGAAATGTACTCAGAAACTGAAAGGTTGGCTAAGAACTTTATGTGACTTTGCGTAACATGATGTCCATTGGGTCCAGACAAAGCAAGAACAAACAAATAGAAAAGGAGCCAGATGAAGAAAATGTGAGCCTGGGACTGAGTCTTGGTGTTAGTGTCCAGCTGGCCTCGTTATTAGCCAGATGGCAGGTTCAACATCAAGCCCTTGGAAGGGTCAGCCCAGCAAATTACAAGAACTACCAACTGGATTTGGCAAAAGAAAATAAAATTTAAAAAATAAAAAAAAAAATAAAGAAGCCCAGATCTATCATGTCCATCTGCTGGGCAGATGGACAGCCAGAGAAGGATTTCTCATAGTCTCGTGTAAGTATGACTCAGGGCTGGAGTTAAGTGATAATTCCTCGGACTACAGATTATACCAAGAAGATATCTAATCCTTGCACAATACAAAACAATAACTTGTTTTGTAAACATGTTCAAGGTAATCTTTTTCTAGTTCTATTGCATTAAATAACTCTTCTCTTCTAGTACTTGTTTGCATACTCCCATTTCAATGTCTGATTGCCTTTGTGAGGGCACATGAGGAGTGGCAAAAGCACTGTAGAAATGTGGAAGATGTGCACTGTTTGTTTCAAAGCATTTGGCACAGTCTCATTGATCTTAGTACCGATCCAGATCAGCCTGGAAAGTTCTGCAATGGCCTCCCCAAGATGTACCTTTGAATTAATTTGTTATCCGTGCTGTGCATAGGAAAAGCATGATACGTGTCCTTAAAATTAACCAAAGCTTTTGGTGGATATCAATTTCTCAAGTCCTCCTTTGAGAAGGCTTCCTTTTTCAACAAGTAGGTCTCTGAATTTAGGGCCGGTTTTGGCCATTTTGCAAAACACGTCAGTAACATTTCAATGAAATAGTCGTACAACCTCACAGGCATGGCATGGGACTTCAGATAATTGAGCAAATTTGAAACACGATCTGGAGAAGAACGCCCCTTTGCAATTCTCCTTCAAAATTTTCCTCTAAGCAGCAAATCCCTCAAATACATTACTAGAGGAAAGAGCCGTAGTACCTGCAATATCAGCTAGGACTATAAAATCGTTGCAAACTCGCGTTCAAGACTGCCCTGTTTTTGTGGCCAAGTGAGAATGATGGTTCAGCTATTACATGGTATTCTGTGCTGATCTTGCTGCACCTTTTGCAGAACTAACCTAGGACAGCTTTTGCTTGTGGAGAAGTCCTAGTGTGTTTTGGGCACAAAGAACTAGTACATTGAGCTTTGAGTCTTTAGGTGGCTCCTTTACAATACAGGCTGTCCTACACAAGGTAGTACTGCTACAGAAGCATGAGGAAAAAGGAATATCCACTGCCATATTCAAGCCTCAAGGTCCAATGTGGTAGTGAAGGTTATATCCAAATGTACATCAAGAACCTGAAATACTTTTTTTAAAAGTAACATTTTGTTTTATCTACCTGACTTAGTGTCTTGGGAATTATGATACAGTAGAACACTTGCAGTAATTTTATTTCATGATGAAGTATTGCCCTGGGTGATAGAGGATATTTGCACCCTTTGTTTTATTCAGGACAGGGCTGTGGGGAACTGGGGCAGAATCAGGAAATTAGTTTCTACTACATAGGTCTGAGCTGAACGGAAACACTGATATGGATGCACGGGTAGCCAGTTGATAGCACACAGTTCATGTCTCCCTGACTCCTCTCTCTTTAATTTCCAGACAGGGCTACTATATCTAAACTGGGAGCTGAGGACAGTCTGATCTCTGAGCCATGTCCACTGCTTGCCTGGAAGAGTGTTGGATTGCCTGGTCTAAAGACGTGTCACGCGCCTTGTTAATGGTTTTACAGTCGATAGGGGTGTGCCAGTGCTCGGGACATGCCCTGACTGCACTCAGTGCACTGGCACAGTTGCAGCTGCAGAGTCCCAGGAACGGTTAGGGGCATGAGGGCAGGAGACATAAACCTGATTCACTCACCAGCTCCAGTAGATGTGCTGCTGCAGTCTACATGGACGAACGGTTTATATGTCATGGGGCTAGACATAATCCTGGGATAATTATGGTCATCCTAGATTTAGCACTAGGACTAGAAACAGTAATTTTGGCAGAGGTATAGAAACTGGAAAATTGAGTAGGAAAATAGTGGAGAGCCCATGACAAACCTCTTGCTCTTCTCTGCTGCTCCTGAGCTCCAAGAGGGGAAAATGCCTCCTGACGAAGGAAGACACCGAATGAGACGCTCAGTACTCACTTAACGCTGCTTTCTCCTCTGTACGGCGTGCTGCTGCATCTGCACTGAACAATTTTACCTTATGTGCACGCTGCCGGTACGCAGTGAGAGATCAAAACCTAACAAGAAGGACATGGGGGAAAAACTCATCTTGTGAAGGAAACACAAGTGATGAAATGACAAGTTTTAAAATACTAAGTGAAGTAAATATTTAATTTTTCAAGCCTCCTGCAGGCATCATAGATACTGTGCCACAGCTTTCCACTTTTTTTAGATTAATTGTGACTTCTTGAATTTTCTGAGAATTTTTGAGTTTGTCTTGAAGTGAATGAAAAAGGGGACAGTGGCTGGAGTTTGGTGTATTGTGTAATCTGCAGCAGAGTTTCTCAGCAAGGACAAGACACACATGGGTTTATGTGCTAGCATCACAGCAAGCTGAGGTAGACACCAACCAAATTAGGAGAAGAAGAGAGCTGGGGCTGTGCCTCCCGAGCAGGGGAAGTGTTGCACACTTTCAGACAAAAGCAGCACTTCTAGTAAGTGAATCACAAAGGATTCTCCCACTGCTTGAGTCAGCAAGAGCAATGTTAACTTGTCTCATCCAGCAGAAATTTTCATCACTCTGAGCTTAGTCCATGCAGTTGACCCAGTGCAATCCTTCAGGAGGCAATATTTATCTAGGCAATATCTTAGTGTCAACAGGCAAAGCAGTAACACAGCAGCACCAAGCATGCCATTGCATGTAGTGAATGCTGCTCTACACAAAGTTACCGAATCTGTGGAACCAAGACCCAGATGAGCTGTTGCAGCTATTAACCTTCTTTGTCTTTATCCTTTTCATTATATTTGAGAGCTTGGTTCCAGGCTAGCAGCCTGTAGCAGCAGGCAGCAAAGATTAAGTTTTGCCGAGATGCAATCCCCAGAGAGAAATATGTGACAAAATTGTGTGCACTGGGTAATGTCCTGTTTAT
>WKFP01014242.1:182877-205418 GCA_011057875.1 Pterocles orientalis
AATGTCTCGCAGCTCACGCGTATTTAGAGACCGGGTGGTTACCGTCTCTCGTACGATTTCTTCCTCCCGGGCTCGTGATGGCCCTGCTCTGGAGGGGCCCTCTCTATCCGAGTCATGGGTCCCTTCCTCTTCTTCCCTCATAGGAGGAGGGGGGAAAAACTCATCTTGTGAAGGAAACACAAGTGATGAAATGACAATTTTTAAAATACTAAGTGAAATAAATATTTAATTTTTCAAGCCTCCTGTAGGCATCATAGATACTGTGCCACAGCTTTCCACTTTTTTTAGATTAATTATGACTTATTGAATTTTCTGAGAATTTTTGAGTTTGTCTTGAAGTGAATGAAAAAGGGGACAGTGGCTGGAGTTTGGTGTATTGTGTAATCTGCAACAGAGTTTCTCAGCAAGGACAAGACACACATGGGTTTATGTGCTAGCATCACAGCAAGCTGAGGTAGACACCAACCAAATTAGGAGAAGAAGAGAGCTGGGGCTGTGCCTCCCGAGCAGGGGAAGTGTTGCACACTTTCAGACAAAAGCAGCACTTCTAGTAAGTGAATCACAAAGGATTCTCCCACTGCTTGAGCCAGCAAGAGCAATGTTAACTTGTCTCATCCAGCAGAAATTTTCATCACTCTGAGCTTAGTCCATGCAGTTGACCCAATGCAATCCTTCAGGAGGCAATATTTATCTAGGCAATATCTTAGTGTCAACAGGCAAAGCAGTAACACAGCAGCACCCAGCATGCCATTGCATGTAGTGAATGCTGCTCTACACAAAGTTACCGAATCTGTGGAACCAAGACCCAGATGAGCTGTTGCAGCTATTAACCTTCTTTGTCTTTATCCTTTTCATTATGTTTGAGAGCTTGGTTCCAGGCTAGCAGCCTGTAGCAGCAGGCAGCAAAGATTAAGTTTTGCCGAGATGCAATCCCCAGAGAGAAATATGTGACAAAATTGTGTGCACTGGGTAATGTCCTGTTTATAGCTTGTGGTTGGAAATGGCCTTATCTGAGTTACTTCATACACTGCGAGAGTGATTAAAGCCTCATTTTAATTTCCTTTTGTACCTCACTCTTATCATCCAGATAATTTCTGTGTCCTTAATCAACATTTGTAGGAGTAAACAACGCCATGCTAATAACAGTGTTGTGCCATAAACATTTCTTAAGTCAAGAAATGTTACGACAAGGAGAGTAAATGTTAGATTGTCCCACTTTTGGAGACAGAAAAATGGAAGAAGAGACTGGTAAAGTGAGTGGTCTGTGATCACATTAGTCTGTGTCAGACTGGGTATTCCGAGCTGTATTTTGCCTCAGGTTTCGCAGCTCAACATAAAAATCTCCTGTGTGAATTAGTTTATAGATTTTAGTATGAAGAAAAAAAAAAAACAACCCACAAACCCAAAAAAACCCCCAAACCAGCAAACCAAAACCAAAACCAAAACCCAAAACACTCAGCTTAAGGAAAGATTTAAGTTGAAGGACACTGTTTCTGTAACAGGGCGATGGGAGACTAGAGAGATACACCGGTTGCCACTCATTACCTGTTCCACAAGCTGAAAACAGAGATGATGAACAAGCTTGTTAACAAAAATGACACCCTGAGCAACCATGAAGCACTTGCTGAAACAGTTGGGGTTTTAGTGCCAAACATCTTGATCTTATCACTATCACATTATACGTTTAAATAATACAGAAGTGAATGCGATGTGTTCTCTCCAGCGACGATGTTATCCCATAAATGGAAAAGTGTGGAAGATGGAATTTGCTATATAAGCATAAAGTATAGATGTAGGCTTAATTTCCACTAAAATCAATGAGCCTGGCTTGTACTTTGCACTTGCATAGCGCATTCCATCTTCCCTGTGTTCTTGCATCACTAATTAAAAAATTCAAAAGCCAAGATAGGGGCAAGCAGCTGCAACACCCAACAAGCAATACAGAGTCCAGGACCTGAAAAAAATAATGCAAGTTTTTCATAAGAGGATAAATGGTAACAACCCTAAAGGCCTAAGACAATTCCATCATCTTTCTCTCATATTCTTCCAGTTTACTTATCATTCCAGTATCACGCCACTCCTGCCAGATGCTCTGAGTTTAGATACCTTAGAATGAGGTTTACTCTGAGTGCAGATCTCAGCTTAAGAAACCTGGTGAGAGATCTATTTTTGACCTCCTGTGTTGTTATGATTTACCTTTCTAAATTACATTCCTGCGTTGCCTGAAGGGATGACTTTTTTTTCTTTTGGTTTTGGGTTGTTTTTTTTTTTTTGAGTGCCACTATGACTCAGCTTGCCTATAATCACTGAACAATGGGAACGTGACAGTTTCTGGCAGAGCACATGAGACATTTTATCACTGCAACAGACACTCAAAATGGTTTGATTTCAAGGGGGAAAATACGCCCTGTCAAATTGATAAATGGACCAGACAAGAAAAACTGATATCAAACCAACACTTCAAACACCATGAAACAACATTTTACTGTACGTATGTACATAAACGGTAACAGGGGCTGTCTCGAGCCACAGGAGCAGGATACGAAACCAGGAAGAGAGAGCTGCTTCCACTGAGCCAGATGCCCACTCCCACTGACCTGCAGGAAAGACATTCTGGGTGGTACCAGTGCCCAGCCCGTTCTCACTGGTGTGCAGGTCCAGGCAGCACCGGTGACCCTGCATCAGCAGAGCAGAGGGGACAGTCATGGGCCAGATCTTGATTCTTTGCTCAGCGGCTGTTAATTGCTTGGTATGGACACAGTCAAGTGTCCACACTGGCACACGGATGTCAGCCCCAGCCTCCACCAAGTCTTTCTGTCGAGGCCGTCCTGTTGAGCTGCTGGGGTTGCTCCGGCTCAGCCCAGGCGGGTTTGGTGACCAGAAGGGTTAGTACTCACGTTCACATGTGGGGTGTGCTGGATATGGGCAGGGCTGGACATGTGCAGGGCAGCCCAACAGCTGGGAGTCTGGACTCAGCCCAGGCACCGTGTAGCCTCACTGAGGCCAGCTGATAATCCAGTTAAAGCCCACGATCAGGAAGGAGAAAGCATAAACGTGGTACTTTTGTCTAGTCACTACTTCACTCTTCTGATAGAGCCGTCATGGCCAAGAAATCGCGGTGTCCCAGCTGGCGTTCAGGATCTAGACATGCAGACCTACTGAGGAGCAGTACTACTTCCCCGTTCACCGAACATCTGTTTAAAGATCCTTCTGTCACAAGTGTTTTCCCTAACTTGTAGAGATCCTTCAGGTTATATGATTGTAATGACAAATGAGAAAATGTTGGGCCTAAACTACAAACCAATTTTTTTTTTTTTTTTTGCATGGATGCTTCTGAAAAAAATATGGGTAAAATTTGTTTGACAGTGAAAATTGTCTCTATACATCCTGATTCTGGTCAGAATTAAGGCCTAGCCATTTGGAAGATATTTAGGTGTTGTTTTAACCTGGTGACCCTCAAGAACTGTCAGAAAGCCTGTTCTCACAAGAAAAAAATAATGTAAATATTGCGGATAACTGAAGAGTGCAGAATTCATGGAGCAAAACAACCCCTGATCCAAAGCTCTGTTAAGACAAAACTCTCCTTGGCCTCTATGAACTTTGAATAAACTTGAAAGCAGATCATGGATATCATATTACTTCAAATATTTTATTTTCTGCATAAATCCTGCCTACAATGTCAATAAAGGAAAGAGACCTAATTATTATCTGGGAAAGTGCTGCCTGATGCACTGGGGAGAAATGCCACACATTCCTCCTGTTCTTTCCTACTTTGATTCTTAGGAGATGAAATATTTGGTTTCATTTTTCTTTCAGTAGATAACATGCCAACATTAGCTGATACGGCGCTGTCACCTGCTCACTTTTTAAAAGTAAGTTACTACAATCTCGCTGTTTAATCTTGCTGATTGGCAAGTCAGAGAAATATATATCTGTAAAGGGACCTGCACTGGTGATCAGTACACCAGCATCAAATTAAAAAATGTTTTCTGCCATGCAGATGACAGACTGGCTAAGCCAAATTAGAGAGAAGTCCAAGAAGCTGCTGTGCCTTTCTCTATGAAGTGAGCAAACATTTTCCCATCGAGTATTTCCATGCAACAAAATCCAAGCAGAACACCCAGGGAAACCAGAGAAGAAAGGCAGATGTTTGAACTGACTTCTACTCACTGTGATTTGATCGACACTTCGGTTGTCTTTGCTTAGTTGCTGAGGAGACCCGTGTGAGAAGTGGGACCTTTCCCAAGTATTGCAAGGTCACCTGTGACTTTAACCCTTCTGCAAGTTAAATGGTACCATGGGGATCCCTGTACTGGAGTGCTGGTATGTCTCATCCCTCTGCTTGAGCTCGGGGAAATTGTATTAAATTGGTTAGAGATTGAGCTCATTCAGTAAATCACAAGCAAAGGGTTCTTGAATTATCTCCTACAAATACTTACAGATCCCATATTCTGCCTTGTGTTCTGTAGCTGGCCCATCACTTACCAATTTGTTTTCTGTTGCTAACCCAGGAACTTGCAATACATTGACCAGTACATGGGAGCTGGAATATTTTGAACAAACTAGGTCTAAAGAGGATAAAACATGGCAGACCGCTTTCTAGCTGAGACATTCCTAAAAGACATATCGAGGGAAGTGGTAATTCAAGAGTAACTGGATAGGAAATTGGCCAATCAATGTAGTTTGATGTTTATATATAATTTCACAACATGCTATTATGCTAACCACTTGATTGGCGTATATTTATATTGCTGTGGTTTCCAAGCACTCAGGAAATGTGGACCCAAGGAAGGGGTGATTTCTCTGGGAGATGAAATAGTTGTCAAATACAAAGAATACTGATTGCTGTTCCACTCTGCTTACCCATTTCTGCTGTCCTTAACAAGACAGATGAAATGGCAAAGCCCAGTGCAGCTGACAGGTCAGAGATGAAGGACAACATTTTCTGAATCCGAGGAAGTTAACACCTCTAAGTTTATGGGTTTTTGACCGAAGTGCTCCCAAAATCTGTTGCAAAAACTCTCAGCCCTAACCTGCTTCCCGCACCACTGCACAGGGTGGAGCTGAGCTGGCTATGGTAGGTCTGCACTTGCCTTTAGCTTCCATCAATCCTGTGCAATCATGCTGTCTCCTCACAAAGGAAAGGTTTTCACTCCAAATAAGCAAAAAACCATTTCATATTGGTCCTTGCTTATCATGGTTAGCCCTGTCCTTATAAATAACATTAATAGTTCAGTAGCTTTTGTACTTTTGCCACACTACCACTTAGTCAGTTTCCATCAATCGCATGCTGAAATAAATCTCTGATAGAATCAAATTAAGTGCTCTGTCAACAGTTTACATCACTTCCTGAGCTCGGTCCCTCAACAAGGACTCTCACTGTTTACTGAATATTTACTTCATGCTACCCACTGCACAACGCACGCTGATGCTCTCATCCAGAATCCCCATCCTGATGAGTCTTTTAGCACGTGGAAAGGAGAGGTTTATAAATAACTGCACTGTCAGAAAATGTCCTCCAGCGCTTCCTTTTGCAGTATTTACTAACAGCTTTTCTGTGTTATTTTTTATTATTTATCTTGAGATTAAAATCAGACTTTATTGTGTCATGTTTAATATTCTACAGGAAAATATATACAGCAGATCTTGTCTCACCAACTGCCATTCACAAATTGCCTGCAAGATGCAAAACTAAGTGACATGTGGCCCAGAAAGTCATTATATGCTCTGATAGATCCAGTTGTGTTTTTCCCTTGTGTATTCTTTATATAAACTCTGCCCTTAAGGTTACTTCCATGAAAAGCAACATTCAAGGAGGTAGTCCCTGTCCTGGAAATGGTTGCACGGACACAGCTCTCAACAGGTGGTTCCTGTTCTTTGTCCCTGAATTCAAAGTAAGCCCTACAGAACAGCTCTGTGCAGAATATTATGGTAACTTGGAAAAGAGGGTAATATCTCTGAACACGTGCAGAGTAAATGTACCCAAACGAGGAATTAGTAAACTTATCTAGTGTTGCACCAGGCTCCTTCTGCCTTTGATTATGAGCAGGACTTGGTGTTAAAGATCCCACCCTTTGTTCCTTTTCCACAGCTTTCCATTAGATCAGAAGTGGGAACAATGGCTGTAGATTCACAGAATCATAATTATATATTTCTGCTATTGTAGATGATACATGGCATTTGTGGTGTAAAACTCCTAACCAATTTCAGATTATTTTTTTTTACTTCTATTGCAAATACTTATCATAATAGCAAGAAATATGAAGATTACAAATGGAAAACCTTTCTCTTTGTAAATGAGGCCTTGTCTTCTTGCAAAATTTGAAATGAAAATCTGTGGTAGCTGTAGTAGAATTGTGTACAAATGCATCTTTTATTTGTTTTTCGATTTTGTGAAGAAATATTTCACATTCTAAAACATTTCCTCTGCAAAGGAATTTTTCTAGGAATTTCCAGGAAGAATCTGAATGTAGAATTTTTTTTTTTGACCCAAAATGAAGAGACTTCCTGACTTTCCATTTGTAAGCTTTCTCTGTATGTCTCTCTTATTCTTCTTAGAAAATATCTTAATGTTAATGTGTAAAGGGACTTAATTACTCACCTTTACACCACGTTTCCAGGGAAATTGATTCGTTTAAAAACAGGTGCCTTTTGTGAGGAAACTCTTAGCTTGAAGCTTTCTACACATATAAGGATTTTTAAGGTTTTGTACAAATAAGAATTTTTCATGTAGTTTTACGTTTACTTGATATCATTCTGCACAGTTCTGCCTGAGAACTCGCCAAAGTGAATTTCTAGACGAATTTTGCTTGATACAATGTACTGCCACGTTTCTGTGGTTCAGGTGTGCCTCTTCAGCGTATCTTGCCGCTTCACAGGCATGTCACTGCCTTGACGACATTGTTTTTTCACAGTGAGACCCAGGAAGTGTATAAATAACAAATGGAACAGGATGGTGGCACAAACTTTTTAAGGAAGTGCAGAGCCTGTGATGAAGGTGGATCTAAGAGCTAACAAATTTCTTCTGTCAAGACCACTAAAGAACACACACCTTGCTGTTCCTCTGTATCTGCACTGAAGCCTACTGAGATGTCAACTCAAAACGATGGGAAGGTCCTTGTTCTCCATCCTAAGAGCTCTGAAGAAGCTATTGATTTTATTATTTTTTTTTGTAAATAATAAGCCCAGTTGCAGGAGAACCATAAAATGTCACATTGCTCCTGCTGAAAGTGCTACCATGTAATGACAGTAGCTTTGGTTTTATTTAATTTTATGATTAAAGTTTTTATTGATTTCCCTGCAGCACAGAATATATCAATATCTTTGGTTTCGAAAGAGCATTCAGTAATACAGAAATAGAGAAGGACTCAACGTAGAAGCAAGTGCTTTGTTTTAAATTTATGATATCTCCGTAGCGAATCCTCTGAGCATGGTGCCAGCAACACCTTCCAACTGCGCAGCTCAGCCTCCGTTGTCAAACCCGGTCCCTTCAGCACCTCTCAGTTTCACAGGACTGTGTTTTTTAACCAGAAAAAAAGATAGTCTAGGAGTCAGTAGGAACTAATATTATTATATAGAAAGCTTTTAAGCCATCAAGTGAATTCCATTAAAAGTTACTGTAAATCGTGTGTGCTCATCCCTTCTCTGTCGTTGGCAGGCTGTGGCACACTGCCTGGGAGAGGAGGAGAGAGATCCTTCCACGGGAGCCTGTGAGGACAGGTATGCTTCACACTTGTGGAGAATTATGGCCTCCCTGGGTTCAGCGTGGATGACAAAAGCAAAGTCTGGGCCACTGGAAGACGCACCTGTGACTTTTGTAGTCTCTAGAAAGACATGGACCTGTTAGAATGGGTCTAGAGGACGGCCACAGAAATTATCAGAGGGCTGGAGCACCTTCCTTACTAAGAAAGGCTGAGAGAGTTGGGAGTTTTTCAGCCTGGAGAAGAGAAGGCTCCATGGTCACCTTATTGTGGCCTTTCAGCACTTAGAGGAGCTCATAGGACAGATGGAGAGAGGCTTTTTACTGGGGCCTGCAGTGATAAGATGAGGGGTAACAGTTTTAAACTAAAAGAGGCTAGATTTGGGTTAGATATGAGGAAGAAAATCTTTACTGTGAAGGTGGTGAAACACTGGACCAGGATGCCCAGAGAAGCTGTGGATAGCCCGTCCCTGTAAGTGTTGAAGGTCAGCTTGGATGGAGCCCTGAGCAGTGTGGTGTAGTGAAAGATGACCCTGTCCATGGCTGGGGATGAGGGGCAGGGGTTGGATGATCTTTAAAGGTCCCCTACCCAAACCATTCTATGATTCTACAAACCCATGATATATTCAGATGGTTTCTGGTACACAGGACTCCAAACAAAGCCACTTATCCAACACATTTTTCCCCCAACGTTGTTGTGTAATGGCACGTTTCAACAACAAACATATTGGCAGCCTTACATGGGGAAATGGCTACAGCCCACCCACCCCGAGTACATGTGCATAGCCCCTGGTGTGTCATGAGAAGACCAGGCTGTGTAGGACTAGTGAATTAATAAATGACAGAGGTAGAAAATGCTAATATAGAAAATACAACCCAAATGCCCTAGAGAACTTGAAATATTTTGGAATAAACAGAGAAAGAGACAAAGAAGAAACTGAATTCACAAAAGGAATCTCCAGATAAAAACAGAGCAGAATTTACCTGGATGCACGTTAGTTTATTTCAGACAGGAAGGAGGTTGCCTAACAGCCTCTTTGACAAGCCTCTGTCTGATCAGCTCCCATTTCCCTTTTAGAGAGAGATTCACGTCCAAGTGGTTTGTAACGGGTTAATCAATTATTAATAATGTCTGAAGATATAATCAGTGCAAGATGCTACGCCACAGCTAGATGTAAGCATGCTGGTATGAAGACTCCTGTTAGTGATGAGCCATGGATAAAACAACCTGTTGACCTATTGGACTGCTTAGACTCTTCTTAAACATCTATGAATGTGTTAGCAAACCTTCGAATGCATTTTGCAAGTAAATCTTTAGTAGAAAATGTAATCCTTTTTCCTTTCCTTTCATCAGCCCATTGCTTTCAAACATTTAAATGACGGCACAAGACCTGGTTGCAAAGGCGTAACTGCAAGAACAACTGGCAGAGCGGGACACCGAGTATTTACAAGTGTGATGTGTCCCGTGCCGGGAGAGCGGACGGGGGGAGATGGCTTCTCCTCAGCAAAAACATGTTGAAAAAATTCCATAAACACAGATGAGCTTCATTTTTGCTACAAGGGTGGCCAATCCTCCTGACCCTGTGAGCCACGTGCCCTGATCTTTGCGTGGCTGAGAGCCATGAGACACACACCTCAGAGACCCTAAGGGAAAGGGACCTCCAGGAGCGTTGCAGAGGCAGGAAACACTAACTGCTCCCCGGGGCCCCGCCGCCACAGCCGAGGCCAGGGTGGTCTGCAGTGACCCCACCTCCGTGGCAATTTCAGCTGCCTTGCCTGTCGCTGCCAGGGCTTTGCCTTGCACGGCAGAATGGAGCTCCCACCTTGCCTTGCCCGCACAGCCCCATCGCCTCGTTTTGCCCAGGTCTAACCCCCACATTTCAGCTGCTTGAGAGCCTCAAGCCGCTACAAGAACAAAAAGGAAAAACAAATTGGAGAAAGGGAAAAGTGTGCTTACTCTGCTAACTGTGGCTGTTATCTCATGCCGTCTTTGTCAGTTTGTCCCATCCATCTCTTTCTTATTGTGTGTAGATTAGGCGACCTCTTGGGCAGAAATCCTGTTTGCACAATGTGGTCACTGCAATTCCTAAGCAAATGGATAAAAAACTAACACACATCCTTGCATCTAAGTGAATCTAACAGGGAGCCACGTTCACCTGATGGACCAGTGCCACAATCCTCTAGTCTTGGCAAAACTTTAAACTCCTTGGGAATTTTTCCTCAGAGGTTATGAGGCACTGTTCCTATTATGGCTTTTAAACTGGGTTTGCTCCACTCTCAGTTCATGTTCAAACCACCAGTGACTAGTTAATAATAATATTATTAAGGTCTTAAAACAGCATGTTTGAGTGCACAGATGCATGTTCTCTTTTTAAGCATGGGCAGGATCTTTCTATCATGCCAAGCTTAGTCTCAGATATCTTAACCCCACAAAAACCTCACTGCTCTTCACTGGAACACCACAAAAACCCCTAACAAGCAGACGGAAACATTTGTTCCTCCTTTCCACTTCCAGAATGTCTGATAATTCAGGACCCACCATAAATATTTCCTGGCTGACTTTGTCTTACACATGAACTGTGTTTTGACGGTTTTTCCCCCTTCCCTTTTTTTTTTTTTTGCCTTTTTTACAAGCATTGTTGCAATTTGTCAGCAAGCAACTTGGGCCAATCTCACAAATAGCTTCGTTAACAGCTTATGAAATGGAATGATGTAAGGGACCACTCCAAACAAGGTCAGTTTAAACAGGCTGCCAAGTCTGCAACCTCAAGGGACTTGGATTGGGTTGAGGGGAGGCACCAAGCAGTGTGGGCTTGCAAAGATTGCTGCCAGGTGGGCTACAGATGTTCGGCTTCAGTCCACTTGCATGGCGTTCACCTGGGGAGATGCTAATTCGGTCCTACGCACGTAGAAAATCCGCATGCATCTACACGTTCACCCTGCAAAGGCCCCTCTCTGGCTCTGCTTTCCGAAGTGCTAAGCTTTGTAGGTAGAGTAAAATGGCTTCATAGGAAGCCGCAGTGCTGCTTGAATTCGTTTAGTCAGCTATCTCAAAGAACTAAAAACACACTGTCCCTCACTATAGATGGAAGCCGCGTTTCACAGCACATGCAGCTGCGGTCACTGTCTTCCAGCTGTTAAATGAAGAAATACCATGTGAACACTTGGTCTGGTTTCAAAGACCTAAAAACACTGGCCAAGAAAAATGGTACATCACGGTGCTGCTTGGCCGTGTGCCAAGACAAAGAAACTTGTAGATTTCTAGGGACAAGAGGCCATGTGAAAGGAATTCTCCTTCTTTCAATGGCACATCAAAATATACCAGAGGGTTGGTTTGTTTATTTATTTATTTATTTATTGTGTGCTCTTGGCGATGGTTTGATTGATCACTAATGCAGTATCAGCGTTAAACTCACATCACCTAAAGAACCCAGAAAAAAAGGCAAAGGGGGATATTTTAAAACTGTAGGTCTGAGGTGCAACGTAGAAGTTTAAGGCAGAATAATTTCACATGAGGAATAACAAGTAGATGGATAAGTGTCCCCAAAAGGCAATTAAAGATAGAAGTTCATAAGGAGAATGGGATTATTCTGTGGCAAAGGCTCAAGAAAAAAAATAAAAATCTATTGGAGCAAAATGGTTGGTTTGGGTTTTTTTTGACTGAGACTCAGACGCCGGCAAGGTCTTTTCCCCCAGGCAAAGTGTTGTGCTGTGGAGCAGAAGTTCACAAGTTCTCCCTGCAAGACCTGCGTCAAATCCCCAAACAATACAGACCCAATGCTCTGCTAATGGCCAATATTAATTCAGAGATGACAGTGCTCTGCACAGGACTTCCCTCACTACCTGAGCTAATGCACATGCCACCCCAGGGAGCTGCAGCTGTGACCTCCTTTCATTACCTTCAAAAGAAGGATGATTCCAGTGCATCTCATTTGGATCAGAAACAACCGCATGCATATTAAGAAACTGTCTTTAAAGTCAACTGAAAATTTAATTAGAAATGAAGCACAAAATAGTGAACTTTCTCATTGTTTTTTTTTTTTTTTCTCATTGTCTGTTTCTCCAGAAGGATGGAGAGAGATGTTTAAAAAGCCAGGTAGGGGAATATAGGACACCCAAAAAGAGATCAAGTCCTTTGGGGAGAGTTATATTTTCTTCATTCTAAAGCACCTTCTGCAGTTAGCTGTGCAGAACGTCTGGCTTGGGCCAGCTCCTGAGCTGGGAGACTGAGTGCCAGGCTCTCCTGACGGGAAATGAGTGAGACTGCAAAGAGTATTTCGGCAATACAAGAGAAATTCAAACCGTGTTAGTTTGTTGGTTTGTTGGTTTAATGTTGATATTATATTAAAGGTCAAAGGTACACTAGATGTTAGGGGAAAGAAACATGCTGGTGAACAGATAAACTCTATGGAACCCCATTAACAAGGTCCGTATGTATAGTTTGTTCATAAAAGAACAAACTTTTTCCTCCAATCTGAAAAGACTAATTCCTTTTTTGCTAAATCTACATTCAGGTTTTATGAGCCAAGGGAAACTTCCATTGAGCTCAGGGCGAGTTTCCTCTGAATAAGACCTTGGCCTATTATTTTGGCCTTCTTTACCTTGAAAATGCCCTAAACCTCAGTGCTGGAGTCACCCCATACTGACCACACTCCTGTGAGCAGAGGACGTGCTCCCAGGCCCTTTTGCCTGGTTCTCGGAAATAACATTTCCGTTTCCACTCGTTTTTCTTGCTCACATTTCTTTGTGTGTACAAAGCTAATGGAGGAAGTTAAACTTCCTGTATGTGTTAGTCTGAAATAGCATCCAAGGGCTGGAAGAAGTGGTTGTACCATGGACTTAGTCCAAAGCTCTAGGAAGTCAAGGGAGAGATTTCCATGACATCACCAGCTTTAGGATTACAGTCAGTTCGCAATAGAGAACCTGAGAAAGATATTTGTCATAGAACACTAGCCAGATTGCCTTTGCTGAGAACATCCTACAGATCTTCGGTAGAAGAAAGAGACTAAAATCAAAGCCATCGTAACACACGGTTAACTGTATTGCATCTCATATGGAATATGCTTAGGAATCACCATCGGGAGATTGCTGTGGAGGCAAAATGCTTTTTCAAATCGAAGCCAAATACTGATTAAAGGAAGCTGAATGCTTTATGCATTGACCCCTCCCACAGACATATCCTGCGTTTCTATTCCCTTTGTGCTCCAGCAGTCCTCTGTGGCTGCTTCATTATTCCGTTCAAAGTGTCCATCCAGATGCTGAGGAATCAGGACTGGTTGATAGCCTCGTTTGCTCCCCAGGATTCCCCAGTGCACAAGCGAGCAGAGCTGGGATTCCACACTTCAGCTGCTGCCCCCTCAGAGCTCTCCTAACCGTGGCTCTGAACTTGTCTTGGAGAGATTGTTCAACACCTGAACTTATAAAAATAATTTCACAGAATCATGGAACCATAGAATAGTTTGGGTTGGAAGGGACCTTAGAGATCATCTAGTTCCAACCCCCTGCCATGGGCAGGGACACCCTCCACTAGCCCAGGTTGCCCAAAGCCTCATCCAGCCTGGCCTTGAACCCCTCCAGGGATGGGGCATCCACAGCTTCTCTGGGCAACCTGTTCCAGTGTCTCACCACCCTCACAGTAGAAAATTTCTTCCTAATATCTAGTCTAAATCTGCCCTCTTCTAGTTTAAATCTGTTACCCCTCATCCTGTCACTACATGCCCTTATAAAAAGACCCTCCCCATCTCTCCTGTAGCCCCCTTCAGGTACTGGCAGGCTGCTACATGGACCCCTCAGAGCCTTCTCTTCTCCAGGCTGAACAACCCCAACTCTCTCAGCCTGTCCTCCAAAGATGTTAAATAGCACCAGTACCAGTACCGCTCCCTGAGGAACACCACTCGCCACCGGTCTCCACTCAGACATTGAGCTGTTGACTGCAGCTCCCTGAGTGCAACCCCCCAGCCAATTCTTTATCCAGCGGGTGGTCCATCCATCAAATCCACCAGGATGTTGTGTGGGACAGTGTCAAACGCTTTGCAGAAGTCCAGGTAGTTGATATGAGTTGCTCTTGATTTGAAGAGTCAGAATCAATATGACACTGAACGATTCTAGGAAAGAAATGTAAATATTGTCATTAGTCCCAGCCTTAAAAAAAAGCTTTTTTTAAAACCCTTCAGAGGTGTCATGTTCTGTGAAGAACTTTAGAAAGGTGAGCCCACCCAAGGAAAAAGTCACAGCCCTCACCAGCAGCAGCTCCATCAGGGCTGTGCTGAGGTTGAGTGTTAGTTACCCCCTCGCCCCTTCCCCATGAGCTGTTGCACCAGAAAAACCGCTGGGACAACAGGCGTCGGGACCTGGCCGGGGAAACGAGGGGGTGAGCTGTGACTCCCATGTTGAGAACTTTCTTTGAAGGGCTGCCAGACTAGGATCTTTCACCAGTAATAACATTTGTTTCCTAAAAAAATCCAGAAGTAATGAATTACAGTGAGTACAAGGTATTCTATGCTTTGCGGTGTGATGATCAAAAGATGTTATCGTTCCATTTCACGTGTTTGCAGACAGTTAGTTGTTACTCTGGGTAAGTTACAGACAGCTTTTTTTTTTCCGTTGAATGCTGAAACTTTATCTTCTTGTCAAAGGATGGTGTGTGGGTGAGTGCACAAGGGAAAGGAGAAGGGGCTCTTTGCCTTTCTGGCTACCGTTCCTGCCTCGTCCAGGATCCATCCTCAGGTTCTACAGTGGGAATGCTGACACTGAGAGCAACACTGGGAAACAGAAAGAACAGATGCAAAAATACCAGGAGCCTTTTTGGCTAGTATTTACAGCATCCACTCAAGACATTTTTCTGGAATATACCAAGGGCTTAGGATGAGACACAGCTCTGAGTTCTCCAGAAAATAACAAATATTTGTAAAACACTTGTGCCGTGGAGTTCTGTATCTATTACTGGACTACCAGGGCAATTTTCTTCCAAATCCTACATCCTGATGAAAGGTGTGGCTTAACAGTCAGCAGAAAGGAAGCCAGACCTTTTTTCTTAATCTGAAATCATCATAAATCTTTAATTTCAGGGTGCTTTGTTCTAGTTTTCATGCTGTTCTCTATTTCCAGGTTCCATCTGGTACCTGAAAAGAGAAAGTTGTGAGCATCAGTTCTGTTAATACAGCTGAAATGGCAAAGAACAAAGGAAAATCCCAATTAAAAAGCCAGCCACATTTTAGATGGACATCCAATCTTGATGAGATTTTTTATATTTCTTTGAGACTTTCCAATTTGCATCTCAGGAAATAATTCTTGTATTTTGTTCTTTAAATGCAAAAGCCACTGGATAAACTAAATCTTAAAACAAAAAAAAAAAGAAAAAGAAAAAAAGAGATATTTGTAACGCAACATCAAACAATTGTTCTATTGGCACACTTTCATAATGGTTTCTTTATGCAAACTTCATAGCCTCCACACTGTTTCCTGATTCTGTTCTTTCCAGTACATTTATTTCAATGAAAGCAGCTGTAAGCCTTTTAAACAGTTCTGAATATTGATCCTTGTTCTCGTGCTCTAGGATGTGCAGCTATACAGAGAGCTTGCAGGTACTACTAGTGGATAGCATAAATGGAGCGAGCATCCTCCTCTTCAAGCTACACCACTTGCAAGCCCTGCCTGAATACATAGTGTTTATCGTACATTTCAATACTTCTTTTTATTTCCTGCAGAGATTTTTTTTATGTTGCTAGATAGATGAACAAGAGCACTGAGTAAATTGCTTTGAATAAACAAGAATTGACCAGATCCTTTACCTGCACCTTAAACAGGATAAAATCTAAATCCTCTTAGGTGTTTAAACAGAAGAGTTTGCATTCTACCTTCTGGTTTAATCCAGTACTGTGAGGGTTATTCTGTTGGTATACCAATCCAGTCACAATCCAGCAATGCTGCAGCCTTTCGGGAGAATCTGTTGCGGCAGGATTTCTAGCCTGGTTTCTACTCCATGTGTTCCAAATTTGCAGGCATTTAGTTGGACCTCTAAACCTCAAGATATGAACAGAGGTAATCTGAGCTTTGGGCAAATTGGCTGCTGAATCTCACACTATGGCTTGAGTCCCATCTCTAGGTTTGAGGTATGTTTGTCATCAAACTAGAATAGTGATAATATCATACAAAATTGTCTTCAACTTCTATCTCAGCAATTTCAGTACCATAATATTTGTATAATAGCAAAATTTACATTGCTTTCTTGTCTTCTCTACGTCTTCAAAGCCTGTGCAGGATTTATTATTATCATTATTCTTCTTTGGTATGTTATCTGTCTCCCCATCTTTGTTTGTTTTGCTGAGAATGAAAAAGTGAAGCAGATGCAGTAAGTTTTGGTTCTGACTTTGCAAGCTATGAGATCTGCAATCACACTCACCTTTTCCAGAAGAGAACATTGTAATCTTTGGCCATATGTTAAGAGGATTCTGCGACTTGCTGAACTTTAACAGAAATGTCAGCTTCCCTAATCAAAGTATGTGTCAGGGTTGCTCTTTCAAATGCTGGAGATACCATCTCAAACACTTCATTTATGGTGTCAGACTACTGAGAAGGATTTGCTTAAGATTGCTAAGGCCATTGAGAATCATATCCTTAATGTTGTGTGCTTGGTATTGTCCTATTTGTCTTAGTAACCTTATCTCTTAGCAAAGTAACAAGATGACAAGGACATTTTCTCTAAGGATCTTTACCCTCCTGTGTTGCATGTAAACTCTGCACAGAGAGCTTGCAAAAAGCAAATTAAAAGATGTGGTTTCAGTTACCCTTTTCACGGGCTTTTGTGTAACATTGATGAATTCTACCACTGTGAACGGGCTACTCTATGAACAGCTACAAAGAAAGTTGGAAATTATCAGGGTGGAGGCTTTATAGGTTTTTTCCCCTAAGAAGTGAACACTGGAGCTATCCCATGGTCTCTTTGCACGATGTGATTCAGCTCTACCAGCCAGCCCCTGGCAGTAGGGTGCCAGCAGCAGACACAGTCCCATATAAAATGTCCTGAGATATGTTCTGAATATAAGCTGAAGTTTTAAAAATGTATTTAAGGGCAGGATTATTTCCTTTTGAACGTATGAGTTTGCATACTAAAAGCAGTTTTACATATATCTTACTTGTAATTCACATGGGAAAGATATTCACTGAACTATTTTCTTTTTCTCATGGGGGAGGGAGCTGCTGCACCCATCTATGGTTATGTTTTTGTTAACTCTCTTCAACAATCCAAGCTGAACTTAGATCTTGCACCTTTCTTGCAACCCTGTTTTCTGAGGCAGGTTTTTCCCACTCAGGACTAAAACAGAACTACAGTGTGCTGAGCACTTTTAAACACAAGCACGTTTATTCAAATCTTCACCTGTTACAGAATTATGCCAGTTTCATTAAAACAGACATTAGGGAAATGTAAAATATTTCAGTAACTTGTTTGCAACATGTTTGGATTGTGGATTACAACATCTATAGAAACAAAATTAAAATAAGGCTTTGTAACGGTGATTATATGTAGCGTTTTGAACAAACCATGGGGGTTGTTAATGTCTGCAATACACCAAGCCACATCCAAAAGGCTGTTTTCGAAATATCATTTTGGAAAGTTTTTTCGTTCTTGGGCCCACTTTGCCTGCAACCTTACAAGGCTCCAAATGGAAGCAGTGGACCTGGCCTGTCCATAACAGACCAACGGTCCTGCAGGATGTTTCCACATCCAGATAAGCACGGATGAGCCAGCTCCTGGAAGGTTAGTAGGCAGGATATTTTCTCAGGACACTGCGACGCTGTGCAGCACTGCCAGCTTAAAGTCTCCTCAGGCAGCTGCTCCAGCAGAGATGGCAGTGTTCTGCGGCTGGGTAAGGACCCTGCCGGTTGTGCTCCTGCGCACACTGCTCCTGACCTCCACCGGTACCTTCCCACCGCAGCCAGTGCTGCGATTCTGCAACAGGGCATTGTCTGCTCTTTCCCCCTGCCTCCCTCGAGAGCAGCACCCACACACACACCTTGCCAGGTGATGCACAGAGCAGTTTCCCCGCCTGCTGTGCAAAACGCAGGGACAGGGTGACTCGGGGAACGGCTGGAGCCGGATGAGCAGTGCCAACATTCAGCTGCCGCTGGTCTTTCAGACAGCCCTTTCCAGACGAATAGTGTGGTGGGGAATACATTAGGACCTGGATGAATGTTCAGTAGGAGAAGGGCACAAGAAACCACCCCTCTCTCAGTGGTGCTTTCGCACAGCCCTCATTCCAATCGCCGAATCCATTTAAAGTTTATCTTTGCCCCGCGGTACTAGGAAGCAGGGCTGGCAATTCCCTCGGTCCAGCAGCCTCACTTCGCTGCCCTTTTTCTGGATGCGAGCGTTTCCTGTTAAAAAGATTCCATTTAACACCCTGCAAATTATCTGGGATGGCACAGAGCAATTTATTTTGTAATCCTTATGCTGTGGATTGACATTGCTTTTCCTCATGTTGGTGCACGGCAGCAGGGAGCACAGCTTCCCCCCGTGCTGTGCGTGGGGATGCAGCGGCCACCACAACACGAAGCCACAGTGGCCACGGGCTATGGCGGCACCCCGATGCAGGCTGTGTTTGCCAGAGTGTAAACCTGCTCCTGGTTCCTTCCAGGGGACAGGAGGCAAAAAAACCCCAAGCAGACTTTACACACATACACAGCTGTTGGAAGAATCATAGAATCATTAAAGTTGGAAAAGACCTCAAGGATCGTCAAGTCCAACCCAACACCACCTAACTGACTGAACCATGTCCCCAAGCACCACATCTGCACGTTGAAGAGGCTCAGTTCTCGAAAGAAAACAATGATTCAATTTCCTAAGCCCTGTCTGAGGGAGAAAAAAGGTTTGACCTGCCCTTCTTGCTTGGAATTCATACCCAGAGAGATGTCCAAGTCAGAGTCTCAGGCACAGGGCGAGTAATTAGGGGTCCTGGCACTGACTCTAGCTGCTTGACCAGACCAGATGAAGGCAGAGCAGACTCACAGAAGGAGATAGTGGTGTTGTGTGCTTCATCCAGCCTGTTTTATAAACAAATAAAAGTCAAATCTGGAGGAAAGGAATCCCCAAACTTCCTGTTTTTCCAAAAGCAAAGCTGCTTCAGAGTCATCTCAAATTAGAAAGAGGATACAAAAGAGACGACTCACTTGGTTGATATAGTTTAGCAAAGAACTCCCCTGCAAAATGCACAACTCGACATTTTCTTTCTTTCTTTCTAAATACTTGCCAGCAAACAAAGGAAATGTAGTTTAAAACTGTATGAAGGAACTCTCTCTCCTCCCTCCCCTGCCCATTTGCTTCCCTAACACTATTTATCTTTATGCAGATAACCAGAAGTCCCAGCCACAATTATACCCCATAGCATAGATACGATTCAAACAGACATTAAGAACCATTCCGCAGAGTGCATTCCCACATTATTTAGCCTCATTGAGGAGAGGATTTGGTACGGATATGAATAACGAGAGTGGCTATATTATAATAGCTAAAATAAATTTGTCCAGATAGAAAACTTCATGCTTCATGTTATAGGTCAATCTCTGATTTCTAGGGGTTAGAGTGAATCTTTCGTAAGGGTAGATTATGCTACTGCTCCTTTCCCTGGAGTATCTTTTACTGTCTTCTGAAGTTCTGCTCTTAGCCAGTGCCGGAGGGAAGGTAGTGCATTTGATGTCTTTGATTCCGTGAAGCAGTTCCTGCTTCTTGATGGTTTATATTCAAAATAAACTAGAAAGTTTAAGAATGGGAGAAATAAAATAACACCATTCTTACTTTAGCAATTGAAGACCAGGTCTTGGACACTTCTCTGAACTTGTGGTAAAGTCAGAGTTCTTCATTATCTTATCCACAAGAGCAACCTTATTCTTGACCAGTATTTTTCTTTTTTACAGAACAGGATCCTTGGTTTCAGTTTCGTTACAGAATGAAAATCACAAAAAATATGCCACACCTTGAGTCTCCCAGAATTCGTCAGAGTTTGGTTTTCAGCTGGGATGCAGTAAAGTTGGCTCGTTTGTTACTGATATCGCTTCCAGAACGTGAATAGCCACTTGAGCACTCATTTAAAAATTGTTGGAATCTGAGATTAACGTAATGGACACAAGAGATATGGAGTGTTGAGGAATAAAAATGTGAAATGGGCTGTTCAACTTTATCATCATGCAAAACCAGACGGAGCCTGACAGAAGCACAACCTCAGAGCAGAGGTTTTCAGCCCCTCCAACATGTGAGAAAGGATGGTCCGCAATTGTCCACCTTGCAAAATCTGCATGTTTGTCCATGAAACAAAGGCAAGGAAGTACATTTCCCCTCCTTAAATATACATCATATCCGCCCTGAGGTTTCAAAAATGAATTAAATTTCTTTCGTTCTGCTCTTACTGTTGCGCAGAGTGTCTGAAGGCTGCAGCTGCCGCTGCCTTACCCTCTCAGGAATCACTGAAAGGTCTGTTTGGTTTGGTCCTTCAGATAATGTTGTAGCTATTATGTATTTGGTATTTTCCAAATAATATACAGGATATCTATCCACAAGGAATAAAATACCTGTGAAGTGGTAGATGCAGAAGCTTTTGCCTGTACATCCTGAGCGGAGGGTCAAACACGTGGCTCTGTTACAAGCCTATCCCTTTACTTCAAACCTCACAGCAGAATGACTTGAAAATTTCAGGGGCAAAATAAACAAAGCAGACTGACAAAATCAGAGAAAAGCAGCTTAAGAGGAGCCTGTCAGCACAACCTGCTCCCTTTCCTAACCTGGCAACAGTTCCCCCTGGGTTCCTGCTGTTCTCCTACGTGTTTCCCTTCCAACCCTCGTTTCCCTACGGAGCTCCCTCAGCCCATCCGATTTCGAACATCTGCTGGCGCTGAACTACTGCAACTCTCAATCTGTTTCCCCTTGGCTTCCTTCTTCCTTCCAGTTCATCTTTCTTATTTTTGTCTTGGTGAGACTTCCCTCCCTCTTCTCTCTCTCTCCCCACTGCTGTCACCATTTTCATCTCTCTGCCCCCGGGGGGACACCAGCTGCTGAGACCTGCACCAGCGAGTCCCCCCACCCCGAGGCAGCCCCATCAGTCTGCTAAATTGCTGCCACCCAAGGGTCTCTCTGCTCCTCCAGGCTAACAGCATCCCTCTGCTCCCCCTTTGGTTGTTCTAGTGTTCCTTTGGCCTGAAATAAGCTGGCTGCACAACCCTGAAAGTGGTGGGAGAGTAACCCAACGGAAAACAGTGAACAATCTCCAGCCAGTTCAGGGAGTTAAACCGGATGACTGAAGTAGGATGCTGCTGTAGAAGCAGGTTTAGTTTTCTTGCCCTCTATACCTGTAGTTCGCAGTGGCGGCATCATACAACTGGGTGTACAGACGAGAGGGGAGGTAAAGGAAGAGAAGTGCACGGTTTGGGGGGAACCATCGAACCTGTATCACGTCAGGCTTGACTGAATCTGTGCCACCACGTGGGATATATCCCATAGGCTGAGAAATACTGCGATCTTGTACACACAAAGCCGATAATACCTTGCTGCCTCAAGGCAGGCCTTCCTGCAGGAGGGTGCACTTGCTCCTGCTCGTTCTCATGAACAAGTCTGACCAGGCTGAAGATAAGCCTGGGAGCATTATAGCAACTCAGGCCTCTGTCTGGAGGAACAAAGAGAGGACTCGGGTTCCCCCACATTCAGCTGAGGGTTCTTGATATGTAGTTTTGTGCTTCATATCATCAAAAGGCCACATAAACATAAATATCTATGTTAATTATATTATAAGTCAGCCTTAAAGTGGAAGAGGAGACTGCAGGGGTTAAGTGACACGAGCCTACACAGGGAACAGTCTGAGACTGGCTCCTGTTTCCACTATTTGTCAAGAACCAGATTTTCGACTCCTTGGCTGGGAGGAATGCTATTAAAGTCAGTAGGGTCTAGTGGCTTCAGTATAAAGCCCAAGTCTAACTTTAAGCTCTGTGACTCCCTGAGTAGCATCAGGTAAGCAATTTACTTCTGTAATGTAAAACAACAATGGACAACGGTAGTCCATGGGCACATAATTCTTATTCCAGTATAAACTGGAAACCTAACGTTGGGAAAAATTAAGAGGGGAAATAGAAACGAATATGTAGAAATAGGGGACTGATTTTCAAAAAGCTTATACTGAGTAGTATAAAAGGGATTTGGGGAGGTCAAATGTACATCTGTCCCAAAGGACACTTTTCAGGTCTGTTATCTTCCTATATACTTCCTGCACAGAAGCACAACCTTATAAGTGACCCATAAACAGGTAACATTGCTTTTTTTTCCCTGCTTCTTCAGGTTTTGAAATACTGAAATTAAACTAAGATCTTCCTGATTCATGCAGTGTAAATGAGAGGAATCAGCCCTGCTAGATATCTGACCTGAAAAAAATTATGCATGTTTCCAATGCAGCAGTCTGTCTTATATTCCTTATGTTCTGTAGTACCTTGTTGTACCAACAGGCAAGTAGGCAACTTGTCAACAACAGCAAACATCCACAGATGTATTGCTAGTGTAAAGTAGTTGTGCTTGATTCCCTTTTTTTCCCTTGATTTTATGGAGGAATCTTTTGTAGTCATCTTTTTCCATTCCGGTATGTCTGTAGTTGATAAATTATTTCTGTTCACTTTAATCCATTTTTTATTATTCTTCCAGATCTTTTTATTTTTCTGGTGTTGCTGAAAATAAATCTTTTCAGGAGCTCAGCAGTATATTCAGAGGGATGTTTTGAATATTATGGGTGTTTCTTCTAGGTGTTAATGAATTAGAAAATAAGGAAACAGTGGTTTGAAATTAGTTAATTGTCTCAACTTTTAAAAGAAACAT
>WKFP01014242.1:212906-228053 GCA_011057875.1 Pterocles orientalis
TAGAAGCAGGTTTAGTTTTCTTGCCCTCTATACCTGTAGTTCGCAGTGGCGGCATCATACAACTGGGTGTACAGACGAGAGGGGAGGTAAAGGAAGAGAAGTGCACGGTTTGGGGGGAACCATCGAGCCTGTATCACGTTAGGCTTGACTGAATCTGTGCCACCACGTGGGATATATCCCATAGGCTGAGAAATACTGCGATCTTGTACACACAAAGCCGATAATACCTTGCTGCCTCAAGGCAGGCCTTCCTGCAGAAGGGTGCACTTGCTCCTGCTCGTTCTCATGAGCAAGTCTGACCAGGCTGAAGATAGTCCTGGGAGCATTATAGCAACTCAGGCCTCTGTCTGGAGGAACGAAGAGAGGACTCGGGTTCCCCCACATTCAGCTGAGGGTTCTTGATATGTAGTTTTGTGCTTCATATCATCAAAAGGCCACATAAACATAAATATCTATGTTAATTATAATTCAGCCTTAAAGTGGAAGAAGAGGAGACTGCAGGGGTTAAGTGACACGAGCCTACACAGGGAACAGTCTGAGACTGGCTCCTGTTTCCACTATTTGTCAAGAACCAGATTTTTGACTCCTTGGCTGGGAGGAATGCTATTAAAGTCAGTAGGGTCTAGTGGCTTCAGTATAAAGCCTAAGTTTAACTTTAAGCTCTGTCACTCCCTGAGTAGCATCAGGTAAGCAATTTACTTCTGTAATGTAAAACAACAATGGACAATGGTAGTCCATGGGCACATAATTCTTATTCCAGTATAAACTGGAAACCTAACGTTGGGAAAAATTAAGAGGGGAAATAGAAACGAATATGTAGAAATAGGGGACTGATTTTAAAAAGCTTATACTGAGTAGTATAAAAGGGATTTGGGGAAGTCAAATGTACATCTGTCCCAAAGGACACTTTTCAGGTCTGTTATCCTCCTATATATTTCCTGCACAGAAGCACAAGCTTATAAGTGACCCATAAATAGATTTTTTTTTTGCTGCTTCTTCAGGTTTTGAAATACTGAAATTAAACTAAGATCTTCCTGATTCATGCAGTGTAAATGAGAGGAATTCAGCCCTGCTAGATATCTGACCTGAAAAAAATTATGCATGTTTCCAATGCAGCAGTCTGTCTTATATTCCTTATGTTCTGTAGAACCTTGTTGTACCAACAGGCAAGTAGGCAACTTGTCAACAACGACAAACATCCACAGATGTATTGCTAGTGTAAAGTAGTTGTGCTTAATTCCCTTTTTTTTCCCTTGGTTTTATGGAGGAATCTTTTGTAGTCATCTTTTTCCATTCCGGTATGTCTGTAGTTGATAAATTATTTCTGTTCACTTTAATCCATTTTTTATTATTCTTCCAGATCTTTTTATTTTTCTGGTGTTGCTGAAAATAAATCTTTTCAGGCGCTCAGCAGTATATTCAGAGGGATGTTTTGAATATTATGGGTGTTTCTTCTAGGTGTTAATGAATTAGAAAATAAGGAAACAGTGGTTTGAAATTAGTTAATTGTCTCAACTTTTAAAAGAAACATATATTAATGAACGCTGTTAACTAAATTGTCATGTGTTGGTTTTGACGTTCTCCTCACTTAAGTTTCCATGCTGTCTCTCTGTTTCTATGCTGGGTGCACCAGTGGTGTCCTAACGCACCATGGATTTGCAACCCCATTTCCTATGGGAACAAGGCTTCTGCAGTCAGCTGTTGGGCTTGTACTCCTCGAAATTTTGAACCTATTGGCTGATTTTGACAGAGAGGTAGAAGTCCCAAAGACAGCCAAGTTCCTACAAGTGTCTGTAAAACAAGTTGCCACATACAGAAAGACTTGATTGAAGGAAAGGAACATTATATATGCACATGTGGTCAGACTTCAGAGAATTCAGGCAGAAGAGAGACCATACGAAAATACATCTAAGAGATAAATAAGCTTTAGTGAAATCTCCTTAAAAACCAAAGTCAATCAGCTGAGAAACATAAATCATAGAAAATCAGACTTTATTAATTCTAGGGCTCACCAACATAATTGTTTTGTTATGCCAGCTTTCTCATTTTGTTTCCTTACATGACCTTACATCTAGAGTCAGTGTATTTTCACTGCAGTTTATGCTCAAAGCAGATCCTCCTGCAGCTGCACTTTTTCCCAGGCTCCTGCTGGTTTCACCTTTACTCCATTTCCAAGTATTTATTTTGCTTAAAATTAATCATGCTCTATCTAGATTTTAAAAGACTGGTAAGTCAACTATTTCGGGACTGTGTCCATGAATAGGACCTATGGCTACATTAGCAAATTAAGCATGCCCAGGAACATTTGCTGGCACTGAGGCAGGCTGATGCATCCATACTATTGAATTATCTTACCCTCCAGAACAGGGTGGCTGAATACAAACTGCCTATGGAGAAGGACTCCTTCCCCGTGCTGTTCCTGGGAACTGCTTGGCAGTGTGTCAGCTGGGGTGTTTGTACCTTTGCCAGAAGCATGACAGGCATCATCCAAACAATATCATTGTATAAATAATCAAGCTCAAGCTCCTGGGAATGTCCCCTGGCCCTGCCTAATTAACCGTATAACATGAAACTCCTACATCCCTCTCTACAAGCAGTTTGTGCATGGCCATCTCTGCTTCCAGTGTGTCAATTCACTGCTCAAATGAGTTGGGCATAACCTCTAAGCTGAGCATATGAGCTGAGCATCCCTAACCTGTTCAACTTAAAAAAGAATAAGCTCAGACCTTCCATTTAAATTCGTTCAGATTGTTTTGATCAAGAGAGAAGCTGCACCCCAAACAGACATCTCATCTAATGGCTATAAGGAAAAGGATTTCTGATAGAGAGACTGAGAAGCAGGGCTAAGCAAGGAAGATGTGAATAGAACTGGTCCCACATAGTCCTGAAGTTCTCAGTGGTCATCCTTTTCCCTTGTAGAAGTGTCAATTTCCTGGATTTTTCAGTGGAGTGATTTTAACATAAGGCTAACAGGTGCTGATTTTTTCTTCAGAGTATTGTGCATCCTAATTTCTCTTTGATCTCAGCCAGAAGTATTGTCCTCTGCTGGGACTGAAAAGCTCTGTTTGGATTTGTTGTTTTCTAACTTAAGCCAGGTTTCTTTCCTTCCTTCCTTCAAGTTTTGTCCATGTGTGTCCCTTCCTTCCTTCCTTCCTTCCTTCCTTCCTTCCTTCCTTCCTTCCTTCCTTCCTTCCTTCATTCCCTCCCTCCCTTGTACTCCTTCCCACAAGAGAAAATACATAACTAATCTTTACACTCCTTTTAAAAGCCACAGTCCAGAAAAGCACCTAACCACATGCTCATCTCCAGTGAAGAGGCTACTCATATGCTAGAAGTTATGCAAGTACTTAAGTGCTTTTGTAGATCAAAGTCTGGATTTACTGATGTGTATCTGGAGATCAGAGGTTGATCCATTACTCCAGAACACCTTGGAAATAGGTTTTATGTTTGCTGCTTCTTCTCTGTTTACATTCCTCTGAGACTTTGGTAATGAAGGGAACTATTTATTTTCTCACTACTAAAGTTCTCGTCTGGAAAGCAGGAATCCTATTTTTAGTAGTACATTATTCTCTCTCAAAAGGAAGAAGAAGAGAGAGGAATGGGAATTGTTTATGAATATAATATACTTTGGATTAAGATATAAGGTTACTTTATCAGGGCTTGCTTTGTTACCACTGTTAAAGGGACCTGCTAGGGATGAAAGGAATTAGAATGGAGGCTCATGGCATTGCATTGTCTGTGCCTGGATCAGGGCTTCCACGTTTCCAGGCACCTTTTCTCAGGGCCTTCCTTCTCAGTAGCAAAAGCCATGCACTCCTGAAGCTCATCAAGCAAAGCTCAGCACAGGAAAGATTTTTTTCTTTTTATTAATTTGTTACCATAGCTTCTTGTTTAATTTATTCACATTTTAGAATAAGTTTATATGTTTTAAATACTAAGTCGCCTTTAATTTTATTGTTCAAAACCTGAGTTGACTAACAAGAAAACTCAACTACAAAGCAAAGAATTATTTCACAATCACTCAAGCCCGTATCTCTTCCCTCTGCAACGAGCAGCAACTCATAGAAAGAAATAGAACTGGATGATCTGTGAGAGAGGCGAAAGCAAGGGAATCTGCTCCCTTAGAGCCCTGTCTCTTACCTGGACACTGTGGGAAGTCCTCAATGAATAAACCATGGGACCATGAAGCTTGGAGCCAGAACAAACTTTCCTTGATGCCATCCAGAGGGACCTGAACAGGCTGGAGAGGTGGGCCACTGCAAACCTCATGAAATTTAACAAGGCCAAGTGCAAGGTCCTGCACGTGGGTCGAGGCAATCCCAAGCACAAATACAGGCTGGGCAGAGAATGGATAGAGAGCAGCTCTGAGGAGAAGGACTTGGGGGTATTGGTGGATGAGAAGCTCAACATGAGCCGGCAGTGTGCGCTTGCAGCGCAGAAACCAACTGTGTCCTGGGCTGCATCAAGAGAAGCATCAGCAGCAGGTCAAGGGAGGTGATTCTCCCCCTCTGCTCTGCTCTCGTGAGACCCCACCTGCAGTACTGTGTTCAGATGTGGGGCCCCCAACATAAAAAAGACATGGACCTGTTGGGGAGAGTCCAGAGGAGAGCCACAAAATTAATCAAAGGGCTGGAGCACCTCCCCTGTGAGGACAGGCTGAGAGAGTTGGGGTTGTTCAGCCTGGAGAAGAGAAGGCTCAGGGAGACCTTACAGCAGCCTTCCAGTACCTGAAGGGGGCTACAGGAGAGATGGGGAGGCACTCTGTATTAGGGGGGGTAGTGAGAGGACAAGGGGTAACGGGTATAAGCTAAGAGGGTAAATTTAGACTAGACATTAGGAGGAAATTTTTCACTGTGAGGGTGGTGAGACACTGGAACAGGTTGCCCAGAGAAGCTGTGGATGCCCCATCCCTGGAGGTGCTCAAGGCCAGGCTGGATGAGGCTTTGGGCAACCTGGGCTAGTGGAGGGTGTCCCTGCCCATGGCAGGGGGGTTGGAACTTGATGATCTTTAAGGTCCCTTCCAACCCAAACCATTCTGTGATTCTGTGATTCTATGATTCTATCCTGGTTCTTTGTTCTTGGCAGGCAACAGCACTCTCTGTCTTCTAGATCTGCTCTTGTGTTTCACTTGTGACTTCTTAGCACAACTGCCATTTATCAGACTTTCATAATGCCTGCAATTCTTGACAGGATCCAAGTTTGCACAGATGCTATATTTGAGAAGAGGATGGTTCTGCCTGCAGTGGGATCTAGGCATGGCCAGATAAGAGACCCGGGGCTTTGTCCTCTAAACAGCCACCCATGCTGCAGGTCTCTAGGTAATGTGTTGGTCAGCGCAGAGCTGGGCAGGCAGGCAGCAGGGATGCTCTTGGTCCTTGGCATGAACCTTGCTTGTGGCAAAAGAAGGGCTAAAATGCAGTTTGAAAGGCATTCTGAAATCATCCCTTAAAGCTTGCAAGAACTTTTTCAGTAAGATCAAGATGCCTGATGTGTGATGATAAAACTCAGCCTAAGAGCCAAAATGACTAATGAAATGGAGGCCAAAAGAACCTCGAGGAAGAAAGCTCGAGGAGAACCAATTAGCACTTTCCAGTCATCAAAACCAAACATGCACAACCATAGCTGCTCATCACAGATGAATCTATTCTCACACAAGCAAATACAGGGGTGGTGAAAGTAAATAGCTGCATTACCCTAAGTGCCTCGTAATCATCCTTAATTATGAAGAACAACCATTATTGCTATTATTATTACTATTAGGCCTGTTAGACATAACACTGGCTTCGGGAGGATTTGAATTAGGACTTAAAGGTGTCCCACACTAGTACAGCCCTGGTCTATAGTTTCCATCTCTATTTTCTGGTGCTTTCTTTAGTTCTGCTTTATCACAGCAAAAATATAGCTTTTCTAGGGGAAGGCGTTTCATCTCTCAATTTCAAACTCTGTTTTTGCTCAATCACTAACAAAATTTTATTGTGTCTTAGTTTGGGTTTTCATTTCCATAGTCTGCATACAATACCCTGACAGATACAAACTGTTTCTATAAGAGCAAAGATCTCTCCCTAACATCATTATGCTAATGCTTCGTGAGCATAGCACCTATGGGAATTTCACGTTGTCAGGGTTTTTTCTAAAAGGCATGTGTTATGCCAGCGTGTAATATACACTGTCTCTGCTGAAACATTAAGCCAAGGGAGAGAAGAAAATTTAATCCAACTTGCAGAGCAATTATTCAAAACTAAATAGAGCAGTCACTTTCAGTAGAGATAAGAGCAAACCAAAACTCTAGTTCAAACCAAATTCCTGACATGTTATTTCACTCCCTGCCTTTTCACTACACATTCCCGATCAGAGTAAATCCGGTCAGGTTTTCCCTTTCCCTCTGCAGAATCTGGTTTCTTTGCAATGACAGACTTCTCCAGGAAGCATTAAATTACTTTCTGTAATGGACTGGGAACATCTTCATTAGTTGTCCTAGGTCCAATTTTCCTTGTATACACCTGCCCACACTCCCAGTCTTCCTGAAGGTGATTCAAGTGACAAGTCCACTACCCCTTCAAAGGGAATTCCAGGAGTTAAAACTCAGGATCTCCTTTACTATGTAAATCTGTGATTACAATGCAAGTTGTTGGCTTCCTGAGAGCATAGTCCAGCTCTTTCATAATGGGGATCTATGTCACAGAGTATTTTACTAGGAATGTAAGCACTTTAATAAGAAAAGGATTGATTTTGCAACTGACACAGGTTTCTAATGATTGAAAATAATGTATTGATTTAAAAAAAAAATTAAAGCCATCTTTCTATTCATAATGGAAGGTCCTGTCCTTCTTGCCATTTATCACCGTAGGCCTTGGGTGAAGCTGGCAGTTTTGCTCTTCATAGTGAACACAAGGGAAGGAACAGACTATTGAGATGGATGGCTTTTTATTTTCTTTATTTTAACCAGGTTAGTGTTAACTTTTTTTGTAGACAGAGCAGTGTCAGCAAGAAACTCTTGGGAATTAGGTGGAAATACACCAAAAGAAGAAGCCTGGAGTCCCTATCCAGCTGTACCCCTTGTGCAGCAGGACTTTAAAGTTGTCCTTCAAGTCCTTCAAGCTTGAGACTGCAGGCTTTCACCTTCCTGCCACAGCTGTGAACGCCTGGTCAGAAAGGTAGGACTCAAGGCACAAACCTGAAACTAGTCTCGCTGTGACAGTGACCTGGCTACGCATTTGAAAGCACAAGGAAGAAGGAGGCAGAGCACTGAAATGCAGGTGTCTTCTATTTTTACAGTGGTAGACTTGATTCTTCTAAGGCAAATTTGCTGAGTTACACTGGTTTTAGGGGTTTCTCTGAGCTAGAGTTCACATGTGCAACTCATGAGGCTTCTAGGACAAGTTCCCCAGCTGTGATGATGTTTCTTGACCCGGAATACTCCACATGGAAATGGTATCCCTTTGCCACTCTTCATTGTTATTGTTGATATACAGCATTGGGCTTATAATAATAATAATAATTATTATTATTATTATTATTATTCCATTTCTTATTATTTGTTTTGTTAAATTACAAGACCTACTGCTAGCAACAAGTGTCTTTAATTTTTGAAAAATAGAAATTTAAAAATCTCTATAAATTAACATACCATCCACAACAAGTAGTGGTACTAAAAGCATCCCTATCCTATGTCTAGCTGATGATTAAAGGAAGGGACAGAACAATAACCTACCTAAAACAATTCAACAGCAAGAGTCACATGCACAATATACCCTGAAGGAGCTCAGTTCCCCCCTGCAAGCAGTGTCACATTCAGTCTAGGAGACAGGGAACAACCTATGGGATGAGGAATCTGTCTTTCTTGCTTAGGAAGAGTGGTTTCGAGTTTGTCCAGCCTAACGATGGTGAGAGGACATTTTCCTGTATTCTACATGCTGGTGCAACTACCTAAAGTTACTTTGCGTCTGACACCTGGTATAATCTCCATGGTGAGCACCCTGTGCCCAGTGCTAAGAGCACCTAGACTTAAACCTTCCCGAGCAGAGTGCATGGACCAGATTTTTCCCTGTGGTGTAGAGTAGCTCCACTGAGGCAGTGAACGAATAAAAGCCATTCACTGGACAGCAATGGCGGTGGAGCCTCAGGGTACCTTGTGGTTGTTTCCATCCCAATGTACTCGCTGTGCCAACAAGCCACAGAGATGTTGTATTTGCATTTTTGCCTCTCTACAACTTTAAGGCTTGATCCAGTGTTCACTAAAGCCAATGGAAATCCTTCTGTCAGTTTCAGTGGGGTTTGGCTCTCACAGTGCTTATGCAAATCAGAAATGTTCAACCTCCACTCTGCAGGCCATGTGCAGGTTGCTAGGATAATTTATCTACGTCATGGCCTGCTCCAAACCTCCTTCTTCCCCTGGGAAAATGTTCCCTCCCCGCCGTGTGATGGTGATTTGGAAAGAGAGCAGCTAGGAGCAGGCAGGCTGGATTGCTGCAGAGGAAGATGTGCCTGCCTGGCTTCCCCCTTTTTCAGGGATGTCTGGTTCCTACCTGTGTTCTCCGACTCTACAATGTGTGCAAATTCAGTCACACAAGCATGAGCATATTAAAACCATGCAAGTAGCAGCAAGCCCACAGGAGCCCGGCGAATAGCCTCTGCTCCATAGATCAAGGAATGTTCCCCTCCCTGCTGGAAGAGCTGAGTCCCGCAGGATCACAGTCATAATACCACCTTCCCAGGCCGTAGAGACAGTGTGCTGGGTTAGTCTGCGGTCAGAGGGAAGGAGGTGTGTAGCTTTTGCTGCTCCCGCTGTAACTGACTTTCCATTCTTTCATAATGTAAAACTCTCCCTGGGTTGCAGCCCAAGCCTTTCAGGAGGCAAAACCACTTGCTCAATGTCATGAAGAAAGCAAGTTTCTATGCTAAATTGCTGGCAAGAGTTCAAACCCAACGGAAAGTTTAGAGCAGTATGAAAACACAACACAGAAAAATCGTGTGAGCAGCACTTTTTGCCTGCTGCAAATAAGCAGCGTGCATTTGAGCAACGTTTTTTCTATTATACAACAAAATGTTTTCTAACAAAAGGAGAAAGAAAGTGAAAGAGCATTTTCTTAAAGAGAGACCACCTGGTATGAACATAGCCATGGTTGTTAGCTTTGGCAGTAATTAAGAAGGGGCAGTTATTCAGCAGCCTCAGCTTGTTGGCAGTCTCTGCTCGGTGCCTATTGCTCTGGTGTTCATAATCACTGACCAAGGACATGCAGTAGGAAAATTAGGGGTTTGAATGGGTTTGGAAAGGGCTGATCTGTTTTGCAGTCTCTGGAGTGACTCTTTCTAACAAAGATACACTGAGTCTGCTTAACCTTGCAAAGTGCAGTTTACAGATACCTCCAACAAATGAGGGGTATTAGCCCAGTTAAATTAATTAAAGCGATGTTAGCATGCACAGACTGCTTCTGAGGCTTGGCTAACTAGCTCAAAGCGAGCTCCTCCGTTTTATGCAGCTTAGACATACTTTCGTAGGGCTGCGTGGGACTTCGTCACTGTCACACACTGAGCACTTCTTCTGTCTTCCAGTGCTAACACTTGCTGTCTGGTGCCAACACTAGCTAGTCCCTCTATAAAAACACTCAGTTGCACATTTTGTAGCTTCTGTAAGCCATGTTCTTGGCTTAGTCTCCAGAGGCTGCAGTCTTCCCTGTCTCTCTCCTGACGTGTCAACCTCCTGTTGATTTTTGCTTCTCCAGTTGTCTGCAATGCCTCCTTCTTGCTCCTTCATGCCAGGGAGCTGATAAAGCTTCAGTTTCCTTCCTCTTTATGCTGTTTTCTCCTCTGATTAGGGAACTTGTAGACTCCTAATTCATATTTTTTTCTGAACTCCCCCATCCCCTCTTCATGCTCTTTTTACTGCATCTGCCTCAGTTGCATTTCTCGTGCCCTTTTTTCCCCCATATCAGTTTCAGTTTGATGCCGATTCTCCCTCTTCTTTTCCTGCTCTCTGGCACAGTTTCCTTCATGGTTTTGGGTCAAATGACACCCAAATCAAGCCTTGAAGTTCTGGCCAGGATAGCAGTTATCACAAAAGGAAGGATATAATTGCTGAGAAGCTCAGTTTCTTCGAAAGAGCTTTCTCGCTTGAGCGGGGGTGTGCTGCTAGCCAGAGAGACATCAGCCGGTCCCAGGGAGTCTGTCAAGATAGACAGCATCCATCACAAGTATCTGACTTCTGAGCAGCAGCCACCCAGATGCTGAATAAGGCTATTCTTGGGCGTGCAGCTGTAGCTTTTGCACACCCAGGAAGTGCAGATTCCTTTTTCCAGCTCATCCTCTTTTGCTGTGGTTGGCGAGAGGACCCTTGACTCTCTTTTCTCCTTCTCCTTGGAGAATCTTGGTGGTAGTTCTCACAGTTTCGGTGATGCTTTAATGGAAACAAGATAGCCAGCCCCTGCAATGGGCAGTTTCCTGACAGATTCGCTTTTCTTAAAAGTACTGTCTGAGTTTAATGAGTTGAAACTCACAAGTACAATCAGCAAAAGGCTTAGGATATTACTCTCTGAACTTAATTAAATTTAATTTACAGTCTGAACAATTACATGTTCAAGCAAATGTTTGCCTTTATTTTAAAGTATTCATCTCTTCTTATCTTCCAGGCCTTAGTGAGGCAAAAGTTCGCCCATTAAGCTTTGTGGTACTAAGGACATCTGACTTTCCTTGGCTTGCAAACTGAATTCATGAAACGTGATCCCTGAATGTGTCGTAAAAGGACTTAAGCTCTTCTAATAGAAAAAATGTTAACAGCTTCTAAAATGTATGTGCTTAAGCCTTAAAGGAATGCTGTGTAGCACAGCAACATGCTAACAGGTTCACCAAAATGAAAGAAAGACGTAGAATAACTAAGCTGTGGATTGTGTTTGAAAGAGGTCGGGTTTTTTGCTGTGGGTTTTTTAATTTATTTGTTTATTTTTATTTATTTCAGATTAATTTCTAAACTTATTGCTATGGAAGGCTCTGTCACTTTAAAGTATGTTCATTTTGCTCTGTCACTATGGGACTCTCGAGAGAGAGTTTATAAATTATATAAGACACAGGACAGTTGGTTTTCCTGTGGCATCTCCTAATATATGGGTATTGCAGTTGGCCGAGAGCATCATGCTTTACAGATCTGAGCACCTTGGGCAGAAATTCTTCTTCGCCAGCCAGAAGTCACGAAACCTAAGGCAGAAACCAGCATGAGGAGACCGGGCACCTGACTGTCTGCAGCATTAATCTTCGGAGCCCATTAAGGTAAATAAAGGCCCCTTCTGTTCTGTTCTGGACTTGGAGACTAAATTCAGCAACTGTTGGGGACTTTTTTCGAAGCAACAAGAAGCCAACTGTTCATCAGAGTACGAGGTGTTGGAAAGCTGTACATGGCAATATTGTGCAGTAGCAGGTGTAGAGGCTGAAGTTAGACCAGGTAGAGGAAGGTGGGAGAGGTGAGAAAAACATCAGCCTGTGAGCAACAGAACAGCTCATGGTGACGGCTGCTGGGAAACGATGAACTGAACAGGTTCTCTGCTGTCCTCCCGGCACTCCTGTATCAATATTTTTGAAGAGAAACTGCTTCTTGAGGAAACCAATTAGGGAGAACCAAGTGCAAAAGCAATAAAGTTATGCAGGTACAGGCTGTGAAAAGGCAACCAGAAGAGAGGTTTTATTCTCACATATTCCAGTTTGGTCCTGCTTTGGTAACAGCAGAAAATTGTGATCTAAATCGAACAGTAAAGGCTATATTCTGACTCTTAACTTTTTCTGTTGCCAAAACTGTAAACGGAGTCTTACAGGTTCTTCTTACAGCAAACAGACCACTGGAACTCACAGCTGGCCTGGAAATATTTCTTGCTGTCTCTGGGTCTTCAGAGCTAGGACAGTTTCTGTCCTCTTCCTGAGTGTCGTGGGTAGAAACACCAATATGCAGGTTCACGATTTCATATTTGATAGTGGTCAGAAGCCCCAAGAAGGAATCATTAAACTGTCAATCCAGGAACACCACAAGGTACCTAGTGTTTGTCTCCAGTTGTCTTAAGGCAAAGCAAGAGTAAAGGTAGGGACTGAAGGAGTATCTCTGAGTGTTTCCGTGCTGGAACACACCACAGGGCACGTCAGGTGCCTTCAGACGAGCTGCAGCGAGGGCAGCTGGCAGTGGCTGCAGAAGCAGCAGCACAGGGCCACCTCCCGGAGCGGACTCTGATGAGTAAAAGCACTAGAGGCCACTTAAAACTTTGTCCAGGTGTGTCTGCAAGACCTACAGCAACTTTAAGGTGTTGCCTGAGTATACGCCTGGAGCGAGTTCATCCTGTATTACGTAGTTAAACCTGCAAAACCCAGGTCCAGACGAAAGCTGATTCCTGTCAGTGTCCATGGGATTTGCTTGGTTGTGTCAATGGCAGACCAGGCCTGCAAACGTTCACACATTAAATTGTCTCCTTTGAACACTACACCTGTATGAAAACCAACTGGGGAGAAGCCCACAGACTCTCCTTCTGTGGTTCCACACGGCCCACGTTGTAAATGCTGTTGTCTTTTATTACACTAACCTTTAGCACCAACACACACAAAATGCTATTTTAATTTGACAGCTCTTTCCAAATAGGTGTGCATGGGAAAGGCCTAGTTCTCCGTGTGCGGCCGGCTGCGACATTGGCCTCTTGGGAAACCATTTGGCTTCTGGACCTGTGTGCAGCTGCTGTGCAAGCGCCGGTCTCGTTGTGCAGGAGCCCCACTGCCCCCTTTCGCAGCCACGGTGTCGCACAAAGGATTTCGCTCTGGGCTTTGGGAAACCCTCCTTGGGCCTGTAAGGCTCCTACCGGCGCACATGGCTTCCTCCCTGCCCTCTGGTTTCAAACCCAGGAATATGTTTGCAGGTTTTTCAAGCTTCCCAGCCCTGTTGAAACGGAGGGCCCGGTGCGTTCGGTCACAAGCACATGCGGTGCCCTGGCGTGCCAAGGAGAGTTGTTTGGGTGTGAAAAGGAAGGATAGAGCCCTCGCGCCTTCTTTTCTCTCACACCCACACACCTGCTCATGTACATAAGGACCAAGCTCTGATCCCATGCCTGTGGCTACCCCGCTTCCTCTTGGATCACACCACCCACAAAGTACGCAGGCTTTAAAACTTGGCATTAAGAAAAACAGAAGTAGATTTTCCTGCTGTTAAATGAATCTGCCAAGGCAAACCCATCCCATGAAACTTTAACAAGCTCTCGCGTTGAGATGCCCTAATTCGAACAAGGAAAAGTTTGCAGAGAACTGAAACCTGGCTTTTCACTCAGAGATAAGGCTAAATACCTCTGCCTGCAAGCCCACGGGTATCTAATGCAAAACCACAAAACAAAACAGAATGTCTTTACATATTTAAATGAATTAAAATGAACCTGCTTTAGATGAAACATTCAATTCGGTTCTTTAACTGAGTTTCTAAAGGGCGAGTTCCACTACAAAAGAAACTTATTAAAGAATAATGAAGACTGTCAAAAACCATATGCTTAGAAGCTAGTAAATAACAAAGTAAGGCTTTTAGTCGTCTTGACTGGACAAGGTGAGGTCAGAAAGAAACAACAACACATCCAGAACCATGGCAATGGGCTTTTCATGCTTCTTGTTTTCAGCGATTGCTTTTTTAGAAAAAAGTCTTGCTTTTCTTTGCTCATACATTCTCTTCTGTTAATCACTGCCTTTACCCTGACCCTCTGATATAGAAATTCTCTTTTATGTAATATTTTTGCTTGAAGTGGTGTGTTTCATTTTTCTTTCATTTTTTGTGACTGAAGCTAAGTTTCCCTCACTTGGAAGCACAGACAACAGAATGAAAAAATAACACATTCTAAGCCATTGGTGAAATGCGTTTTCAAACAGCTGTATGTTGAATGGGTCCTGGGGTTGTCACTTTTTTCTTGACATTCATTTATAGTGAATCAGTTAATAAGTCAGAGCCTATGTCATGTTAAACATTTCTTCCTTGTTTATTTTCCCTGCATTAATAGCCATATTGTAATTGTACACAATGCCCTGAGCAAAATTTAATTCACTGGCACTGATTTACAACTGTAGAACGTGTTCTGATGGGGATAGCTGTTGGAGGAAAATAACTTTAGAAGCGTATGCAGTCATACAGAGCTGATCAGTTGACATCTAGTTTTTGCTGTGTGGGAACAAAGTAGTTGTTAATTATTTTTCTTTTGTTGTTGTTCGTTCTTTAGCATATTCTCTGTTCTTCTTTATAAGTAGGAAAATGATCAATGGTGACCAGGTGCTGTTTCATCTTAAATACTGTTTGACAGCCTCAGGGTTAACAGAAATCTCACTGTAAAATGTTCATAAACTTATGGTGACAAGAGCAGAGGCTTGGAATACTGTGCTCAGTCGTGTAAGAATGCATCTGAAATTGAACTTAGAAGCCAACACTATCTGAACAATCAACACTGCATATGTTACATTTTTTGAGTAAACTGAATAGTTCTGCAATGTGACCTTGGTGTGTAAACAAGAGGAAATTAATGAAGCCACTGGTGCAATTTCATGGAACGTGAACTTGCCCCTCCAAAACCTTAGTAATGAAAATCAAACTATATTTTGTATTTCTTGATGCCCATAGCATTTAAAAACTTTTTCCAAACTCTTTTACAGCAGCTAAGCAAATAATAAAATACTTTTGTCCTTACCTTAGTATCCTGTGTCTAAACTGGTAAACGGAATGTATCATTCACAGTGAGAAGCTGTTCTAAAACTAAAAAGATTTTTCTGAGCCTAATTCTGACACAGCTGAAGATTTTTGATATAAACCTCATGCATAATGAAAAAGTGTATTTGACAGAGGCCATCTGTAATTTCTGTGTCAGTAGTGAGCTACATAATTGTTTTGAAAATATACATCATTCATTATATATGAATACTTATATAACCAAAAAAAGACATCACATAAATCATTTCAGCACAAGGGACCAACCCAGTTTTGACCCTAATGAGTGTGTGAGGTACTCATTTCCAAAATATAAAATACACTTTAAAATAACCAAGTGAATTTATTAAATACTGTATACAGCTGATCTAGCGTTGCATACTCAGGGTGACAGAAGTGTCTAACTTTGCTTTCCAGTTGTCTTACCCTAAAAGGCTGTGAGGCAGCCTGCCATGAAA
>WKFP01014242.1:228077-338365 GCA_011057875.1 Pterocles orientalis
AGGAAGGAAGGAAGAAAGGAAGGAAGGAAGGAAGGAAGGAAGGAAGGAAGGAAGGAAGGAAGGAAGGAAGGAAGGAAGGAAAGGACACACACACATGGACAAAACTTGTGCCTCAGTACCTAGAAAAGTATTTCACTCATAGCATCATTGTCAAACAAGGATTCCTACGTTTTATTGTACATAATTATCTCTTCCTGCAAATTTAAGTCCCAAAACTAATTGTTAAACATCACAGGTAACACTGACAAGCAAGTGCAGTGATCTGTAGCGTCTACTTAGTTCATGTCATTTCAAAGTCAAACTGTGCCAGTGAAGCAGGATGCCCGTTTGAAGGTCTCATGGGTACAGTTCAATCTTTCTTTGTTGATAGTCTAGTAGTAGCTACCTCACCTGCTGTAATCTTATTTGGCTCAAATTTTTGCACTGAAAAGCTAACAGAATTTATTCAAATTTTGTTTGTTTTCCCCAAAGATAATTGCTATTTCTAGTAGGATTTGTACCCTTTATCACTGGATGTGATTAAGTTTTGTAAGTCCACCTTTAATGGACTTTTGGGATCTTCATTGGTTTTAATTTCAAATAGAAAAATAGCAACTGTTCTGCACAATTTTTTTTTTAAATAGGATTTTACTTTGTTCTAATATCCTTTGATTAGATTTACTTAGTTTATGGTGTCATAGTATGGCATATCATAATTTCTTAGCAAGTTATTTTCAGAAAAGTAAGAGCTGTACTCACAATCATTATACTTAAATTTCTTTTCCAGATTAGAATCTCCTGTTTATCCTGCAATTAAATGGTTGACAAAAAAAAGCACTTAAAGAATAAGGAAAATGTATACAAATTAGGAATTTGATTATATTTTCAATGGTGTTTTTCTACATACTGTAATATTAATAAAAGCAATGTTATTCTAATTCATACCTTGAATAATTTATCTGCTGGACTGCAATGCGTGAAACCTTAAGTGTTAAATACTTCCATTACCACACACATGGTTCACACTGTGTTCCTGAAAAGGTGATGCATTTCAATTAGAACCATTGACGACTGTTTGCACTTATTTCAAAAATTATGTGAAATTAAGTCTTTAGCTCTGTTTTTGTGTGATGTACCATAGTTCCACACTGCTGTAATTCATGCAAAATTGTAAACAAAATAAAACACTTAAACAAATAAAAATGAACACAAGGGAAAACCACGTAGAACTCATGCTGACCTGGCAGTGAAGTTTGCACGTCAACAGAATGGTGGTAGCTATCAAATTCATGCTTCATCATTTGCTTTGTTTGCATGTCTGCACAAGCAGCTGGATGACCTTGGCATATTCAGACACCCAAGTATGAAAAACTATTATCAGCATTAAAAAGAATCAATAAAAGGGAAATTGCAGTTGGTAAAACTATGGATCATGTGCATATAGCCACTTGAGTTTAGCTTAGAGATGACAGCAAAGGAAGAGCCCCCCTGAAATCTCAGTCCAAATTGGAATGAAGCATTGTATAATTCTGAAATTGTGAAATGTTTTAGCACTTAGACTTGCTGGCCAAGTGCAGAAGGTAAGCATGCCAGCAGGCTGTGAAGAAGGCTATTTCTGCAGTATTTATGACTGCAACTAGAGAGGAAAACATTTGCATGTTAGATTCTCATCTGAGTTTTGCAAACTCTGAGACAAACACCCAGACTCAATTCAAAATTCAAGCCTGATGTGTCTGCACAAATAATAGAAACCTCAGGAGCAGAGAGACGTATTATCTGTAACTTGGCAAAAAGAAGCCGCGTTCCCTGGGATCTCTCAATATTCATTTGTTATTTCTTTCTTCGTTCACTGCACTGCTGTAGATCATTTCTCTTGTTCTGTCTCACATTGTTCTTGGTTAGTGGCACTTGCTTGAAATTAGTTTCTAATTGGGACAAATGAACTGCACGTATTCATGGGGCCTGGGCAGTTGGTTTTGGCTTCCAGCAAAAAGCAGTGAACAAGCAGATTCTGGTGGCTGCTGACAGCTGTTTCACATAGGCTTGTGTTATCAGGGCAAACACATGTAAATGATATGAATAAATAACATGCAAATGTTTATAAATTGAGTGAATTTAACTTTATCAGATTACCCCCAAGCTAGTTTTAGACTGAATTTAGTGGCAGTAAATCCTTTAGCAAGTACTGCAGAGTAATGCTTCCTATTAACACAGTGAAAGTACGGTACCTTTTCTTTTTTTTTTTAACTTTCCACTTGATACATGTGGTGCATGAATTTCTTCTTCAAGACAAAGCAAAAGCAGCAATCGATGTGTGCCAGCCCACCCCAGTGGGTACTCATGGGAGCAGTTCACAGTCCTGTCCTGCCCGTAAGCTCACCAAACCCAATACGTACAGAGGTACGTTTTTATTTTCTAGACAAAACCATTGCTGGTTTTGGCTTCCGATGTTGGCGTCTACAAAATACTGTACAAAGAAACATCTAATGTGAACGTTAAATCACAGTGGCTGTTAAGCAGTGGCTCAGTTCACCAGATACCAAGAATGGATTGTGAAATTGGAGACAGAGTCCTTCCCTCAGTTTCCTCTTCTTTTTTTTTTTTTTTTGTGTTAGAAATTCACTGCAAGAGAAAGATTCATCCAGAGTAAGTGATTTTAGTCCCCTGTGTCCTAACCAAAAATCACTGCAAGAAGCAACCAACCATACTTAGAAAACACTCAAGGTCTAAGCTAATATTCCCATGGCATCTCCTTCCACTGAAGTACAGTGCACGCTTACCCCTCTCTGGGTAGTATCCACTCTTACAACTCTCCATCATTTTTCTGCATAATTACTTTATACCACTGCCATGGATTTCCAAATTATACATTCTTTTTAGACCTGGTATTTACACTGTGACACCTTCAACTGAGCTCTAATGTATAGTGTTGTTGCATAGCAATGGTTTTTTTTAACTAGAGAGTTTACTTAACAATTTCCACTTTCTGCTTCTGCTGGGATCTGCTTTTGTCTCTGTTTTATTTATGTCAAATTGCTAGTTACTGTTTAATATGTTAAATTGTAATTTTATTGCTTCTGCTAAATATGCTTTCATCCATAATCCTATAGTGGCTAAATTCATCTGTACAGTTAATGCTGTTGATTCAATTACAATCTGAACGAATACTGCATATTGGATTCTAGCCACCTTTCTTCTTTAATATACATGGGAACTAGCCGCAGAGGATTTTGATGTAAAGCAAGAACTAAAACATTAGAGATGTGTATATATTTTTACCTCCAAATGTCCTTGGAGATTCACTGAAGATGTAGTACTTGTAGCAGAATTGAGTTACAGTGAGATTCAAAGCTGAATCCAAAACAAGTCTGAGTTTAAACTTCCTTTAAATCCTTAGTATAAAAATATTGCATGGTCAGTTGATAATTTTTTTAATAAAGGTTTTGGATTCTGGTAGTTAGTAGTCACTATAGTAGCTGTTTCCGTTGCATACTAAATATGTGTTTCATCTCTAGCTAACATTTCCTGGCTTTTGGTCTATTCTTATTGGGATTTCGTCTGCTGAATTGAATAATTTGTTGTAAGATAGCCTGTCCTTTTTAGACCAAGCTACCTCTTAACTTTTTACTTGACCAATAGAACAGACTGTTCTTTCTGGAAACCAATCCAAAACAATATCTGCTCACATAATATCTTGTCTGTGGACTGGAAGCCTGGTTTGTTCTCTGCCTTTTATGAAGTTAGGAGGAATGCAGATATTAACATGCTGTGCTTTTCACACACTTCCTCCATCCTCCTTTCTTTTTCCTGTTTACTTTCTTTTTGCTTTTACAAAATTCTGATTACACCTGCTTTGAGAATAATGGTGTCATTGGTTGTTCCTTCTGAGAGGGCTTTTTCGTACCAGAAGTACAGTTTGATGCTTAAATGACCTTGGGAGTTAATCACTGCTTCCCTACCGGGCCTTAGATTTGGAGCAAAGTAATTCTGGGAAAAAGATCTGGCAGATGAAATTATTTTCTTTCTTTCACTGGCATATTGTCAAGGTGTGTTTACCTGTTATAAAAGCATCAAATGAAACTCTTAAAAAACAAGGTCTGCAAGAGTAAAGTTTCTTCCTTGCTGTTTGGCTTCCTAGGGCTTATGCACAGTTAGATGTTCATTTATGTAATCAGAGATTAAAAAAAATATTTATAACCTTCACTCCAGAGGAAAATATTGTAAATAAATAATCCCACTCAGAATTATCTGTATTTGACAATTTTTGCTCAGGATGTCTTGGTGGATATCAAGAAAGTCAGATCTTGGGAGAAGACTGGTACATCTTCCAACATGTTATTAGATAAAAATCAGATAATTATTGTTTTCATTAAAGGAACTAATTTGCCGGCTACATGAAGACATAAATATTATTTCTGCATTGTACCCCAGTGTATTGATGAGGAGAAGGTAATCATTACATTCCCATGGAGCACCTATGAGGGAGTTCTGTGCCCAAATCCTGTTGGCACAGCCCTTGTGCCTTGAGCCTTGAGCCTGAAGTGCAAGCATCAGTGGATCCTGTTTTCTATTTCTACATTCATTGATAGCAACAATCCTTAGGAACAGTCTGGAAAAGTATGTGTGCTATATTAGCCATATTGAAGCCATTACAGACACCATAACTTTGGGTTACATTAAGTCACGAGTATCAGTGCACTTACATACGCCTCAAAGTAGAGACTCCACTCCCACTAAAAGGCACCGTGTAAGAGAGGTAGCAGATGTTTAATGGCTGCACCATTGACAATGTGTTTAACTGTTATTAATATTTATAATTCAGTAATGATAACCATGGCTCCAAAGTGCACTAAATGCACTATCATTATTGCTTTAAGTTAAACCTTTGTCTCAGTCAATTGGCTATGTATCCCACTCCTGTGTAGCCCATATGGCAAGGCCAGGAAATAATATTGTTATACTGGAAAAAATGAACGACTGCTCTCAAGTGACTCTTTGGTCTCCAGACAATTATTGAACTGGCTTAAGCATTGGTCATGCTAAACAACCATTGCTCAGCCTTAAAGAAAGGAGTAATTAAACTACATTTAGCGAGATTCCTAGAAACAACAGAAGCCATTGTCCAAGGCAGTGAGTCACACTGCAACGGTTAATCAAAAGCTGCTACCTGAGGCCTGAGAGGTTGGCTGGTTATAACTGCTGGGATGTAAGGCTGGCATGGCAAGCTATGGACAGGTGTTGCAGCAGAAATGAGTAGAGCCATCGGAGTGGTCATGGGCACAGCCAAAGAAAATGGAGAAAAAATTCCTCTGTCACAGAATTCCGTAGAAAGGAAGGTTGGGGACACCTTAGCAGTAGCTAGTGAGCTCCAGGAAGGACAATGCCATGTGTCATCTTTCAAAACGAAGAAGACACACCACAGTACATACACCCAAGAAATTTTCCTTCCCTTTCTGCCTGAAACAGAACGCAAGGCTGCTGCCGTTTGGCTAAGTGACTGTGCCAAAAGGGATAACAACCATGTGACTTTGATCTTATACAATCCTTTTAACTGGTACTTTTAAACTAATCAGCAGATCATGACAGTGGTACTGTACTTCATAATTATGTATAATTTAAAAAAATGTTTATATCTTTAGTTATGCTTCATGCCTTTCTTTTGTATAACTAGAGAAGGTATTTTTCTCCCATACAAGACTGGATATGATCAGAGGCAAATGAGGACCCAAACATCAGATGAGAGATTGAAATAGCACACTGCGGTTTTGTTTATTGATACGTATGATATTGCGTACTATAGAATCATAGAACCACAATCAGAGAATCATAAAATGGTTCGGGTTGGAAGAGACTGTAAAGACCATAAAGTTCCAACCCCCCTGCCATGTGCAGGGACACCTCCCACTAGACCAGGTTGTTCAAAGCCTCATCCAGCCTGGGATGGGGCATCCACAACTTCCCTGGGCAACCTGTTGCAGTGCCTCACCACCCTCACTGTAGAAAATGTCTTCCTAATATCTAAATCTACCCTCTTTCAGCTTAAATCCATTATCTCTCATCCTATTGCTACACTCCCTGATAAAGAGTTCCTCCCCATCTCTCTTGTAGCCCCCTTTAAGTACTGGAAGCTGCTCTAAGGTCTCCCTGGAGCCTTCTCCTCTCCAGGCTGAACAACCCCAACTCTCTCAGCCTGTCCTCATAGGGGAGGTGCTCCAGCCCTCTGACCATGTTTGTGGGGCCCTCTCCTGGACTCACTCCAACAGGTCCATGTCTTTCCTGCACTGCGGACTCCAGAGCTGGACGCAGCACTCCAGGTGGGACCTCACAAGAGCAGAGCAGAGGGGCAGAATCACCTCCCTCAACCTGCTGGTCACGCTTTTTTTGATACAGCACAGGATATGGTTAGCTTTCTGGGCTGTGAGCGCACATTGGTGGCTCATGTTAAGCTTCTCATATACAACATCCAGTTATATTTAGCATAGAGAGACCCTTTCACTCACCTCCTGAGGACCTCAAGAGAAAAGACTGTGTTTGCTCAAGCTATCCGTGGCAGTTTCCCTTACCAAAGTCTTCAAGTTGCACCAGAGAAGGTTTAGGCTGGATATTAGAAAAAATACTTCACTGAAAGAGTGATCAGGCATTGGAACAGGCTGCCCAGGGAAGTGGTGGAGTCACCATCCCTGGAGGGTGTCAAGAAACGTGTAGATGTGGTGCTTAGGGACATGGGTTAGTGGGTTAGGTGGTGTGAGTTGACGGTTGGACTTGATGATCCTTGAGGTCTTTTCCAACCTTAATGATTCTATGATTCTCCCCCCTCCCCTAGAAATCTTTCCAGATGTGCACTGGTCCTAGCCATCACTTGATGCCCCAAAGTCTTTTACTTTTGTGGGCTGGACTTGGCACGTCTTACTTCACTGAAACCTTTTGGTTTTGGGGTGCCATTGCCCTTATTCTGCGTAAAAAAAATGAATGCTGTCTGATAATGTTGCAACAAAGAAAAAAGAAGAGGAAAAAAAGCCGAAAAGGACAGTAATCTCCCACAGAACTTGTTTTTCGGCCTTTGCAAATACCAGTGACAGGATGTCCTGACTACTTTTTGCTGACCGATTCCCTTAGGAAATAGGCTAGATGGTACCTGCTTCCTGCAGGTCTGTCTAGCTGATCCCCAGACATACTCAAAGGGCTTATAAGCCCAAGTCCCTTCCTGTCTTTGCCCAGTCAGATTTTGTCCAAGAATCCCTCTCCTTGACGAGGGGTATGTGCATGAGGGGGTTAGAGGCAATGATGCAGAGGGATGCACAAGAGGTGGAGGGGCAGTCCCCACCTGTGCTGCGTCTGAACCAGCCAAACATCCTCCTGATCGAGGAATTAAATGTCTTAACATCCTGGATCCAAAACATGGAGAATTGTTAGATAATTGACTAACCATCACTGGTTTTTCTTTAGAACTAACTTTTATCCTTCAAAACAAATGCTGCTAACATTAATAATCAGTTAGTTATTAAATCTCACTGTGCCAGGGTGCATTTATAAATATGTGACAACTTCATGGCTAAAGACATAAAGAAGAAATGAACAGCAATCTAGACATTTTTAATATTTTAAATAAAAATAATCAAGACATTAAAAACTAAATACAAGAAGTAAAAAAGAAAACAAGAATTTAGAACCAATATTAAAATAGGCTAAGTGAAAATCTTTCATTAAACTCCTGCAATCTGGAACTGTTTTCTTCTACCTCAACAAATCTCAGCTTAAACCACCATCCCTATCCCTGCTCATTTCCTCTGTTCCATTTTGCTATATATGAAGAAGTCATGTCTTGTTATTGGTTGAAAAATGTCGTATACTAGGTTCACACATTTGTACAATATATTTAGAATATTGGCAGAAAATAATAATGAATCACATCTCCACATTCATGAATGCAGAGAAATGCATTCTTGTCAGTATATTCAACATTTTTTGCCCACAGCCACAGAAGTCCTGATTCTTGAACGCTATGCTAATAAAATGGAGAGTATAATTGTGATATTTCTATCACATATTACTCATAGTTCCAGGATCTTCTGGAAGCCGCCAGGTATTCAGGGAAATGTTTAAGTCCTAAAAGTTACATGAATTATGTATTTCTTGTATGAAATTCCAGATGATACAATATTAGTTATACCCTATTTGCTATTCATCATTTGCTATTCATTATACTTGTATTTGTAGGTTTCAGTCAGGGAGTGCAGACAATAGCATGTGATTTGGTTGACCAGTCAAACACTTCAAACAGTGAATAGATGACACTAACAATTTGAGAACAAAAAAATGGGCTGAAATCTGTTCACATAAAACTGATCAGTGAATACTTGCAAATAACAAATGTGTTTGTAGAAATCAGGATTGTTTCCAGAATGATTCATGAACTGCAAAACGGCCAAATTAGCAACAAACACTATTTGCAAGGGATAATTCAATCAGTCACAGATAAAAGAGAATTCAGCAGAATCTGTGGTTCTCCTCTCACTGCACAAAATTGCAGCAGATTTCTCCACCCAGGCGAGAGAAACGCTGTAACTCGTACATTACACAGAAAGCGTTTTGCCACTGGTATTGAGTAACTGCTCTTAAATGTCTGTTCTTACCTGTGTTTTGCTCAGGTGTTCAATGTCACTCAGATGCCATGTTCTAGATTTCCCTCGTTTTTTGTTTAAAACCCAAAACACATCTTAGAAAACGTTGGAGATTTTGTTTAGCTCTTATGTACTATAGCCAATAAAACAGGATAACGTGGAAAAATCACACATCAGAGTATGATACAGTGAAAGTTCTTCTCTTTAATGACATTCATACTGTTGCTTCTCTATGTGTGTGCACCACCTGGTTCACAGAGCCCAGGAACAGAGGCTGGCGGGAAAGTCAGGAAAAAATGCATTTGCAGCCCGTACAAGAGCTGTGAATCAAAGGTGTGGTCCCACCCTGGCTTCCTGCTGCTTCACCCTCTTCGGCATGCGGGAAAGATGAGGATGTCCCACCCGACCACAGTTTTTGGGACATGCAAGTTATGGATAAACTCGGGTTACTTCTTACTCCCCTCTCACCTGTTCTGTTCTATGTACTATTTCTTCTTTTCCTCACCAGCTCCCTGTGCTAAGCTTCAGTGCAACCAGCAGGAAAGCAGACACATGATGCGGGGAAAAGTGTCTCAATGAGCTGATTGATGAAGTATTTCTCAGTTTATTCACATACTGTGTACAGTACCTGTTTCCTCATGAACTGCTCGATGATCACTTTCCTGTATGACATGGAGCTGCAAAAGCTGTATTAATTGTCCTGCTTCTTAAACAGTCAAATGGTTTCTTCTGCTGCCCACAGTTTAGATACACGTGATGGTATGAAAAATCTGCCGTGTATTTCTAAATGTTCTCTTTGGTGTGTATAACTATGTTTGTTAAGTAACAAACCCATGAAAATAGAAGGCAACAGAATGAAGTACATCAGGACAGTACTGGAAAATTGTTCATTTTAGCTTACAGCACTTGTCACAGTGAAATCTCATCTTGAATTCACATTTACATTTGTTTATGCATTATTTTAATCCTAAAGGGTTTTAATCTTCAGTCCTGGAAGTGCGGATAGGTTTAACATCAATTATTTGCTCACCTACTTTATTGTTTGTTTTCCTTTTTCAATATACCTGCGATCTATATATCCGCTATATCCTAGCCACGCTGATATTTTATTTCTCTTTTTTTTTTTTAAACAGGAACACGTTGCTGTTTTACAAGCCTTCAAGGATTTTTTTTTTCCCAGATTAATTAAAAAAGGCTTACCAGGCATGTACTAGAAAAAAACAGATGGGATGACTCTGTTAGAGTCATTCATTTACATCAGAGCTTGAAATGAGTGGGGCTACTCAAGTGCGTCAAGTTACATAAGGAAAGCACAGCTTGGACAGTAAAACAGGCTACTACAGATAATCAAATGTTGGTACTGGGAGTTCAACCATGACTATAGGTTACCGAATCTGGCAAGATGCTTTAACCCACCTTGAGCTGAAAAATGTCACAGAGGAAAGCCTGAATGTCCACTGGAGGAACTTTTTAAAATAGAAGCATCATAACATCTCTGAATCACAGAGCTTTACAGAATGCAAAGAGGTCACAGTGTGGTCATCCCCTTGAGGAAATCTGAGTAATATAAAAATTTTCTGCCCTCTGACTTGACTGCATGGGTGGCTGAGCTATTTTACCACTCAGGAAGTCTTGAACAGCAAAAATGCTGATCAGAGGACAAATGTTACAGCACTGTTTTCCTTCCCCATTCAGTTTCTTCCACATTTATTTTGATATTGGGGGTTTTAAATTGCATGGAATGATTTGGCTGATTATTTTTCCCAAAATGTCCTGGAAAGAAAATCCTGTAAGACTTGTAAAACAGAGAAGTTTCTTGCTTTAAAAAAAAAAAATGCGTATGAAGGAAGCAGAAGGTAAATTAAATTTTAGAGAAAATAAAGAAAATAAAAAATGGGATAGCTCAGCCATATGTAGGAAGATGTGAGTGCTCACACATGTACAAGCTTTATTAGTGTAGAAATAATGCCTAAATTTAGGCAAACAGATCAACTCATGCAGACATTTGTATAATCATACAAGGATACTAACACACACACACATTTTTGCATTCCTTGTTCATCATATGGAATTATATATAACCGGGCACACACCATATCATGTTCATATTGACTGATCTAATCAGAAAACTTCTAGGCTAGCATAATTGTTTTTTGTTGATTTCTACATTTTGTTTCTAGCAGAACATAGTATTTCTGACAATAATACAGAAAGAGTCTTACTGGGTGGTTGGAGGTGATGTGTCTCCTGAAAGTGATCATATTTGCTTTTAGTTAGAGTGCTTTTCATCTCAGCGCATTCCCAACTTATCAACAAGTCCCTTGAAGTATGAATATCTTTATAGGAAAGTTTAGGAAAGAAGTAAAAAAATTAGAAGAGAGAAATTCATTAAGAGCTCCTCAACAAAACACAGCTACAGCTACAGTCTAATTCCTAATTATATTCTGGCTCCTATTCACATATTTATACGTGGTAAAGGCAGAGTGTGGAAAAACTTGCTGAACTGGTTCCTTGGTTGGGCTTCTTCCCGTTTACCCCTACACAGGTTATATCTTGCTGCTAAAATAAGATTTTTGGGATAAGAACTATGTCTTGACTCCATATTTGTATGACAGCCAGCACAGTGACTACTGCAAAAGGCAGGAAAAGGGAAAATTCCATAAGGCCATAGTTAGATGAACGCAAAACCAGCTGTTCTGGCTTAGGCCAACATCTAGCTAAATAGCTTGTGTCCATCAGGATCCACAGGTAAAAATCCAAGGAAGAACAAGCTTATGTAACGTGTTGTATATTCAGACTGAAACTATTTTCAGCTCAAGGATTTCCTCATCTTGATGAGATTTTCCTATTTAGTAATCTCCAGAGGGTGATTCTTGCAAATATTTGTCCAGCTACCTATCGATATCATGCCAACTTTACACACAATACCGTCTGGCAAGCTGTCTCCCAGGTCCATCACCCTCTTCAGTTTGTTCTGCACATGACCCTTACGTGTGCACGTGATGGCCTCAGTTCTCGTTTTTGACAAAGAAAGTGAGCTGTCAGTCTTCATGTCACCCATAAGTTTCTTGATCAGATTGTCTAGTTGCTGTTTGTGCAGAAAACATCTCATAAAAAGAAAGGCTCATCCTTGCTGTCCTTCTCTGGACCTTTTCAAACCCTAAAACACCTCAGAAAACCCTTTGTAAGTAGAGCTGGGACTGCTTTTCCTTATGTGCATCACTGTACACGTATCTATATTGCATTTCATCTACCTACTATTGCCCAGTCACTCAGTCTTTGTAATACTTTATAGTCTGCCCTTGTCCTACAAGTCTGAATAACTTTGCACAATCACCATATTTTCTTGCCTTATTGCCTATTTCTTTTTCAGGTCGTTTTTTACGTTAGTCTCTGAGGCAAAGCCAGTTTAACCAGCTTGTACCCACTGCACACCCTCAGCATGGAATAGCTGTCCACGACCTGGACTGGGATGGCACGGTGACCTGGATTAGAAAAGCAACCTGCAATCGTTTATCAGGATGACTCCCTAGGTCATCTCAGTCATCCTAAAACATCCAAAAAGACATTATGGAAGATACATGCAATTTTTCTTCACTTATCCCAAGATATTTCTTGAAAAATCTGCTCACCATTTCTAGGATGAGCTATTTACATTCTCCAAGCTTCAAAAAAAAAAATCTACTTCGGAATGTCTTCAGCTATCCTAACGGCAGCTCTTTACCCACTCCTGTTTGAGTAGCAGAGCCATTTGAAAACAGTGACCAAAACTGTTTAGTGATAAAGAAACATACAGAGGTTTTCTCCATTTCCTTCCTTTACTCAAAATCAATAAGTGAAAGACTTAGAAAGTTTTGAACTGCCGAAACAAAGGACTGGCACGGAAAACATTACACAAAATTAATTATAGTTATCACTGTTGCCGTGATTGTGATTTACAACACAAATCTCTCCTTGCAGTAAGACATAAAACAGGATATGAAATTAGTTGGGGAGCAATACTTTTTCTCTGTATGTTTTCCCGAGTACCAGATTTCTAAAAATTCTCTGACCGTGACCACCTTCCTCCTGTGTTGCAATCACACTGTGGGTGGCTCTGTGTCCCAACACGAAAGGCGTTAGATAGCACAAGTGTGTGGAAATGTGAGGTTAGCTAGCCTTCCTGGAGGCAAGCAAAGGAAGCAGAATAAGATGCTGGAAGTGGGACAACCTTAAAGCAGTAGGACATCTGGCTGCCCTGTACGAGATGGAAGCGAGCAGCTGCTGAACTGTCTCAGGAATGCTCCACAAAGGCGCACAGATCAAACTAATGGTACCAGGACCAGATGATTCAGAGGAAGACGTAAAATTTCCATAATAGGCAATTATGCAACAGCATGTCGGTGAGGGAAGTTTCTCCTTTAAGTCTCAGACATTTAGCATATGATTTATATCCTGAAGAATGCGGATTGATTTATGTCCTGGACAAACCACAGATATCCTTATAATTCATATAATGGCTAATCCGTTATTTTGAAACATTCGCATTCTTTTTGTACATGTTACAGTAGCTGTGTGTTATTAGGAACAAAATATGAAGAAATACTGCAACCAAACGAAACTCAAGGAAGAACACAGAGGGAAAATGCAATGATGTAAATTAGAATGTGGCCAAGAGGCCAGGAATAATCTCAAAAAAATGTGACACACATGTTTTCTCTTTTAAGCACATGACAGCATTAAGAATGGCAGAAGTGTAGCTAACAAAGCAGAGGCTGGAGCATCCAGGTGTGAGGCTGTGCAGATGGGGGGAGGTGGGAATGAGCACTGCCAGTGGGCTGGATGGGGCCCCTTTTCCCCTCCTGTGTCAGAGCTGCTAACAGTCACACCTCCACAGCCAGGGAGCACCAGCAATGAGGCTCTCAAATCCAGTTTCCTTAGTCATCAATGTATGTCCAGAATTCTAGGATTCTGTGATTAAAATACACCCTTAAATCCCATTCTTCTCAGAGACAGAGATTGCATGCTTCCATCACATGGCACGCAGACTGGTACGACCCTTGGGCAGCTTGCAGTCCCAGTTTTGACCATCGAACTGCTTCTGAGAGCTGTTAAACGACAGCAAGCCAGCAGAGCTGTGTCATTGAGATGGCTTCTCTAAAGAGCCCATTAAATCCCCACTGGTCAGGGTTGCTACAGTAGACTGAGCAATTTTTTTCTCTCTCAGACCATGAGCGTGTATTCTAAACTATTTATGTTAAGAAAGCGCATGCCAGGATTTGAATGTTTGCTAGGGGTATGAGACGACAGGCACACACGCTACAGCTGTGTACATCCTGCTGCTGCCAGAGACGGTATTTCATTTTGGACTACTTAAAGGAGTAGTTTAAATTTTATGGCAACCCACAAAGTGCACCAGCATATAAACACATTTTCGTCTGAGGGAGGGATTTTGGTCCATGCTGCCACTTTTGAGGAAGTACAAACGCAAACGGCAGACATCCATTTAAACACAAGCAGACCGAATAGTGAAGTCCCCTAAGCATCTCTTAGATTACAAAACTGTGAGGAACCACCCTGCTAATCTAATCCAACCTTTCTGAAAGACATGCTGTTCCGAGTTACAGGTTTCCAGAGACAGAGATTTCACCATAATCCTTGTTAAATTGTTCCAGAGGTTAATCATCTTGTTTATAAAACTAATTACTTTAAATCTGAATTTTTTCCAGCTTCAGTGTCCATCTACTGCATCTTGTTATGTCTTTGTCTGTTGAACTAAAGAACCCCTAATTATAAAATTTATTTTCTCCAGGGAGATACTTATAAACTGTGGTTATGTCATCTATTAACCTTTCCTTTGATAAACTAAACAAATTGAACTCATTGAGTTTACAGTCCCTGTTTTCTTGTCCTTTAACCATTCCTGTATTTCTCCCCCAAATTGCTTCTCTCCTCAGTTTGCAGATGACTTCATAAGATGCTGAACCCCAGAACTGGACCAATTAATGCAGTCACAGACATACAGGTACAAAATATGAAGAAGATCTAAGAACACAAGTCCTCCTCACTCTTTCAAGTATCGTAAAAGCCGTATTTGTCCACTTTCGATTCCCTGTTTAAATTTTGAGACCTACCAGTTTGCCGGTTCTAATAAGCTCGGTGTGTGCTGTGTTAATTTTTAGTCATTACAGTTTCTTAAAGAAATGTTTTCTGGGCACTCAGATGAATGCTCGACATAAATCTGTGTATATTGCATCAATGCTATTTACCTTTATTAACCCAGCTTGTAATCCCATCAGAGAAAGACATCTGGTTGGTTTGACAAGAACTATTTTCATAAACTCACGTTGATTGACATGTAACATACCATGCTCTTTTGGAAGCTGCAGTATCCCAGTTGATATCACTTCATAAGGAATTATTCCGTCAGCTGCTGAAAGACTGCGTTCTGTCCCTGTGGAAATTCTGTGGGTCATTTTGGATTAAGTTGATTCGAACTTATATTAAACCTATTTCAGATTTTGTCATACGCTGTAATGCAACCACTGCAGCAAAATGACTGGAGTACGAGTGCAAACACTTCGTTATAAATTAAACTAAGCAGGTAGTCATATTTAAGCCTTAGGCTTCCAGAAAGTCAATCTTCTCATATAAGAAAAACTCATTGATCTACAGCCTGTGTGGGCGTCTTTATTTAAAAGATACTTTAAATGCATTATGATAACATAGGTCACTACATAAAGCAGGCATTAAAGCCAAAACACTCAGATTTCTCCAGAGCCTATGTCCCAGTGAAAATACTGCACTAGCATATAAAGAACATTCCCATAACTCGCTGCAAAATGCTTTACCCCCAGAACCTCATAAAGGCAGCACTAATAATAATCAGTATTCCAGACCTGAACTGCAGTGGACAGAAGTGTAATAACACGAAATGTAAGCAAAATGCTGAAAGTTCACTTGGAATAGGTTTGGAAATTGGTAGCAGGATCTAGGGCGTGACAACTTAAACCATATGATGAAGTTCAAAATAAACTGATGGAAAGTCACTACCGAGGTTTTCCTGGTGTTCTGTAATCCTAAGATTGGGTCAACAAGAGCATTGCACTTTAGAGCACTGTAGCATCTACTCTTTATCCATCCAGGTTAACTATGTACTGAAAGCATTGAGATGGATAATCCTGTAAGAAGTTCTGCCTAAAACAACATGCTCTGCTGAACTGAAGTTTCTTAAATTAGATAGTAAGGAATGAAAGTAAAGCTGGAGTTCCATATCCTCCCTCCTTGATCCCCTGGGCCTGAGCACACATTGCTCCCATTGCTACACTGATTTCTCTCTGAAAGCTAGATAAAAACCGTTTCTACAATGGGTTATTTTAAAAACCGTCTGGAGAAGGAAATGCTATTATCCCTTACCCCTGTTTTCCAGAAATTCCAGAGGCTGGGGCACTCAGTTACAATACGGGGTTCTGAGTTCGAGTCCCCTCTGTGTGTAATGAATTTAAACCCTGTTCTCCTGACTCCCTGAAGCACCATAATCATTAAGAAGAACTTCAGGGGGCTTGTGAAGGTTTGTTTGTGTTCCCACGTACCGAAGTTCCTCCACTTTATGTGACCTATTTAAATAATTAAATGGAAAAGAGAGAGATTATTCTGAATCCTGGGGTTCAAATCATTCACAGGAATGTGTGATAATAAAACATCATAATATATGACAGAGTTCCCGAGCCCAGCCTCTGGTATTTGGTACTTGCTTTTTCTCTCTCTCAGTGAGTGTTCGTGGGCCACATGAAGCAGAAGAGACCCAGGATGGGAGAAGGAGGGTATTCCCACCTTTCCACTCAGGACAGTGGTGAAGACACATTCCAGGAAACAGGAGATGAAGGTTTAAATCCACCTAGACCTAGAAGCTGTCCTGGATTGGTGTTCTATCCATCAACAAAAAACATCACTAGCTGCGTTCCTGTTTCCTGGCTTTATTAGAGGAGATCAGCTGCTAGGTTTGATCCTTGTCGGAGAATCCTTGTGAGTTATGGCAAGATCTAGGCCAGGGACAAGTCTTGAGTCATTTTGCAAGTCTACCCAGAGTGGGAATTTAAGATATCCAGGGAGGATTACCCTCACCAAACCTGGGCTGACTAACATGTAACATGTTTATCCTGAGTCATCTAGGTTCACTCTGCAATGGATGTGAAGAAACAGATGTTGTGGGAGAGCCAGTCGCTCCAGATATCACATAAACACCTTTCACGTCTACTTGTTTTGCTCCAGTGACTGTAGAAGGAGGTTAAACAATCCACTCACACTATATACTTCATTTTTAATGGCTCAATTAAGGCAAAATGAACCCTACTTTTGAAATCATATATATTCTTCAGGTTTAAGCACCAACTACTGAGAGAGCTGTAGAGCTAACCTGTGGCTTTGGCTACCTGAGATGACCAATCACACATAATACCCCTTCTGGTTATGGCCCAACCTGTTATGGTTGGATTGAAGAAAAAAAAAAAACTTCACTTATTTCTTTTGCACATATTAAAAATAATCCTTTTGGAATTTACCTTGCAAGTCCCACCAGACACATGAAGTGTTGTTCGTGCTTTCTGTCACACACAGCTTCCCTGTTCTTTTCCCTTTGACTGCACCAGCGTAATCCTAAGAAAAATTTCTTCTCAGGGCACAGCTCCACTGGTGAGGTGTGCTTAGTTGTGCCAGACCGAATGCACTGTACTGAGCTTCAATTCAGTTGTCAACATAGTTGACCCAAAGCTGACCTGAAGGCATAAGATAAGGTCCAAAAATACCTGTCTAGAAGCAATCAAAATTTCTTTGGATTAAAGTGAAGATAGCCACTTATTAACTGAATTTCCTGAATCCTTGTCTTATCTCAGGGATCATCAGAAATGTATCTGCTCTGACTGCTCGCCACCGACTGGTAAATGGATTCCTTCCCTGAGTACAGGCTTGTGACGAGTGACCGCAGAGAGTGATTCTGCACAGATGAGATATATCTGGAATTTCCATTCTCCGGATCTCCTGAGTTCTGAGAGAATCCATGATTATTTTTTTTCTGGGGGGAGGGGGATAATACTGATATTAACCTTTTTGATATCAAATTTTCTATTTAATAAACTGTTCTGACAAAACATTCCCAAGTAATGTCTGTTTCTTTAATTCAACAGATTATTTTTTTGTTCTCTAATAATGACAGTGTGCCTAAAAGTTATCAAAAGGGTAAACCCTGGAGCAGAAAAGATTCATGCATATATTCCACCATGTTGTCAAAATTTGTACTGAGAGGTAAAAAAATATTTGAGCTGTCTGCAGTAGCACTTGTATCATTGCTCTCAGTAGTTACAAGATTGTCTACTAAATAGCACGCATGCATGGCCAGAGCTAGTGATAAAGAGAAATAAACAGGGTGGGATCAACTGCTGGAAAACCTGAAAGATTCTTCCAACACTTTTGTGTTTCTAAGCATTGTTGCCGAGGCTTATAATTATACACATTAGATTCTTGCACCTGGGTTAATGGTGTAACCATGTCTGACAGCCGAGCCAAAATTGTCATGTAGCGTAGACTTGGTTGCAAATCACAGATACCCTGAGTCAAATAGTTTCTAGAACTTTCTTTGCAAAATGTCCAGGAGCTTAGCTTGACCCCCATCAACCTTCCAGTATGTTACAGCTAAAAAATGAAAGAGCTTGAAATGAAATGTGCAGAGAACTGATTCAGATGTCATTTTCAGATACAGTATACAGGAAATGCTTCATCTTCTTTCTTCTACCCCTTACTTCAGTTTTTAGGAGAAAGTCACGTTTTCCCATATACAGAAAAAAAAAGACAACTCATTTTCCAACTAAAACAAATATTTTTCTTAAATCAACTTTTATTTTCCCAAATATTTGACAGAAGCAGACTGTACAGTTCTGAAGAAGTTTAGTCAGCTGTGCAGATTGACTTTTGAAGTGTAAAATAAACCTTTACTTAACAGATGTCAAGAATATGACTTTGTGAGATAATGATAGGTTTTGTAATAGGTTGGTGGTGGTTCTTTCTAAGTGGAATGAATGAAGTTTTGGTGCCAACTCTAAAAAAAAATGACAACATGATTATTAACAATTGACTGGAATCAGGAAAGAAAAATCAACAACAAAACTGACTGTACTCATTTTTTGTGTGTTTGGAAGGCACAAATTGCTCACTAAATCGCACAGAAGTACAATTATCTTTAGTGGGTACACTCTTCGTTTGGGAGCTGCAATGGAACTGAAATACAGCGCCCAGGAAGACTACCTTAGACCTAATCCCGAGACATCAGCCAAAGCTGACCTCTCCCTTCGGCCCATCTTCTTCTACAGGACCAGGATGTCCTGATTCCACACTAATTTGATGACAATTTCAAGAGATGACTTTTACCTCAACTGGACAAAAACATTTCACTGCCCCATCAGTTTCCACAACTTCTGCTCTTGGGGAGAGAAGAATCACGGCTTCTGTCATCTTCCCAGGAAACAGCTCCTGCTGTCTGCACAGTCAACAGCACAAGGACATTAACACCACCTCTAAATATCTCACACAGAGCCAACCCTTTTCTGTGCAGAACACCAGCGGTGAAGGCTTGGAAAATGTGATGCACCTGAGGTGAGTGGCACTAACTTTCCCTGCTGGCTGAACCCATTGGTATTTGGTATAGATTCCAGCAAACTTTCTCATCCTCCAAAAATAGCCCTTTGGACTGTCACGGTGCCTTCTGGTTGGCTGCGGTTGTTCTCTACTGTCAGCCTGAGTATATCGTCTTGGGCTGGAAACAGAAAAGTGGGCTTATTGCAGGATCCAGAGAAAATACGAGGGACACATATCTCTGGTGGCACCACATTGAACGTGCTTGGGAACAATCAGGAGCTGCTCTAGGCAGACCTGAGAGTGAGTTTTCGCAAAGCCTGGGTCCCCATTGAAGGGAGTACTAACATGGATATGTCTACTGACTCCTTTCTCACTTGCTGGCCTTGTGCCTGAGAACCAGACCTGCTTCTATATATATCAAAGCTTTTGAAGTCCCTTGCGAACAGCCATCCTTTGCCAGTGAAATTGCGTGCTGCTCATCCCCCGTCAGTGTTATGTTGCCAGGTCCCAGCCCCGCCAGCTGACACACTGCTGAGGCCAGCAGTGGAGAGGACACCCAGCCATCCCCACCCGGCTGTTGGGTCACCCAGGGACTAGTGCTCCTCGCCTCTCCTGCTTTCTCATCGGTGTCCTTCAGACTGGCCCCTCCAGTACTTCTGCAACTCCAGCTCGTTTCTATTTCTGCCCATTTTTGTTTGGGATCATCTTCTTTCTGTCAGCTCTTCACTGCTTTGTTGAAATTATGTATTTCTTTTCTTTCATCTTCTTTTTACTGTAATTTTCCTTGTTTTCAGATTCCCCTTCCAGCTTTCAGGTTCCCACGAATCCCCTGCAGCCAGTTTCGTAGCTCTCATCCACAGATTACTTCACGTTTCCTTCCATCCCATCAACACACACCTGACAGTCCTCTCCACTCTGTTGCTCCTGATTTCCCAGTCTGCTATATGCCTGAATATTCTGCACAGGGATGGGCGGAGACAGATTAGGTGGAATCACCCAAAACCTTTTTACGTGGGCACAAATGCCATTGCAAGTCTGAAGTTCGAGAGGCCAGGTTATTAAAATGACTGTTAATACCCAGGCCAAATGTTATTTCAAAGCATCTCCCTCCCTCCCTCTCTGAATTGCTGTATTTACTTTCCAGCAGAAACTAATGAAGAAAAATAAAATACTTTGCTCTGCACAGGGAATTAATGCAGCAGGTCTGCAGTGACTGTTCTGGAGCCCTCCTCGTCTACAATGAAAATCCATGTAAGTCCCCTGTAAATACACACCCTCAGCACTTCTACTAAATGCGTGCTATTTACACAACAGCCCGTTACAACAGCCCATCTGTCAACCTTCTTTCATGGCCACAGGTGGAGGATGAAAAATTCTTTTGAACAGAGCACGGAGGGTCTTTGGAGGAAAGCTTGTTTGCCGCTGTATGCAAGGCCTCCCACAGAGCCAGGATCTGCAGCCCTCTGGGGCTCCCAGCCACGGCTGGCCTTTAGTCAAACAGTGCCCAGGGCAAGCCAGAATTTCATGCCTTTCCAAAACGCTAATTGATTGGGGATAAACATTAACCTAGAATTTCAGTCGTGCACTCCAGCCTTAAGCGCGCCAGGCAGCCGCCCAGCTAACCCACACCCCCAGGCTAACCCTGCGTCAAGGGTCTTTGTATAAGACCCAGAAGGTCATGGAAGTTTAGTTCATCTTATGGTACAGAAAACTACAAAGCATCTAAAGATTTTTATTTTTAAGAGCTCCCTTTTAATTCTGCAAATCATTGTGAAAATACGGTGGAGAGAAGCAGGGCATGTCCCAGGCTCTCGAGATGGACTCCCCGGTTCAAAGATCAGAGCAACGAAACAGCACCACAGCCCAGATTGCAAACTGAAGCCAAGCAATTATTTCGATCACGTACACACTTACAGTGACAGATAATCCACCCATTCCCTGAACTCTGAGAGACATCTTGCCCTTCCAAAAATGTCATCACAGGTTCTCAGCAGAGCTGGCAAAGCCTGTGTGCGGTTTGAATACCACTGGCCAGAGTCCAACTCAGAGCATATAAGTTCTGGGCTGTCACCCCATCACCAGTGTGGGAATAAAGTTTCTAAGAGGCGGCTAGAAATCAAAGAAAGAATTACAGAGATTTTTGTGACACTCTAAAACTATTTGCTGAGAGCTGTAAGGTCACTAGCCTCCCTATTTTTTTTTTCCAGAATGATTCAATCACTCATTTAAAAAAGAAACAACCCCCACTGACACACAATTCAAGGTGAAAAAAAGGCAGCATGCAGCAGACTGTCCTTAAAGCCAGCTTGCCCCTTACCTTGGCCATCTAGAATGTATTTATTGTATAATTTTTTCCATTACCTTTTTTTTCTCATTCTGCTCATCTCAACATTTGTTCATTATTATGCAACATCCTTGCTCATCCCTTCTTTCTTTCTTTTTTTTTTTTCTTTTCCTTTTTCATTGGAAGATAGTCTTCCTGAGCCTTCTACCCCAGTTTCATACTGGTAGAACATGAAACCAGTAACACTGAAGGTAACCTTTTGAACCCAAAGTGTTTGAGTTAGTTCAAAATTAGGTAAAACCACCCAGAGACCAAAGGTCTTCTGTATGTTGAAAGAAGAAATGGGAAGATAAGACACGGAGAAAGCGGCGCAGATAAACCTCTCGTTCTCTGCAACATCACCAGCTGAGGACATGTCCACACCTTCCAGTGCAATCCTACACCTTTGGCTGTTGCCCAAATCCAATCTGAGAAAAAACACTCTGACATTGACATCCTAGCTAAGGTCCTGGAGACAGCAGAACCACATTTGCGTAGGACAGGACCCTAACAAAATAACTGCCTCCCAGCGTGGCTGGTTTTCGAAGGCACAGCTTTGTCCTTAAACCAGATGAGAAGCTGGCTCGGGAATATCTGCAGCATGCTGTATGGTACCATATAGATACGCCAAATCAAAGCTGCAGTTCAGTACAACCCCTCCTGTGAATGCTACTCCCACAAATGTCAGTCAGAAACATATTTCTGACATGAAGTGCCCAGTGACAGCAACTGTGAAGTGTTTGGGAGCATGCTGCCTTCCAGCTTTCAAGTCTTTTATGTATTTAAGATGTATAGCTGTCAAAAATGGAAGTTTTTCCATTATTCTTTGTCCTTTCAATTTTTTTATTTTGCAACTAGGCATATTCTCTGCCATCTGCCTTCTCTCCTACTGATAAGTTTTCTGCCTGTGGTGCATAAATGCAAAGTAATGGGTTATGTGGGCAGGGATGGAGGGTCCATTAGACAACAGAAATTCTATGAAAAAGTGCGACCCTGGAATATTCACTTTCACCAACCTAATTGCCCCATCAGAGTCCTAATTGGCCTGTCAATGGCCCGTTTCAAACTCCAGGAGTCTTGAGGCCCTAGCAATTGGAGAGAAAAGTGTTCTAAAATCTGCCCCAGTAATATCTTATAGGGGACGTAACAGCAGCTCCATGTCTTTTTCCCAGCAAATTTCCCTCTGTAACTTTTCTCAGACGAACAGAGTTACACCTCACAGAAAATATGTCCTGGCTACTTCATATGGTCTCGACTATGGATTGGTTCTAACAATATACACAATTTTGCCCGGGTGCTGCTCAGATTAGGCTGGTGAGCTGCAGCACAGAACGCTGTAATTCTTTTATTCTGGGCCTGCAGTGTCTGCCTGTCTTATTTGTAGCTGATGGCTAAATTTCTATCTGATACGATTGCTGAAATAGCCTTGAAATGGGAATTGCCTTTAACTGATGCAGTGATGTCTACCAGCATTTGCAGAATCTAAATGACAAGCTCCAAACACTAGCCTCATCTGGAGCAGCGTGTCCAGTGCTGTTTATCCTTGTTCCAAAAAGACATATTAAAATTGGTGCAGGCCAGGAAAATTACTCCCAGCTTGGCATGGAGAATAGATTTCATTTTAGAAGAGCCTGAGAACAAGACTGTGTGTGAGGATAGAGACAGGCTTGAGCTCCCCTTAACATAACAGCCAGATCATGGCATAACTTCTATATCACAGCTGGGTCACATCCAGCCCGTGCAGAGCGTGATGAGGGTGATCTTGCTTTGTCTGGATCCACGCACGTGGATTGGTTAAGAAAGCAGAAGACACACACAGATCAGTGTTTTGACTCAGATCAGTTTTGAAGATCTCCTGATCTGATTGCTTCACCTTGCAGGATGGTTTTAGAGGACACCAGATGGACTCCCTTCAGATGAGATTAATCTGGGATATGTGATAAAAATATCTGGTGAGCTCCAGCCACTAATGGGAGTTCAACCCGAGTGATCAGACCAAGCGGAGTGGGTAAAATCCCCAGAATGTTTGCAATGTGGATGGGGACTCCTCAGCACCAAGTTTCATTCTACAGATTTGGTCATACTAAACCGTGCTTCTCATTAAAGTAGACACCAATAAATAATATGCCTACTTGCTGAGAAACAAACTGAGAGAGCCCATGCTGAGCATCACTGCCCGGGTAGATTGTTTCAAAGATTCCTTGTTTAAAATTAGCTCAAGCATTTTCACACTTTTCTAAGTTAACAACAGAGACTGCAGCAAAGAAATTAAAAAGAACCGTTAGAGTTATGAAGTTCTGGATCTTCTTTTTAGCAAGACCAGAAAAGCATGAGGAGTTTTAAAAAGGTTTTAACTTTATGGAAAGTATTACACTGTGTGACTGCCTGTGTTAAACAGGGGATGGAGAGGACTTCCTCATCCCAAGAGGTTTCTCCCCCTTCTGTCTAATTAAGAGGCGTCACTCGCTACATTTACTTCAATATGTGCTAGCAAAGAACTGAAAAATAGTATTACAAATAGCAATGAAACAAAAAAAGATTTGTTTGAAAGAGAACTTTGACTCTTTCCCCTCTCTGTAGTAGTCACCGAGGAGCTACAACAAGATCTGCAGCACCACACAGGGAAGATCTTCATCAAAAAGCCCTGAGGAACCATCACACCTGCCTAAGGGAAACGAGCCTTGGGAAACCCAAGAAATGCACCTGTTTTCTTAGACCTGAACTGAATTCAAGGGAGCCGAAAAAAAATAGAGGACTGTACGTGGAATGTCTTTTGAATATAGGTAAGTGTTCTTCTTCTTCACGGGTCTTCTTTCATAGACAATGGACTTATTTCCTTTTTCAATCAGGAAAGAGACGTAAGGGAGTTTCTTATGACCCCTTAATTCTTTGTCTTTGCTTAAAAAAAAAAATTAAAGCAGCTGGAAGGTTGCTGTAAATTTATGAACTTGTTCCCAGAGGGTCATATCCTTTGTGGCTTGTCAAAATGTACTCAGCTCTGGCACTTCCATAATCATTGGAGCGTACACAGTCTAGCTGGTACCTGTGACCAGCAAGAAAATTAGTACTAGTGCCCAGGTCCTTCAGCCTTGACAGGTCTTTACCTCCCCCAGGTACATGTCCTGGGTTGTTGCCAAAGGGACGAAGACCTGATGCTGTGACAAGTCAGGGAGCCACCCAGCAGGAACATACCTCTTGCATTTCCTCAGGCTAAAGCAGCAGAAATTCAGTTCTGGCCCTTTGTTAGATTACACTTGCTACACAGGGAATTTTGCAGAAAGAAACAAGTACAGAGACCCCTCTGAGCAACCAGTTCCCCAGTAGCAATGGCAAAACCTCTGAGATATGCAGAAGACATGGTTCTGTGATTAGTGAGCAGGTAAGAGAGGTGAGGAACTTTGGGCTTCTCCTCTCTGCCGCTGGTTCCCTCTGTGTCCTTGGGAATGTCACTTTAACTTCTATGCCTCGGGACCCACATCTCTGAAACGGAGACCATGAAACCTACCTACTCGTGATCTGATAACACTTGTAAAGTCACTTCACATCCTCAAACGGCAGGGCTTCACAGGTCCTAAGAACCATTAGTGTGGGCTGAGATACACCAAGTAAATAGCTCGTGTTCCACTGTAAGAGTTATTTAAGAAAAGTGTGGGTGTAAGCCTAATAAAAGTCATGTTCAAGAAACACACTTTCTTTGTTTCACTATTTATTTCCCATTTGGCATTCCAAATATTGAGAGACTAATAGTTTTAACGCTTGTGTATGTTTTTTCCTGTGACAGAGGATGTAGTAGTTCATAAAAGTTGCACAAGTTTTAAACAAGGCAAAGTGAAAAGCTATGAACTTTGGAAATTTGAAAACAAATTAGTATACTCTTTAAGGGGGGATGTTTTTTTGTCTTACTGACCGTGCTTGTGACAAATTTAAAATAGCATGACAACTCATTTTTTTCAAGAAATGAGGAACTCAAAAAATATCAGTATGATTGTTACTTAATTCCGTACAATTTTTCAAATAGTGTTGTTTCAAATGACCTTTTTAAAGCGAACGACACTAAAGCATATATCAGTACCAGTCTAAGGGAATTACATCAAGCACAGTTGGCTTTGCCTGCTGTGTCTGCCCATCTCTTTTACTGCCACAGCTGTTTAGTGCTTGTTCATAATCAGAATGTCTACACAATTCCAACAAGAAGTAGTAAATCAAGTATCATAACCAGAGTCATCTAGAAAGTCTAACAGAAGTCACCACCCCTCTGAACGTTCTGCCACCCGACATTAATCCTACATGTATGAAGGTCAAAGGCTGATATTAGGTCAAATGTTGGAGGTTTAGATGACATCCAAACTGGAGTGGATATGGAGAGAAGATCTGAGACTGAAACCAAGACTCAGCTCATTCCAGGATTAGTAATTTGGGACAGGCCTGTAAAACATTCTGGATAAATGTTGGTTTCTTAGAGATATAATCTGTACAAGCAACAGTACAAGGAGAACGTAAGCCAACACACAGATATGCAAATGTGACTGTCATTTCATATGCACTTTGAGTCAATGTCAGTCAGAACTCATGCCAACAAAAGTGATCTTGCACCTACCACTGCAGACTGCTCGTTCCTGCCTTGGTGTCACCGTTTCTCTGATCAAGTTCATGAAAGAGTTCACATGAATGGTTTTGCCAGCACTACAGAAAGAGCAGTGGGAGGATAGTGGCAAACAGCAGATGCAAAAGGATTCTGGGACCTTTCAGTGACATCACTGTCTGGTGTAGCTGTAACATTGCAGCCTATGTCTGCAGCAGGAAAAATGAAAACCAACTGTTTGCATGAAGGTGTAGTTTGTATGACTACAATACTCACCTTTTTATTTGTTCCTGTACAGCTTGTGACCATGGAGAAAATCAGCAATGAGTTTCCAACAATCGGATGACTTGACTCCAACTTACAGTTTTCAATGTAAGGGCTTTTTTTCTTGAAAAGAACTGGGGATTTTTTGAAATCAGAAGAGGTTTCAGTCGTATTGACCTGGTAGAAATCTCATATGCAAGACAAGGTCAATTTTGCATTTCAGATGTTCTTGTGGAAATTCAGCTATTCTTTACAGCACCTGATTTTGATCTGGAAAATGTGCTCCTTCTGATTTGAATTCAACCCAAAGCTAAACCACAGGGAAAGCTGAGGTCAGAACTTGGACTAAAATCCCACTGAAAGGGCACAAGTGAGAAATTTCTTCTACAAGTCACGTTTGGTTACATCTCAGTAAAATGCCAGATCAAATGCTTGCCAGTCACTGTGCAAGTCAGATTCAAAACGATATTCTGGTCACTTTGAGGTAAGGACAAATAAGGACAAGTTAGGGAAGACTGTGCAGACCAGTCAAGGGTTGCACACTGAGAGCAAACCCCACACACTCAGTTCCCAAAATGTACATGGGGAAACAGATCCCTTCCATCCCCACAGTGCTCCAAAGCCACTCTTCTGTTCTGTGAGCCAGGTGCTAGACCCAGCTGGGCAGCTGAATCTACCATCAGCTTTGTTCAGCACAAGGATGGGATAGATGAGCAAAGAGGGTGAATTTCTCAGCTGAGCCCAACACCACAGCATGTGGCTGACCACTGGTGAGATCCAAAGCTCTACAGATCACCCAGTGGGGGAGGAAATGCTGCAGAGCTCTGTCTTAGAGTCCTTGTCTCATGAACGTGTCTGCAACGGGCACCGAGTATCGCCCGAAATGAGGCAACTCAGCCAAGACAGACCCAGGGAAGTATTTATGGAGGACCAATGACTTTTCTGAAAAGGTGCAGGTTCTGTACTCCCCTGCTTGCCATAACGCTGTGAAAGGGATGGTGCCACCCCAGGCATGGTCACTGCTTAGGATGTCCTTTGAGCAGCCTCCTACAGCTCCCCGTGTCTCTTCCTCCATTTTAGAGAGAAATTTGATATAGTTGTTGTCCATGCCAATGCATTCTTGTCCTTTTGTCAGTGACATTTGTGAAATCGCCTCAAAGGATTTTAGGATATTCAGTCAGGATTTATGAATAGGATTTAAAGCAAAAAACCTGCTATTGAGTATCCATGCTCAGTCACACTTTGATAACCAGTTGCTTAGATGGTTAAAATATAACTTCTGTGAGATGGGTTTCCTCCCGCTTGGGCAATTACTACAAAAAGAGTTTGCAGACAGGGCCGTCTGACAACAAAGCCCTTCTTCCTGCTTCTCTGTCCTATGGCTTCATAAATCTCTGCTTGTGGCATCATGATCTGTTGCTGTGGGAATCCTGCTGGTATCACAAACAGGGGATTACAACCTCAAAGTCGGAGCAAACAGAAAGAAGAGATTGGTTCCGTGAGAAACAAAACATCCTCAGGGAAGATAATAGATCATCCTCCCAGACCTTTCAAGATCAGGCTTACCCACGTCCTGGAAACCTGAGATCAGATTCCAGATTGCTGTGTCGTAGTAACCTCATCCACAGTGTCGAGAACCTGCTGAAGACTCCCTTCACACCCCTCCACAAAAAGCTGGATAGGGATGCAAGGCAGACAGCTTTTTAGAACAAGATCTTAGGCAAAACATAGGAAAAGATCTGCTTTGTGATAAGTGTAAAGCACATTCCTACCAGACAAGGTAAAGCAGCTGTAATCAAACACGCTTATAAACTGAGATCGTGCAAAGAAAGCTCAGTCCAACCTCCATCATCTGCCCATTAAAGGACTTTGTTTTCATGATTTTATCTTTGAAGAGTATGGTACAAGGTTTTGGCCATATCCCTGTGGGCACCTATAAGAAGGGTCCACTGCAGGACGAGCTGCGGGAGGCACTCTGTCTGAGCAGGGCACCTACACCTGGGCAGCCTGGGGACCCAGTGGGGCACAGGCAGGTGTCAGCGGCATCATGCTTCTTACACTTGCTTCCATAAGAGGAAGGAGAGTGCCTCAAGATGTTCAGTGCACCCACGCTATGGCTGACCGAGAGCCCTGAGGGTTGCTGCAGCTTTGGACCTGACACCAGGGCTCTCGGGGGCACTGGATCTGGGAAAGAAGAAGGGGTTTGGTGCTCTCCTTCCTAATTTCCACACAAGGCTCCTCCAATGTTTATCCTTTATTACTAATCTATTCGAGCAGAATTTGAGGGAAATGCAAGACCAGTAAAGGCATATGCAAATATAACTTTTTTTCTTGTAGGTCATTGCCATAGAAACTATTGCTACAGGATCTACATGTAGGATCATCAGGGCACGGAAGTGAGCGTCTCAGCCTCTTGGGTCTGGTAACATTAATACTTAGGAAGGTTTACTCCATTTTTTTAGACAAATAATTTGTGTTCTTTTTCTTCATTTTTCTACCTCCTAAATGGGAATAGAAATCACAATTTGTTTCACTGGAGGCCTAGGAGGAAGCCTCCTATTCCTGTGTGGGCAGGCAGCTGGAGAAGACAACCCAAGTGCTTTTGGGGGTGGCTTTCGATGAGGTTCAATCTCCGTTCCAGGCTCAGGCCTAAGGAATCTTTGCATGCGCCCAGCCTATGGACCCTTCCCTGTTCATGTCTCAGGACAATAACCGAGGGTCACCCAGCAGACCCTTGTTCTTCTCTAAGTGGTGGATCTGATTAGAATCAATCTGCAATAATCTGTATTGTATCTTACACCATGTGCAATACCTCTGCACGTGGGGAAAGAGGGAGGTCCCTGGAATTGCTCTTGCAGCGATGTCACTCTCAACTGTCCGTGACGCTACCCCAGGCCCCCTCTAGGCCCAGCTTGTCTATTTAGTAAAATCAAACACGTGTTCCTTCAAAATAGACCACTCTAGCTGAGGGTGTAGTTTCTCAGTGAGCAATCCTAGACCACACCATAGCCTAAAGCAGTTTTTCCCCTCCCTTCCTGCTCAGAATGCAGAAACCTAACCTCTTTTTTTCTGTACATTTTTCAGACAAATCAGCTTGTCTATGTGGTTGATGATATGACAGCTAGTGATGCCCCAAGGGCAGGGAGTGTGTGGTCAGACACATGGGGCAAGAGCTACTTTTGGCAGAAGCCCACATTCAGACTGGGCTAAACTGTTCCCTTACCTACCCGTTTTGTCATCATCCTCTTCATTTCCCATCAGTCTTGTTCCTCCCAGTAGGTACTGAAGGACTCCACTTACACTCTCTTTCATTACAGTTGCTTCCCAAATTTTCCCGGGCAGGTGAAGGCACAGGTAGTGTGGAAGTCTGTATTACATCCTGAGTGAGCACTGGAGTGGAGGGTACTTGGGAAGGCTGAAATAGTTGTTGAAAGCTATTTGCCATCTGGTTTCTAGGAGACAGCATGACTCATTGCATCTTTCCTTGTAGTCTGCACCTCTCAACCATTTATCAGCTAACACACTTGATCAAGGCTGATAAAAAATCTTTTAGAAAAATTATAGAGAGCTGCACTATAGAATGGGAACATTAAAGTGTGGAAATAAAATGATTGCTGAAGATAAGGTCTGCTCCACTAGCGCTGAAGAATGCAGGCTCACATTCATCCCAAGGGATTTATTGGTGGAACTCCCACTAGTGCAAGTAATAAATACATGCATAAATCCCTTTGCATCTTGACAATTTTCCCCTAACCATGCTTTGACTGAACTCCACAATCAGCAGTCTTTCTGTGCGGGGGAGTGTGTGTCTTTAAATTATTGTTGCCATTATTTCATTCAGCACTACCTATATATGTCAAAACTAGAAAAGAGTCTTAATTTTAGTTGAAAAGTATTATTTGCATATGCACACTGTTATAGGAACAATAAATAACAGTAGTAGCAATAATAACAGTAATGGTCAAGAACATTACTTCAGAACCACAAAAAAGCAGACACGGATTTGGTGCAATAATCATAAATAAGCAATAGCTGGCAATTAACACATTGCACTTCAGGCTCCGAAAGGAAAATGACAGCAGTGTGATAAGGCTGTTTTCTGCAGCTCATTTGGAATAAAGGTGTAAATGGCGTCTATGACATTTCACAACTGTGTATGCCCAGAGATTAGAATGCAGGAAGGGAGGCAGAGGCTTCATGTATAGGTTACAAAGGAAAGTCCAGCCACCGCTGTAGAATGTACAGATGAGGTTTTACAAAAACACCGCTCTGAATACCTTTTCTGACAAGCAAGAAAATGTTGTCAAACATTTGATTCATCAAATGTTATCTTCACTGTACAAGAAAAGTGTTCTAAGCCCTGCAAAGCCCAGGAAGCAGAAAAGGAAATAAAACAGAACAACATTGCTGCTCATCCAGAAAAAAAAAATAAATATGACCACTGAAAATGAGAAAATTCCTTTTTATGCAGACATAGAGCTTCCATTTTGAGGCTGACGAGGTAAAAGCCTCCGTTCCAACTGAATTTTTAAATGCACAGCTGAAAAACTTGGGTGACATTTTCCACAGTGTGCACCCACTTCAGAACTGCAAACCTTGTTTTCAAGTGGTTTAGATGCCGGTGAGTGACAGGTTCAGGATGGCGTGGATGTGCACCAGAGAGAGAAGTTTCAGATAAACCAGGTCTCCTCCTGAACATAGGTAGGATCCAGGTAAGGGCTTTTCTATGAGCTTTTCTGTGAGCGAAAAAAAAAAAAAATGAAGAACAAAACTCCGTCTGAGACCACTGCCTTCAGCAGCCTGCTCCACCTCGAGTGCACAGGCAGATGCTCTCCTGTAGCTCAGGACCCAGCGCTGTGCCGCTGCGGGGTGAACTGGGACCAAACGGGAGCAGCGGGCTCCGGACGGCAGCATCCAGCTCTGAAGCAGAGCTGGGGTCTCAGCAGCCTGCTCTGACCCGCACCCTCCGCAGCTGGGACTTGGGACGTCTTTCCCAAATGTGTTTTTTCTTTCACTAGAAAGGCTGGAGGATGAAATGTTTTATCCAGCTTGAAACTCTGCAGTTTTGTTTCAGCAGAATTTGCACACACATGCATGCACGGGGTACATGAAAGTATTTTAACAATACGTGTTAATTTAACCAGCAAAATGACTATAGCAATTAACTAGGCACCCTGCCTCCTAAAGGTCTCTGCCTCTTCACCGGTATGTATTAGGTTTACCTCGGATATTTCCAATTCAAGTGATTTAAAATTAATACATGACCCATTTTGCTGGCCGTAGCTTAAATTTTAGTGCATTTCTATCAAGGCTATTTGTTGCTACAGCACGAAATATACAGAAAAGGGGAAAAAAAAAAAAGAAAAAAAAAGCCTGGCACCCGGGTGATCTGTTCTCCACCAGCATGTGGGAGAAACAGGTTCTCTTCCAAGCCTCTTGTTCCCCAGGCTGTCATGGGCACCGAGTGCTGCAGAGATAGCAGCAGCAGCTTCTCCAGCTGATTAACCAGAGACAGTGACAGACTCCAACAGGAGTGCTACCCAGCACTCCAGAGCCAGAAGAATAGCTGCCTCAAAATAGAAGCAGATGGGTCTGTGCAAAACGATGGGACTTTGGAATTCAAAAAAGTGTGTTAGTGCGGAGGGAGAGAGGGAATTGTGTATCTCATTTTAAAAGGAATATGTCTCTTGCTATCTTTTCCAGCAGGAAGATAAGGAGGTCAGGCGGTGCTAAAATACAACGAGCTGTGGCAAACCATGATTTTAAAATAAGCTGAAATCTTTAACAGCAACAGTAGAAGATATTTACAAAAGTACCATACTGTAGGTCATTTGTACCGGGATAATTATCCTGGTAATAAACCTAAATAGGAACAAATATGGGTTTTTTAGTATTTTGGACAAGTCAGGTGGACTATGGAAAACAGAAATGTCCTATTCTACAAGTCAGGTCTGAGTATGGAGCTGAATTTGAGATTTATCATTGAGATTTCCTGAATCTCAAACTCATCTGCTGGTGTAAGGATTAATCTCTGCAGTCAGTAGCCCTAACCCTCCAGCAGCTTTTACACCAGGGTAACTGTTTAGTCCTCAGTGAAATTGCTCTAGATCTGCGCTCTGGTAGTTGAAAACAGAATTATCCTCAAAGGACAGCTCCCCATTTGCTAGAGCAAAACCTAAGGATTGAACCTTAATTTATTGATCTGATGCCAGCATATCAAATCTGCGTCCTAAGGGCATGTTGCAGGTCTTTAGGATTGCTTTATACTGCTGAGGTGGAAATCACTTGTTCCCTCACTCACGGGTGAGCTGTAGAGTCCTCCAAAACACTGGAATTTATGCTTACCACAGGATCCAGCTCATTTGGTTACAGACCTCTGCAAGTTCACACCATGTTAGAAAATAACACGGGACTGCACCCGTTCTCCAGCTCTGGGCTAACTTTTTCACATCCACACGATTAAACTCTTAGCAGAATGACCACATTTAATATGATTATTGAGGACGTGCCAGGCCCCTGCTGAGCCCTGAACTGTGCGTGGGCACTGTCTGGGAGAGCGCTGGGATGCCGCTGGCAGTGCTCACAATGGGACCATATGGACGGTCATGCACCGGTGCGCAGGGCTGTGGGACAGCCTGGCTCAGTTCGGTCGTATAAAAATAGTGTCTGAGCCTGTCTGCTGCCTCTTAAACGCCCTTCTTAGGTAAGCTGACACCTAGAGACACCCATTTCTCCTCGCTGAGTTTAGGAAACATCTACAGTGACTAACTCAGACCTTGACTTTCGTTTTCTCACGCCTGAAGTGCAGTGAAGTGCCCGCTAACCGGAGTGTTTCAGGGTCACACACACATCAGTGAAGGAAAGGGAGAGCAGATTTCTTACTGCGTGTGCCTGGGTTTAGTGACCGGTAAAGCTGCATCTTTGTGTAAAGAAATAAAGAGTGAAAATAAGGTAGTCATGTAGATCAATGCAGCAGCAAGCACTCACTGATCCAGGGAAGATGCTGACACCATGCTTTCCCCCTGTCTGCTATGTAAGCAGCATGCACAGTAACAGACACTGTATCACTTTAAATTGCCTTGTTGAATGTGATGCTGATTTTAGACTTGGTTTGAACTTCCTAGCTGGAGCAGAGAATATTTACTCTCCTCTTAGAAGATTTTACCTGGCGAGACAGAGCGGGCAGCAGTCAATACCATTAGGGTGAGCAAGACCTTTCTGTGCTCCCAGCACTTCTTCAGGGTATCATCCCCCCAGAGCCCTGAGGGATCTCAGAATCAAGTGGAAAAACAGAGTAATGGGCTTGTCACTGCAGAGTGATTAATCATCAGCCGAGTCAGAGTTTGGGGGGCACACAGACACTTATCCTAATGTAAGGAGAGTAAGCCCCCACTTACTGCCCTTGTTACCTAGTGCTTGACACGGCCTCAGCGCTCACTTAGACCTGGCAGAGACCCAGGGAGAGATGCTGATATCCAAAGCTGCAGTTGCTGATTCTTCGAGTGTCCCTTGATGCATCTGATTAAAGCAAATGATCGATACTAAACTTTGAGAAAAACTAGTGTGGGGAAGTTACGGATGACAGCCCATGAATAAATAACTCTGATAATGGCATTTGTCTTACTATAAAGCTCATTCATAATTTAGCAAGAGTAATGCTCATTAAAGAACACCTAGAATGATCACTGCCAAAATAAAGAGTTAATTGGTTTCTATCTTCTGGGAAGTCTCTCATAATAAGCTCAGCATGGAAAACTGGCTATGAACTCTATATAGTGACTATGAAAGTGTCTGCTCTCCAGGTTTCCTCCTCCTCATTTAGCCTTTCTTCGGCACTTTTTGGACCTCTGCTTTTGATACATGTATTCTAACCTGGAAAGGAAAAATGTTGAGAGAGGTCCCATCACTTTTTCACAAAGATAAGGAAGAATTTGACCCAATCTCCACTGGAGTAATCAGAAACTGATTTGGGTCCCAAAGTAAATATCATGGGAATCTTAAAGTAAATATTGCTCCTTATTAAGCAAATCAGTGTTGCTGTATGCTAAATTTAGAGGAAAAAATAACCCAGTTATGTCGGAGGAGTCATGTACTTTAATAAAACGTAGCTCGAATATTCATAGTGTACAGTTATATAACGCCTATAAAATGTTTCCTGCCCCACCACTACAAAAACGGTTTGCAGATGTCTTTTTATCTAGAAATACTGTCTGTCTAAGGCAAAGGGGGAACACCAATACCGGAGCCTTGCTCTAACAAAATACAAGTGGTTTGTATTTTCACTTCAGTGTTGTGCATACGCACTGGCACGTTTGTTCACTATGCGGTCCTACAGCCTGGAATGGATAACGCTGGCTCCGGGGATTAACGCCAGCCTCAAACAAACGCTTGTACTTTGACAGTTTTTACAGCACAAAACCAGGGTATGCTTCTTTGGACATCATGTCAAAATGCCAAATACCAGCTGATCCCGCCCTCACTGAGTGATCACCTGTTTCTGTTTAACGTCTTCTATTTAACAAGTATAGTGTGATGGTGATGGAGCCAGAGTGTTTCAGAAGCATCCTGGAACAATACTCCATGTGGAAAATTATCGTGTTCCGTAGAGCTCCACATCCACCTCAACTATATTAAACACTACATAAAACAATCCAAATTCCAGACGTTCTCTCTAGATATTGTAAGTATGCTCCACAAGTATTTATGAGTTCAAAAAACATGCCAAAGCTTTAAATTCATGATTTGAAATAGAAACTTTGGGTTTCACGCAAGACTGAGCTCTCAGAGTACTGCTCCCCTTCCCAGAACACGCCACAGCCTCAACCTTGAATCTGACCACAAATGTCACTGCTGGCACGTCTCTTGTGTCAAAATAGAGAAAAGCAGGACGGTATGTAACAGTGTGCTCCAGAGATTTGCTTTCAGAGACCAAGCGGCTCAGGTATTGAAATCCAGAGACTTCCTAGAGATCAGTTCACCTGATGCCTCTGCACCCAGACCCTGGCAGAGCCTCTTCTGCCTCGCATGTGTGCGGGCCAACACCAGAAAACAGCCACGGCTAACTGGCACTTTTTTAGCAACCAAGGCAGTAAGAGAAACGGTTTCACAGGCCTGAAGGAAGAGGCCAGGGAGACAGTGAAAGGGGAGGCAGCCCAGCTCCCTTTGGGCCCACTAGCAGCAAGGTTCACCAAGATCTCAAACAACGCCCAGGGTTTGCTATCCCTTTGTACTACCACCCCTTACATTTCAGAGATTTCCCGCTCTCCTTCCAAGCCATTTCGGTCTATCTCACCTGCTTAGGTTTGATAGGAGCTCAGAGAGCATGATGCTGAGATACCAGAACAGATGGATGGAGCAAAAGAGGAACCAGGGCAGAGAGTGAAAGCTATTTGTCCTGGAAGGAAAAGTGTTCCTGTGGTTCTGCCCCCCTGGACAAAGGTACCCCAGGACAGGAAACCAGGCACAACATGAGGGGAACCGTGGCAGGGTAACTGTGCACATGTACACACATGTGGAGAGCTTATGGGACAGGATCAAAGGGAGGGCAGGGACAGGGACATGCTCACAAGCCCTGGTCCTCATGGGAGACTTCAACCACCCTGATATCTGTTGGACGGACAACACAGCAGGGCATAGGCAGAACCTGCAAGTCTGGAATGCATTGATGGTAACTTTCCTCTACAGGTAACAGAGGAGCCAACCAGGAGAGGGGCTGTGCTGGACCTTGTTCCCACCAACAAGGAAGGGCTGGTGGGGAGAGTGAAGCTCAAGGGCAGCCTGGGCTGCAGTGACCATGGAATGGTGGAGTTCAAGATCCTCAGGGCAGTGAGGAGGGTGCACAGCAAACTCACTATCCCGGTCTTCAGGAGAGCAGACTTTGGCCTCATCAGGGATCTGCTTGGAAGAGTCCCATGGGATAAAACCCTGGAGGGAAGAGGGGCCCAAGAAAGCTGGCTAATGTTCAAGGATCCCTTCCTCCAAGCCCAGGAGCGATGCATCCCAGCAAAGAAGAAGGCAGGCAAAAATGCCAGGAGGCCTACATGGATGAATAAGGAGCTCCTGGACAAACTCCAGCACAAAAAGGAAGCCTACAGAGGGTGGAAGCAAGGACAGGTAGCTTGGGGGGACTGGTCCAAGCAACCAGGGATCAGGTTAAGAAAGCTAAAGCCCTGTTAGAATTAAATCTGGCCAGGGACATCAAGGGCAGCAAAAAGAACTTCTGTAGGTACGTTGGTGACAAAAAGAGGACTAAAGAAAATGAGGTCCTTTCCAACCCAAATCACTCTATGACTCCGTTCTGGGAGGAAATTATGCAGATTGGTGTCCCTTGAGCTCAGACGGTTTCACCTCAGGCCAAGGGGTTATGGCATGTGGGCAGTTTTCTGCTGTTTTTTCTTTTCCCCAGGGGCAGACGGGGTTTTCTTGGAATAATACGTGTGCACTTACATACACTGAATTACACTTTTCTCCTGTGGCTGTCCAGAATGAATCGTGGAGGACTGAAGCGCACTAATGAGGAGAGCTTGCGCTGCGTATACCATATGAGCCGTACCGGGGAGATTTTAGTCTCCAAGGATAGCAGCCCAACATACTTAATGAACACTGTTACCTTCTATTATTTCCTGTAAGAGAAAGTGGAGAGAGATGATTCACTAAGGAAATCTGCATAATTAGGGTCCATCATTTCCTACAGACGGGAACATCACAGGCAAAGCAGAACACTTTCCCCCACTCTTTTAGCAATTCTTCTCAAGTGGCTGTTAGCTCCTCCACCTCTGGGAAGGACAAAGGGAGAGCTAATGCCAAAGAAATCTTCATGAGGAGAACTGCTTCCCCCTTGTTGCGACTGCCACTGCTCCCCGTGTTCTCTGCTTGGGAAATGTTCCCTTCAATTTCATTTTCTCTTATGACGTGTGGTTTTTATGTCCATTTATAAATCATATACTAACCCCAAACTGAATTTTGGTCTGGCAGCTCAGGAACAGTAAGGCAGCCTGCTGAGGTCTGGTCTTTGCCAGCATCTGCCCAATGCCATGGGAATGGCACAGACTGCCAGCAGATCAGTCTTTGAGAACAGCAGCCTCTAATTTCTGCTTTGGCCAACTTCATATTTTCCTCTGCGTCTTTCCCAACAGACAGGGTGACTAGTGTGTGCGGTCTGAGTGGAAGGGATTATCCAGCCAGTGGTCACCAAACGGCCAAGAGGGAGGGAAGGGGGATATTGAATAGTTTTTATAGTTTAATATAGTTTTAATATATAATTTAGAAATATATAGTTTTATATATTTCATATTACTTAGCCAGAAGTTAGTGGCATGTATTTCTTAATACTAAAATATTTTCTAGGTAGTCCTGCAGTATGAAGTGGAGTTCACTGCTACCAGAAAATGGAAGGTCCCACTCTACTCCTCCCTTCCCAGCTGAGAAGCAGTACCTGCTATTTCAGGCTACCTATGGCATATGTTCGGACCCCCCTTCGCCCTTTCTTGTGCTGGTTTAACTCCCTACCCAGGCAGAAAACTAATTCAAAGAGGGTGGAGAAAGGGAAGGGAGAGGGTTAGATTTCTGTTGGCTCAGCAGTCCAAGGACACATCTGGAAAATGACAGAGCACGTGTAAAGGAGAAAGTAGACCCTTAGGGCTAGGAGCAGGGGAGGGAAAGAGAGTACAGAGGAGCTCAACATTTCAATAGTAGCAAAATAGTCTCAACTGTTAGTAGGACAGCACAAAGGTAGGTAATACCAATCTAAGACAACCATAAAGTAAGCCATCATCACAGTGGGTGAGCTTTTCAAACCATTTAAATGTAAAAATCACCTATAAGAAAAGGCTGGGGGGGGGGGGGGGGGGCAGGCTTAAAATGTGCAAATCAGGCCTGAGCTTACCCTCATTCAGAGTCTCCGAGCAGCTTAGTGCCATCAGGGCTGGAATGCCTCCCTTGGGGATGTCTGCTGGAGTGCTCTACCTTCAAAACCTTTTCCAGCGGTTTTCTCAGTTGGGTGTTTACATTTATGTTTTATTCTCTTACTCTGCTCTTGTTTCTCTTATTCTGTGAACTGATAGGAAAGGCTTGGAACATGTTTAATACAGTTTTTTACTTTTTTACGGGATTTTAAAATAAGTTATACGACAAGTGAACAACATAAAAATTTTCAAAGGAAAATCCTCTGAATAGCACACTTTATGTAGAGTTGATCAAATTAGGAAATCAAAGAGATTTTCTAAAAATTGTTCTTATGACAACAGATGATCATAATCTCAACTTTCTGGCAAAGCACACGGGCTGTATATTATTTTTTCCTCTCCTTTGATTGCTAACATATTGTATTATTTTTTCCCCAGTGTTCATCCACCTTTCTCTCATTAGTCACTCAACATATCATCTAAAGAATCGTTTCACACAGTGCCACACTCAAGTCCAGCAAAAGTGGGAAGTTTCATAAATCATGTGAGAAGGCCTTTCCTTATAAGGCTCTAAGACTTAATCAGTCCGGATAAGTTTTTTACACAGTCCTAAGCACCTCATTTTTTGCACTAAGCCTTCAAAAGTTAGAAATCGCTTCCTCTGCATTCCACCTTTTAAAATGAGGATAGCTACGCTCAGCTCCACAGTAGCTGGGAACCTTAACGCTACATCTAAAATCTGTGCTGCGTCTAAAGACAGATTGAAATGTTTTGTGCTTTTTTTTTTTTTCCAGTACTGTTAATACTGTTAGTGCTTTGTAGAGCAATAGTAACTTTTCCTAAACAACAGTGTACTTTGTAAATCAGGGTCCTGTTTTGGGCAGTAATAAAGAGTCACCTTACGCTAGCTCTGTTTGTGATGTGACTGGTTTATTATAAAGCATTCGCCAGCCCACGCCTGTGGGGAGGGGTGGGCTGACAAAAGGGACAACAAATGGCAGTCTGTCATTCACAGAGACTACAGACCTCACTTCTTTGCCCAAAAAGTAACTGCCTGAGATTTCTTATCTCTTCTAAAGTTTCACACTAAACCGAAGACTTTGACAAGGGCTTCCTTCCCCCTTGTAAAAACCCATCACCTAAAAGCTGCTGGAAACCTGTGGCCTTCAAAGGTGAGGTCTGGATATCAGCTCCCCCCTTGTGCCACTTTGCAGTACAAAGGAACCTCTGAGCTTTAATTGTCAGACAAAAGAGACTGCCTTAACCTACACAGGCCCTTTAATTAGGGTCTGCAGTGTATACATCAGTGACCTCTAATAGCAGGCCATTAGCACCTTTAAACATTACACCCTGATTTGTTTAGAGTCCCTGGGCAGAGAAGCTTTCAGTATCAAAAGTCCCTTTAATCTGAGGGAAAGGATAATAAGATCCATTGCCTGGAAACAAAAGTCTGAAGATTTTTTTTACCTGCTGGTTTCACATTGAGGACACCTTGCCACTGAAACACTTTCCGAAAGGCTGGTTTCTTTCGGAAACTAAAGCCCCTTGGTGTTGACAAAATTAAACCAGTAAAGAGTGGTAAACACAGGAAAGAGTGTTAGCTGCAGAGGGATGGATGTGTGGCTGGCCACCACACTGTCCATGGCTCAGCTAACAGACCTCAGCTCAGTCACTGTAACTAGCCCTCCCCTGGAGATCCATTACACTACTTGGGTTGGATCCTTTCTCCTGCCCGTGGCCACTCGATCCCCCTGCCTGTCCTCCCTGCCCGATGGTGCCACCCCAAGAGCTTGTGAGGCTGCAGACTGAACTGAGCAAGGGAAATAGTTGTGGAGGAAAAAAAACAACAAAAACCTCCAGTCTAGACTTCTTATCAGGTGGGCCGAACTGGATTCATTCATTTATCTGGTTCATGGCAAGACCCCATCAACCACTGGACCCACAGAAACAGGGAGAGGGCCCTTGATGGTGGAGAATAAGTGCTACGGGATAAAGTGTCACAGTACTGCTGCCAAGCACTTAACCTTGTCTTTAATACGTTGTTTTGCAAGGTGAAGTAGTCTAGGTCTAACATTGAAATTATCAGCTTAGTTACACTGAAAAACCGAAGTAAAATAATCAGTAAAAGGGGAACAGGTTAGCCTCAGTTCTCTGGCCAGGCTTCCTTCTGGTAGAAGGTTTCCATTACCCGCAGCTTTCCAGCAAGGAACCCCTACCTCTGCTCATTGGCAAACTCTAAATAAGCGTTAGCTTCCGCGTTGCTGGTGACCATGACTGTCACAGTGGTGTTTCTTCAGGCCTTTGCCTAGGAAGTTGTTTTATGGTTCATTTAGGGGAATTGATCTGAAACCAAAACTGGTGTGAACAAATTCTACAATGCCATAGTAGCAAACTTACTCCTGACTGGTCAGGAATAAATTTGCCACTTTCAAATGTAGTGATTTTTATTTTGCTTATATGTGGTCCCCTTCTGATTCATCTAATGACTCTCCCAGTAGTTTCCACACCACTTTGCACACTTTCAGGACGGGCCTATCTGGTCACCTTCTGGTCTCTGCCACTCTGGCATCCCATAGACTAGCTGTGATTTCCCACTTCACAGTCTGGCCCAGAAGCACATTTTCCATTTCCACAGACATCCCAGCGATGGAGACCCTGGGACCTCACCTACGCCTTTAGCTCGCTGATCACTGAGAGTCTTTATGAGGGTGCCTCATACAGATGTTCAAATTCTGTACTCGGGAGAAAAGCAAAGGCCTAGCTGGCCTGAAAACATGGAGTCTGGTGAGTCTATTGCACACCAGGTAGATGCCGGAAGCCCTTGGGCAAGGACGTTGAGGAGCACAGAGGTGGGCAAGAGATTCTAATCGTCATTCCGGTGCCAAAGGTACCAGAACCACTTTCAAACAGGAAGCAAAGGCATCACCTCAAGTCATCATTTGCTGCGAATTCTGCATCTGAATTGGATAAGGCTGGGAAAAACAATGTGTGGAGATCCCTGGGAATTTAGGACTCCTCGCCAGACAGAAGCCTTTCTAGCGTCCTGGTCCTGCACAACCATTAGATGCTCCTCCCTGCCAGCACACAAACAGCTGGTGCCACTTATGTTGTTGTGGTCGCATGTGAGAAAGTGTTCCTCTACCTTCCTTTTGCTTTGTATTTTCTTTTCCCCTGGTCTCCTCCTCACATGAAGACTGTTGGACAAACCTGCATACAAAATTCCCCTTTCTTCTCCTAGACTTCTTATCTGGCTTAGGCAGACACCCAAGTCCCTCCAGACTCCGAAGTTTTCAGCATGCATGCCAGGAAGCAGCCACGCTTCATGCACTCCTCTTCCCAGCCTCCCCTCTGACTTCCCCAGGCTGCTAAACTCCAAAAGAAGCGTTTTCAGTTATCCAGAGTCCAATTGTTTATCATAGCAATACCCACCAGGGTTCCTGGAGGAGTCCCAATGATGAGAACCAGCCTTCTCATTTACTACCAGGAGCAGTGGAGACATCAAACCTAGGCCAGTGCCTGAATGCACATGTGCTGCCGACCCTTCCCCTGCCACAGCCCAAACCAAGATTTTTTTAAGAGAGTAAAAAAACAGTTAGTCACCAGCCAGTGCAGATAAGCGTCTGTAATCTGACAGTGCTGGGTCATGTTTGCTTGGGAGATAAGGTTGAGGCTGAGATGCAGGAAGTACTCTGGCCAAACTGTGATGTTTGTGAGGATACCTGCTCTGTCCCCAGGTCCTGAGATAGGGACATCTTTAACCCTACGAGAGCTCTGGTGGCACCAGCCTGACTAGCACAGGGCAGATCTTTGCAAAGATGCCCTTTTGCCACACTGACTGAGGACACGGCATTTATAATAGGAATTATCTGTCGTCCTACACAACCTGTATGACGCTGGTACAGTCAGTCTGCCTACACTACCCCTGTTAAGGATCCATCACGACTTGGAAACTCTCCCTTCTTTTCCTCCCATGCAAGAGCATCATTCACAAAGCAGTGTGAAATGTCTGGGGGCCTCCCGGTGCCTATCCAGAACACTAACTGTTATAGCAGAAGAGAACTCCCATCAAGTCTCTCAAGAAGAAATATTTGTGAATATGACAAACTGGAAATGGTTGGGAGATCAACAACTTCATTCACAGGCTACTGAAAGAGTACAGGAAAATATCGTCTTGTTACACTTCTTATCTTTTAGGGCTGGCAATTTAAAGCGTGTTGGTGATCATAGCCACTGAGCACCTTGCCAAGTAGGAATAGTGTCCAGCAAGAACTCCCAATATCACAACCTGTATTTTCCAAAGAGATCCAACGGAGTTTCACCAGCCGCAATGGCAAAGCTTAGAGAAGAACCACGAGTTTCTGGATCTTCATTAGCTGAGCTCATTCAGCTGACGTGGTAAGGCATAACAAGGTAGACAGAGAGGTCCAAGAGGATCCTCTGCAAGAAATTGGAGGGGAAAATTGCAGGGCAGAAAAAAATTATGTATTTTACACTGTGTTGTGAAGAGAGATTTAGTAGTCCTAGCTTCAACAAACAAAGTATCCTTACCTTGACTACAGCCTCCTAAGATCATTTCATCCGTGTTCAATGGTGTACAACACCATGGGTGAGATCACAGCTTCTCAGTGGCAGTCAGAGGCACTACCAACCCCTGGCTGTCTCACTTCTAAACATGTTTAAAGAATTGCTTTCTCAACACTCAAGGTTTTAGCACTTGCAACAGGTGAAGAGGATTTTCCTCTCCGTGCATCCACCACCGAAACATCCCAAAGACCAACTAGTCAGAACTAACGTCATTCTGCATTTGAGATAAATTGTACCCACTTCTCTTTGCTCTTTAATAGACATTTTAATCCTTCTTTCTGTGTTTGGGTTACACTTACGTTTAAAAGCCCTGCCCAAGTATTCATTGTCTGGTTTTGTTCCAGACAAAAGTACTTTTCATGTGATTCAGAAGCTTTATTGCTCATTTCAACCAGCACCTACAGAAATCAGTTGATGAATGGGGTTTCCACGCAGTAGCCTGTCCATGTGTGGCAGACAGACCAAATGCACTTGAACTGCTGGCAATCAAAGGAGTTTGCCTGCAGCACACACAAATTTCACATGGGGAAAGATCAATAATTAAAAATTATTATTATCGAGGAAGGCAGAATAGCAAAAGACACCCACAACCAGTAGAGATGTGTGCCAAGCTCCTTATAATTTATAAGCCATTTTTGGACAGGCAAAGACAAACTTTTTTTTTTTTTTTTTCATGACTGCCCACATTCTGTCACGGGAAGCATCACGGCTTTTAGAAACCTTGTGCTGCTTGGCAGATGTTGCCAGACAGTCTGTGGGGCTTTGGCCTTAACTCCATATGTAAAGGAGCTCTTCTTAACCATGATGCTCACCACCACTGTCAGTGACTGTTAGGAGGATTTCTCTGCTAAATGCAGATATTTATGGTGGCTGTTACCCACGTTGCCCTTAATAGTGGGTATTTGGTCCATATGTCTAGATCCTCCGCAAGCCTGGGGTGAGCGGTTTGGCTGCAGGTGTCTGCTCTGTGTATAACTAAGGTTAAATACGATTAATCTGAACTTGGTTGTTTGCAGTACAACCTCTTCCAGCAAATTCACCTTTATTTTCTGCATTCTGAACAGGCCTGAGAGAGTATCAGTGCAAGCCGTCTTCACGAAATGTCGGTTTACATTCCCGTCTTTGGGCACATCGCTATCATCCTCTCAGAAAAGGACACAGGGGTAACACTCAGTGTTCCAGAAATCTCCATCCTGGCCTCTTAGACACTTCAAAATATCCCACAAATACTGAGGAAAATATCCCCCATTGCCGTGAAAATGGCAAGGCACAGTTCAAAGGAACCTTTCCTTTAACTTGGGCAGATTTTAGTTCACAGCCAGTGCTCTCAAATGGAATTGCAACTGGACAGCTGTCCATTTCCGTGACATTTGCTAGTCTGGGACATGGCTAGAAAGGATCTCAGATATTTGATTTAGTGGGTAACTACTGCTTTGACTAATTTGGCTATTTGAACTCACCAGATGCAAATGTGGACATTTCTGAAAGCACCTGCTGTCTCCAGGGATATTTGTGAAAATGAGGTGCTGTCTCTCTTGAGGCTTATGTTGGCAAACAAAACTCTGCAAACCAAAGCCAGACATTGCAAAACATCTCTTAGTCTTTTACATGTCTGCTGTAAAAAAAAAAAAAAAAAGTCTGTGAGACCAAATAGATCCTAATTAAGCTAAATCAACTGAACGGCGCAGAGAGAGAAAAGGAGAGAATATTTCAAACAAGCTATTTTTGGTTTGCCTTCAGAAAACTCTTTTTCTTTCTCTCTCTTTGTTTATGTGACTGGGCTCAGCCTCAGCTAAAACAGCTGATTCCAATAAAGAAGTACTGGCAGCTTTCAGACCTGCTTTCCCCCTTGAATCTAAGAGAAAAACAGAAAAGAGTTTGCAGACTTTTCCAAGTGGACCTGGAGGGGCTCACTCTCTAGAATTTGAATGTCTGGCAAAAGAACTCAGCTAATTATAACATCTCAATGCTCTCAACTTCCCAAACCCTTTCCTGGCCTTTCCCCAGAGCAGGAGAAGGAATGTGCAAGACTCATATTGCCAATGAATGGTAAACTCAGGAGCCCCTATTTCTTCCCTTTCTCCAGCTGAACCCACACCTGCCTTGGACAGGTCCTTCCATAACAGCTGTGAAATGCATGTTCCATCCTTGTAGCTCGGAGTTGCTACGATGTGAGACCACAGCAAATTGAAAGCCTGTATCCTGCTAAGACAATTTGTCAGTCTTCATTTGCAGCAAGCTGTGTGGCAATGCCACTGCTAGTTAAAGGGTCAGTATGACTTTCATTTCGGATTACCTGTTCTGTTTCAGGGCCTCTATGCATTCCCACTTGTGGGATATAGGATTCCTCTTGCAGCAAGCCACAGGTCTACTGTGAAAACTGAGCCCGTAACAGAGTGCTTAAGAATGCACGCAGGGATGGCTTGCTTCCCCACCCCTTACTAGGGACACTGTCTTCCCCATGGCTGCAGCAAAGAGCGGTTGGAATTCCTCTGTGTATTTTCAGACTAAACCTTTCCTTTGCTTAGGCAGACTGATTATGAGAAAATAGCCAAATGTTTCTGGCTCCTTAAATATTCTCCATGACAATGCATTATAAAGAATGTGATTTTTGAATTTGGCCAAGCAACACACGAGTTCGCTGTGTGTATATATATATATGTATATATATATATATATATGTCTCTGGAAAGCTGAGTACAACAGGAATTCAATATGATTCTGGGAACAGATGAGCATCCCCCCAGGGACTCTGATTTGGTCTGGGACTGAGTTGTCCCAAGGAAGAATTACACAGCTGGCCTCACTTCCTTCCTCTAGTGTATCTGTAGCACATCATCCAGGGCAATCCCTTGGACGTCAAGATAAACCCGTTTGCCAAGAGAATCAACAACTGCCCAGCGAAGGCTGCTTTTACAGTCCTCTCTGTACAGCAGAACAGAAGAAGCCACAACCTGACCCAGAAAGCTTATATTGTAAAAGAGCCTATTGTTCGAGCAAGAATTTTACAATGCTTTCAGTAATTGTTTTTTTACTATTATTTTAGTTTAAATATTATGCCTTCTATCAAGACCTAGTAGTTTATTTCTCATGTTCTATTTCACCTCTGAACATTATTTTCTGTCCATTTATCTCTCAAGTTTGCTCATTTTTGTCTTGTTTCTGTATGTGCAATTGCTTACATACACATTTAATGAAAATTGCAAAAAAACACGGTAAATTAATATATAGCAAACCATGTTTCAGCTACCATCTCGGAGGGGAAGTGGAGGAATCAAATAAAATGGCATTACCTTCTGGGCCCTGGCAATGACTCTGTACCTTTGTATGTACTCCACATTTTTTCCTGTTCCTACCTTCTGGTATTTGTTTGTAATTTGTGTTCCAGACTCCTAATACATTATTCAAACAATGAGTATCTCCTAATTTCCACTATCTTTTCTGATAACCTTGAGCCTCTTTTTATCTCAAAAACTAAGCAAATGAGCCTGTTTTATTTTTATGTGCTGTTTACTGAGCCTCAGCTAAGCTTCAGGTTTTACATACTCAGACTTACTGGAACCGTAGGTTTGAATACAAGCAGGTTAATCTTTCCAACACATGAAACTGAAGTGCAACAGTGTTTCTTGAGAAACAAATTATTTCTGAAAAGCACCCCCAGAGTGACAGGCTTTGCTCAGGCATCTTAAAATCAGGTTTTCTTAGAGGTCTTCTCTTTTCAGAGAAGATGGGCAAGTTCTGAAAACAGAGCCCTTCACGAACTGCAATCTTCCACTGTCAGGCTCCTGTTCTATTAGAGCTCGGAAGATAAAGCGTGGGTCTGCACAGATTTCTGCTACATCAGTACGGCACAAAGAAAAAAGTAGTTTCTCAGGGGAGAAATTAAGCCAGTTAGTATATCGTAAATACAAACCGACACTTTAAACTCCACCCAAAAATCAATAAGCAATCAACATAGATCACAGGGTACCCAAAATATAATCATCTCAACATTCTTCCAGTGAACAGCTGGAATCCTTTTCTCTGAACCAACAAAATTATTCCAACAGATTGAAGAAGCAGAGCTTACATAAATCATTGTAGTGTGGGTTTGCACATGCGCATGAAGATTGCACCTTCTTGTCCTCATATAAAGAAAGCTGGTTCAGCTACTCCTAAGACAATCAAGCAATAACAGAAAAAAATCAGACTATTCACTGGTAAAACAAACATATGGTTGACAAACCACTACAATCCAACAGAAAGATACATTCTTCATAATAATCCCCTTGTTTTAATTTTATCTGGTTTGGGCATTATGACAGGATGCCAAACTGGCCACAGTGGGATCGGGTCTAGACGGTTGCTCTATAGGGAAATCCTCAAAGCAGATCAAAGACAAAACAGCCAGCTTTTATTTGTGAAAAAATAATCCTAATGCAACTTTTCAAATAGGTAAGCAAGGACAAATGAATAGGATTGTGTTTTTGTACACAACCTCTTTCCTCATCCACTACATCCTTGCTTCTCAGCAACTCCTTTACTATGGAGTAGCAACAAAGTCTTCCCTCTACCTTTGGGTCTAGAAAAGTTATTTTCATCGTCCCTAACGCCTGGCCGGCTTCTCTCAGCACCATGCTACAAGCGTCCATCTCTCTGTTCCTTTGACAAGTTCATCCTGCACTTTATTCCATCACATTGTGTCCAAACGTGCTCACAGACCTGATGGGGAAGAACCATCTCCCCTTTCCCCAAGCCCCACGTCACCCAGCCGCTCTCTTCGGGGAAGATATGTGTAATTGTGAATATACCAGTAAAGAAAATTCCATCCAACACAAGCCTCCATTAACTTTCATATATCCACGTGGCAGTACCGACCAGACCCAGGAACGAGGATTTACCTGTGCCGTCTGGAGCAGAGAAGAGGAAAGGTAAAGCTGACGTGTGCCTGCTCACTGAAGGCAAGCTAACCAGGTGTTCCTACCAGCAACTTCAACGGCTGGTTTTCAAGCTGAGCAAGAGAAACAGAGCAGGATAAACTCTTGCAAAAAAAAGTAGTTCTCAGAGGAGAGAAACAAACAGTCTGACATGACACACTGGGTCTTTCTCTTGGTAAAGAGTAAGAGCAGACCAGAGCACACCACTTAGGTTTGTAGGTATTTTCACAGTATTGCATGGACAGCCAAATGGATACATGACTGCATCCATCAACAGAGGAAAAGTCATCTGCCAGCTAAACAAAGAGTCTTCACCTTGTGCCCTGACAGGACTCTTTAATTACTTAGGTATACGTATATTATGTATGTGTATGTGAGTGCACACACAGATAAAACGTGTCATTTTTGTCTCACTGTGCCCTTGTCAATAAGCTTCATAAAAAGTGAGAGAGCTAACAAAACCCAAAGCTTGCCAACTCGCCCACCTGTGTTCCATTAGCACAGGCCATATCACTGCTGTTTTTTGGGGGTTTTTTGCACTAGCTCCACAGAGACAATGGCCATTGGAAAGCAGTTTCTCATGTCAGTCGTGGAGTAGAGCCGGGTAGGATTTTCCTCCTAGATATCTGTAACCTAATGCAACCAGGTTATCTGGCAAACCCTATAGGCAAGAAAGCTCTTCTTTGCTTCCAGTGTTGTGGTAATATTAGAGTTTTTACCACATTTTTCATGCAATCAGGTACTTTTTGCTTGACAACCCTCCCATGAGGGCTCTGATTACTTTCTGTGCCTCTGGAACTGCTCTGGACGATCCCAATCAATGTGATCTCCAAGGGCAAAGTCATGGAGAGGGATACCTTGAAGTCAACTCCAGGACTAAATCCATCAATAGATTATCCATCAGAGGACAAATTATCTCCCTCAGGGTCCAAACATGAGTTTCTCCTGTCTCTTAGAACAAGCCACTAAAACGGGAGTTCAGTGCCGACAGTAGAGCAGTGACCAAACCTTTGATTACCAGCCCAAAGGGAAAAACACCGCAGGGTCCAAACCTGATCTTAGGTCAAATGACTCAAGGAGTTTTCAAACTCTAACTCACACCATCAGCTGCCGGAAAGCCCTACACCGTAGCGAAGCAATGACAGAGAAAGTTTCCAAACCCATATTCCCCTTCTGCAGAGACTGAACGAGTCCCTAGCCACCTGTCAAGTTGTGCCTTACCTCCTGTGCTCTTGGCATCTTGCTTTTTTCTTCCTACATGTCACTTGTGTGCCAGCTGAGCTGGCCACCCAACAACTTCTGCTGTGAGTCATCTCTCTGAAAAATACTGCAGAAGATCCCCAATTCTTCCAACCATTTTAAAGAACCCTCTGATAGTTTTTACAGCTGGTGGCACGTTTTTTAAAAGTCGTGACTCTTTTTGTCTGTTGCTAATCTGCAAAGAAGGTTAAAAACTCTGTGAATATATACACTGCTGAAAGTTCTATTGCTGGTGTATGCTTAAGTTATCACAAAGGCTCATGAGAGGGGAAAGTGTTTCAAATTCTAATTGCAAAAGCAAAAATCTTCAGAAGGGGAGCAGCAGAGAAGATCAAGGAATTTGGCAGTGTATATATTCTGGAAACAAATGATTTTCATTTCTTTCAAGGGTGAATAAAAAAGAAATATTAAAGTGGAGAGAAAAAAACCTCTTTTACAATAACTTTAGAGGTTATACCTCATCCTGATGTTTCAGTAATCAAATACTTTATCAAGAAAAAGAAATTTTAATTTGCTATTTTAAAAGCTCCCCAGCTGGAAATAGTCTAATCTCTAAAGGAAAGAGTGCCAGATGCATAGGACAAGAAGAGTGAAACCCAGCAGTCTTCCTCTTATCTTCAGTGGTAAGAGGAAATGAATGAGTCAGCAGATCAGAGAGGGAGAGATGGAGTGTGTCACTCCAGTGGCTCTGCACCGTATGAACCCAAGAAAGTGTCTGAGTTATCAGCCAAACTTTTAACGTTAATACAGAATTGCATTGTAAGTCAACGGAAGGATTTCAAGTTTGACAGCGTAATAAGCCAGAGTTTCTTTGTACCGGTCGTTATTCTGGATCTTGGTTTAGTAATCATACCTAGTTCTCATGTGACATTTCTCATCATTTGATCAGAAACGGCTTTACCAGGGAGTTCAGTATTTTTACTGCTATCAAACTGAAGTAAAAAATAATCTAGAGAAATAAGTGAATCTGGTTTCGTAAGATATTTCGAGAGCTAGAGGACAATGCCATGTGATCTAGACTAAAAGAAAAAACACAAATTAGTTTCCATACTTGTCTTTGATTGATTAGATTGTGATGTTCTTGCAAGGATAAGCATGTTAACTAAGAGTGTAATGTGGTTTTTTAATGGCAACGAACTGTCAAATACTATAAGATTAATACAGTATTGAAAAAAAATGGTTAAAAAGAAAAACATTCAAGGAGTGATATAACCAAACCTTGTTTAAAGTAAAATTCCAAATGTTTCTGAAAATTTTAGATAAATATTCATACATTAAAGGGTCAGTTCCATTCTTGTAACCATCAGTCTGTTTGTAAAGCTGCAAATCTTACAAGTTCTCACAAGATTTCAAATATTAATTGCTTTCACACAATCCGGAATGTTCTCAAAATACAAGTAGCTTTCAGAGTACTTTGGTATTTTCACTTGTGGGCATAGATATGTGTGTTAATTAAAAAAAATGGTTTCACTTTAGATTAAAGATCTTGACTAAACCATATCAAGCCTGCTAGAAGAGTTGAATTTTTAAAGCCCCTATTTATTCAGCTTTGCATGGGTAGAATCTATGTGTCTGTATACGACCTGTGTATCATAGGTACCTAGAATGAACATAAATAAGTACTCCTACCATTTTCCCAATTCCCCACAGTAAGTAAGGGAGTAAGAGAGACTCTTAGAGTTATGTTAGAGAAATGTGGGGTAGTATTTGGAGTAAGTGAATTGTGTTTTCTGAGGAGCTCTGACATACCGCACACACGAGAGGAGGCATCCCAGACACTCCCGTTACACAAACAGGCCTCGGGGATGTATGTTGGAATTCTCCTGCTCTACAAAGATCTACCAGGCAAGAGCCACCAGCTGTTCCAGGAGAGTTTTTAAGCACATCTGGGGGAACCCGTTACCTACAAAAATAAGAGCATTTGTATCTCAGCCTGTTTCAACCTTTTGTCCAAGATCTGGTAGTGGTCACTATTATTGTACTGGGTTTGTGTGGCAAGGGTTTGGTAGTGGGGGAACTCAGGGGTGGCTTCTGTGAGAAGCTTCTAGAAGCTTCCCCCCTGTCTGATAGAGCCAATGCCAGCTGGCTCCGAGATGGACCCACTGCTGGTCAAGGCTGAGCCCATCAGCGACAGTGGTAGTGCCTCTGGGATAATGTATTTAAGATGGGGAAAAAAACCTGCTGGGAACAGTAGCCAGGGAGAGAAGGGAGAATATGTAAAAAAATCCAACCCTGCGGACACCAAGGTCAGTGCAGAAGGAGGGGGAGGAGGTGCTCCAGGCGCTGGACCAGAGATTCCCCCGAGCCTGCGGTGCAGCCCATGGTGAGGTGGCCATGCCCCTGCGGCCGTGAAGGGTAACGGTGGAGCAGAGACCCACCTGCAGCCCAGGGAGGACCCCACGCTGGAGCAGGTGGATGCCTGAAGCAGGCTGTGACCCCACGGGACGCCCATGCTGGAGCAGGCTCCTGGCAGGACCTGCAGACCCCACAGGAGACCCACTCCTTGCCCCCCTGCACCGCTCAGGGGGAGGAGGTAGAGAATTCAGGAGTAAAGTTAAGCCTAGGAAGAAGGAAGGGATGGGGGAAAGGTGGTTTAAGATTTAGTTTTTATTTCTCATTACCCTGCTGTGATAAGTTTGGTAATAAACTAATTTCCCCAAGTTGAGTCTGTTTTGCCTGTGTTGGTAACTGGTGAAGGATCTCCCCCTGTTCTTATCTCAACCCTCGAGCCTTTTGTTGTATTTTCTCTCCCCTGTCCCACTGAGGAGGTGGAGTGATGGGCACCTGGGCACCTGACATCCAGCCAGGGTCAATTGACACTGTGCTCACCACCTCCACCGCGCTCGCCAGGCAGTGAGGTTGGCTGTCACGGAGAGAGGATGCTGTCTCCCAGCTCCTTTCTTTGCTGCATTAGCTTGACTTTCGTTCTCACTGGCAAAGTCAAACATGGAAAGTGTGGACCCGTGTAAGAGATTATTCCCAAATTCTTGGGCTGAGAGTCATCAATAAACACGCCTGGAGAACCATTCTAAAATAGTGGCTCCTGGACACACCATCGCCAGTAGCTAATTCTCATTCAAATGAAACAATGCGAACGAGACTTTCAGCTGCTTTATTAGGAGCAGAATCACTCAGGCATAGCACTCAGCTTTGGTCAAAAATGAGCTTTCTCTAACCGAACGGCTTGCTTTAGCAGGGTAAACAGTGACCACCTGCTGTTCTTTGAGATGCAACCAAGGCACAAGGAGCACTTTTTTATTTTAACTAGCTTATAGTCTGAGTTGCATATCCCCATGGATATTAATCAGCAAATTTAGATCTGTAGTGCTATCAAAAAAGAGAACATTTTAAATTTATTTTCATAAAGTACAAGGTCAAAGTGAATGTTAATCTTTAACGGGATGAAAATATGTCATTTCCTTATGGGAATTAAAAAGTAGACATAATCAATTACTGACTTATGAAGTAGACAATAAGGCAGTCATCTTTATCCAGGAATAAAATATTTGGCAGTTTAGAAGAGTATTTTCTATGAATTATTCGAAGCACAGATAGAACTATGCCTCGGCTGTGAAATTATTTCCTGGCATTCGTCAAAGCTCTTTTCCACTAATTAACTAAATATCTTCAATCAGTGATTTTTGTGTTTATTTATTAAATAGGCCACAATACATTGTAAGATACGTTGCCAAGTTGTCTTTTATTTTAAAGAAATGATATTTAGAAACAAAATCCAGAATTAGAATACGGGGCTCAGAATTTCAGGGTGCCATTCAGGTATTAGCAGAAATTACTTATCTCAGTATTTATCTTACTCTTCTGCTACCTGTGGTGGGATTACCACTCTGGAATTCAGTATATTCTCTCTTAGATTATCTCCCGGTTTGCAAAACATGAAATTTCTCTATAAAGAGTGACATTTAAGTGCCTTACACAAGGATTTGATTGGTCAGTGCTTTTCTAGAGTTTGGTGTTCTTAAAGTGAAATAGGCAGGAAAGCTCAAGAGTGTCTGCATTTCCTGTCAAGAAAGAGAACATCAGTCCTATCGGGATGCATCCATGGGTCCTGAGGGAACTGGCAGATGAAGTTGCCAAACCACTATCCATCATATTTGAGAAGTCGTGGCACTCTGGTGAAGTTCCCGCAGACTGGAAAAGGGGAAACATAACCCCCATTTTTAAAAAAGGAAATAAAGAAGACCTGGGAAACTACAGGCCGGTCAGTCTCACCTCTGTGCCTGGCAAGATCATGGAGCAAATCCTCCTGGAATCTATGCTAAGGCACATGGAAAACAAGCAGGTGATTGATGACAACCAACACGGCTTTACCAAAGGAAAATCGTGCCTGACAAATTTGGTGGCCTTCTACGACAGAGCCACGGCACTGGTGGGTAGAGGAAGGGCAACAGACATCATCTACCTGGACTTGTGCAAAGCCTTCGACACAGTCCCACATGACATCCTTGTCTCTAAGTTGCAGGGACATGGATTTGACAGAAGGACCACGCGCTGGATAAGGAACTGGCTAGATGGCCGCACTCTAGAAGAGTGGTGGTCAATGGCTCAAGGTCCAAGTGGAGACCAGTGACAAGTGGTGTTCCGCAGGGGTCAGTACTGGGACCAGTGTTGTTTAACATCTTTGTTGGAGACATGGACAGTGGGATGGAGTGCACCCTCAGCAAGTTTGCCCATGACACCAAGCTGTGTGGTGTGGTGGGCACACTGGAGGGAAGGGATCCATCCAGAGGGACCTGGACAGGCTGGAGAGGTGGGCCCATGCAAACCTCATGAAATTTAACAAGGCCAAGTGCGAGGTCCTGCACGTGGGTCGAGGCAATCCCAAGCACAAATACAGGCTGGGCAGAGAATGGATAGAGAGCAGCTCTGAGGAGAAGGACTTGGGGGTATTGGTGGATGAGAAGCTCAACATGAGCCGGCAGTGTGCGCTTGCAGCCCAGAAAGCCAACCGTGTGCTGGGCTGCATCAAGAGAAGCATTAGCAGCAGGTCAAGGGAGGTGATTCTCCCCCTCTACTCTGCTCTCGTGAGACCCCACCTGGAGTACTGTGTTCAGATGTGGGGCCCCCAACATAAAAAAGACATGGACCTGTTGGAGAGAGTCCAGAGGAGAACCACAAAATTAATCAGAGGGCTGGAGCACCTCCCCTATGAGGACAGGCTGAGAGAGTTGGGGTTGTTCAGCCTGGAGAAGAGAAGGCTCCGAGGAGACTTAATAGCAGCCTTCCAGTACCTGAAGGGGGCTACAGGAGAGATGGGGAGGCACTCTGCATCAGGGAGTGTAGTGAGAGAACAAGGGGTAACAGGTATAAGCTAAAAGAGGGTAAATTTAGATCAGACATTAGGAAGAAATTTTTCACTGTGAGAGTGGTGAGGCATTGGAACAGGTTGCCCAGAGAAGCTGTGGATGCCCCATCCCTGGAGGTGTTCAAGGCCAGGCTGGATGAGGCTTTGAGCAACCTGGGCTAGTGGAGGGTGTCCCTGCCCATGGCAGGGGGGTTGGAACTTGATGATCTTTAAGGTCCTTTCCAACCCAAACCATCCTGTGATTCTATGATTCTATGTACTAGGGAAACTCTTTAACTTTGTGTTATGCAAATATAAAACTGGAGTGGTAGCGCCTGTTACTTTTCCTCATTTTAATTATTATTTAGGTGGAACGATTGATTCAGGATTTGCTAACAAGACGAAATGTTTATGACTTGTTATGTATTAAGATAATATTTCAAAAGTTCAGAATGCTGCACATAATTATATACTCCTGCACAGAAATAACTGTGTCCTTTTTGACAAATAATTGCCACCTTTTGGGTAAAGACCAAGCTGCTGTTCAACAAGGCACAATGCTGCTACACAGTAGAATAAGAAAACTGGGGAGCTCAACTCTTTCTTATGAGCAAAAACCTGCTTTTATGCCACTTTTGTGCTGCTTATTTGCCTTCGTCTAAAGGTTCAGGTCCAGATGTTCGCAGCTCACCGCTTCTGTGGGATTTCTGGTGGGACTTAGGCTGGAGAACCTGTTTTTTTCTCAGGGTAGTAATATTAACCACATTTTCTTTGACTTTCTTTGTTTCATATAAATGGTTGAGAAAGGAAACACAGGTGTCAGGGAGCTGTGTCCCACCTGGAGAGGGGCTGGAGCCTGCAGCGGTTCCGTGGGGCAGGCAGGGAAGGACCTGGCACCTGGGGTCCATCCCACCAGCCCAGCCAGGGACCAGGACAGACTCCCTGGGGATGGGACGGCCAAGGCTGGGCAGGACAGTGGCCTGTGGGGGCTCCCTGGGGCAGGAGGCCAGGCAGGGCACAGCTGTGGCATGGTTCAGATGGCATCTCATGGCTGGGGCAGGGACTGATGGCCCTGGGCTGGGCTGAGGTGGGGCTAGCAGAGAAGACATTAAGGCCTGTGGGCATCCCCAGCGCCCCAATGGTATGGAAGACTGCTTGTTACAGAAAACAAATGGATTTAGACTCATGATTGTGTTGTCAGTTGTCTTGAGAACAAATATTTCTAGGTGGAACATCAGCAGAAAGGAGACATGGGAGTGAAATTCTCAACTACCCAGGGGCCGGTGCTCTGCTTTGTGCCGGCTGTAAGACAACAAGGAGCATCACCAGGCATTCCGTTCACAGACTAGAGATACTCTCACATGCTGACCATCTTCAACCAAAATTTGGAGAAACACTTTGGAAAACAGATAAGGGACCGTAGTGCACATTAGAAAGTACACATCTTCCAGCCACGGAATGACTGGGTGGGCAGAAATTTTTCAAAAGCAAAGGCATGCCTATCTCAGTTCAACAAGCACACGTCCATCATTGCGTGTTAATAACAACACATCTAATAACAGATCCGCTTCTGTTCTGCTACACCTTATTTCTTTAAATTATCAGTATACTTTTCCACCTTTTGGGTAGGTGACCTGATCGATTCTTGATAGTTTTACTCCTTTTAAAAAATATGTAAATTATGGCCAACTTAAAGAGAGACACGTCTTGGTTTACTCAGTCTTTTATTTATGGTTTTCACGATCATCGAATATTAGGTTGGTGCATTCAGAGAAATACCCACAATGATTATATCCCATTAAAATATGTTTATAACCCATGACTGTGTACCTGGAGCACAACTTTTTGTGCACACTTCCTTGCTTTCACTGACATTGAATTTTATATTGAGATATTAAGTTATTCTTTAGTTGTTCATGACTGCGAGATCCTTTTGTTGCTCTTCTGAGTCAACTTCAAAACAGACTATGCCAAAAGCATCTCTATGATGTAGAGACTTAACAGTGACTGACAACACATTCATCCTCATTTTCAGATCCAGCCTATGTGGAATTACATATGTCCCAGTACTGATCTTAAGAAGATTTTGCAAATTTTTGGGTACCTAACCCTTCTCCGTTGTATAAACATGTCATTCGCTTCTAACCTTCTTTGATCACCCATTAATCCATAAGAAAAATTCCGCTGCTATCCCATGACTGCTTAGATTCTTTAAAAGAGATTTTGTCTAATGCTTTTTGAAAATCCATACACACTATATCCTTTGGATCAGCCACATCCACGTGTTCATTTATTCTTTTCTCAACAATAATAAAATGATACCTTTCTCCCAAAAATGTCATATTCCTCACTGCATTACTAAATTTATTCGTTATCAAGTTTTTTTATCTCTACTTTTTGCAGAAATCAGATTCACTGATTCGTATATGTGGAGCTTTTCTTCAAACTCTGATGCCACGTTTCCCATCTGCTTTCCACTTACAATCAGACGGATGTAAACAATGATCAGCAGTGTCGATTAACAGTTCAACAACTTTGTATTGACCTTTTTTGAGAAATCTAGGGACAATGCTGCTAAGTTCTAGTGATTTGTTATTCTTAAGTGTATTAACCTATTTTAAACCTTTAATTGACCTATCAGTCTGAAAGACTTCTTCGGGCTCATTCCCTTTGGAGAATAACTGTGATACGGGAACAAGTCAGTCGGCCTTTCTGCAATCACTGTATTCCTATTATTTCTTAACTATATCTTGGAACTAGACTAGCTTTCTTATTCTGAAAGGTTTGAATAAGAATTAGCCTCTGTATCACTAAAGATTAGTTTCCCCAAATGTTTTTGGCATGTTTTTAATTATTTTGGTTTTAACTGTTCAAGGATTATGGTCCTTTCTAACCTTCTCTCCCAGACATAATTTCTGCTTTTTGTCTTCGAGACGTGTTCCAGAATTTACCCATATACTTGTATTTTCTTTTAATCTAGCTTTCTCCTTTACTTTTAAATTAATTCCCTTTTATAACATTCCCTTTTTTAAAGTTCCACATTACTTAGAAATTTAGAAGGTGGGGAAGAACTCTCTCTCTCACATGTGGAATTTGAATACATACGATTTCTCCAAGAGAAAGGAGATCCTTTAGGGTTTTTACCTGAGCAGAGAACACACCAGCAACAAATTTATTCTTTATGTCTTCAGGTATGAACGGAGTACCTTCAAACAAGTCTTTAATACATTTGCGGAAATGAATTAAGAGTAGGTGGCCTTAAAATCTCACTAACAAAACTGAAATCTCTGAGCTGGAACTTAAGGGTCAAGCCATTTACAATGTCACGCAGTCGCCAGCTTTAAGAGAGTGGGACCTTACTCGTTCCTGATTTTCCCATCCACCTAAGCCTACTTAAAAAATCAGGGTTTTATAGGTTTCTGTACAATTTATAGCCTGATAGTTCACATGTGATAAAACTGTAGCATTAATATAGATAACAGATATAATGGATTCTCTGATTAATAGATTCCCTATATCTCTGGCAATATTTAGCGGACAGCAAATAACATACTGCCTTTTAATTAGCACCTCCTGAGAGAGAATTTTTTCCATTTCAGTTTATTATGGTTGTTATTCATATCATTTTTAGGGATGAAATCTTCAAAAGGTTGAGCAATCTTGTTTTGCAGGAAACATAAGATTACCTGAGAGTGTCACAGTTTTTTTCTGGTTCTTCTGCTGCCTCTTCTGTCATACATGTCTCTCAAGAGAGATTGTCCCTGTCCCCCGAAGATTCTCTACTCCGCCTTTGAGCACTACTCTATGTCCTTTTGTCGTATCTTCGACTCTGTCTTTGACCTTGCAACCAGTTCTGTTAGTGGAATTCTAAGTTCAATAAGCATATTGGCCAACTCATGTAGGTTCTTCCAGTCCCTTCCTGCCCTCTTTTGAGGTTTCTTTTTACCCTTAACCACACACTTCTCCAGGTAATCCCCACCGATCTTATTTTTGTCCCACTAAACTGTCTCTGCAACAGTAACAGACGTTGTGGGAGGTAGAGTCGGAAAATTATTCTTACCAGGGCAGTTATAGAATTTGGAGGTTAAAATTTCTACTTCAACTTACGCTTGTGATTTTTCCAAACTAATTTGTCTCTCTCTAATTAATACTGAGAAATAATCATGAGTAACATTAGAGTGTCACCAATTAAGATAATGCTAGTATCCCCTCAATACACATCTATAAAAAATCACTCTCTGCCAGAGCTGCTTAGCCTTTTGTGCTGCAAAATACAACATTTGCAACTCTGACTTCCTAAGGGTTGAGTTTAATTTGCATAAAGATTTAAATACATTTACATACACTTGTCCTGCAAATAAACCGTAAAGCCCAATACTTGTTGTTAAGACTTAACTGGAAATAGTCAGTAAAGGTTGTATTTAATGAGAAAAGAAAGAAGACGAGACAGACGGAAAGTTATGCTACCTATAAACCTTGTGCAATGTTCTTTCACTAAATACTTTATTTCCAAATTAATTTTGGCTAATCTGAGGATTATTCCATAAGAAACATCCATTGTTCCATTTCAGATCAAATCATTTAAGGCTTAACACAGACTGAAATGTACCTGGCGTGTTACTAGGGGTTGATGGATTTTCAATACTATTCACCGATTCTATACAAAGTTCTTCTTTAAGTGACCATTCCCTCCAGGATAATATAACAAATAAACAAATGAACAAAGAAGCAAACAACCCAAAAAAGCAAAGGTATGAAAAAAAAAGAAATGTTGTCCTTTTAATTTTGTTATTCTCTCTTTCCTTTTTCTGATCTCTTACCTTTTTCCTCCTGTTTTATTTTCACTCCTTTACTTGAAACAGCTTTTATGCAATTGTTGCCATTTCAGCACGAGAACATATTGACATTCCTCGGTAACCACAAGAATAGAGAGAAGAGAAAACAGCATCTCCGAAAAGCAAAGCTCATGATAACAGCCTGTAGTGAGAGCTGGCACGATGATATCCTAAGAGCTGCCTGGGAATGGCCCTTCTCAACATGGCTTTTTTCCTTCTACAGAGAAAGATCACCTTCCAGAAAGATGCTCACAAAGCAGATTTGGACTGGAGCTTAGTCTGCAAGCAACAGGTCCAGAGGAATGTGCACTGGTGGCTTACGGGCTTGGTGACAGAAATGTAATCCAGGTGGATAACACAGTGCAGTGTCCCCATAACCCACTGCTTTACGCATTTGGTGATCCCTTAACAGAGGCATAGGTACTGACGTCCTAAGGGAATCCTGGAGTTGTTTTGAAGGTTGGTTGTGCTTGATGGTCAGTGATTGGTACTCGCTATACCGTAGATTCCCTGTCAGTCAAATCTGCTTCTGAGAGATTTCGGGTGGATCACTCAGACTGTTCCCCAGAAACAGACGTAACCTGCTTTCCCAGGGGACCAGTTTTTCTCATCCCTTTCCACAGACTCCCTCATGGGCAAGGGCACTTAAGAAAAAGCACCTTGTCTTCAAGCTTCGTGTTCTTAATACCCTTTTGTTTTGCGTTACATCCGGTTTTATACCTACCTTCCGTGTAGGTAAATACATCTGTAGAGTGTCAGCACAATGTATCTGCACAGTGCTGCCAAGACGTTCATAACGACAGTACAGTTTTATCTGCCTCAGATACCCCATGAATTTACTCACGACCTTGATTGCCTTTAGCTGATAAATGGCCTCTTCCATAAATATTGCTTTCATTACACCAAGAATCCAAGGCTTAACCCGTAACGCTGACATTGTCATACAGAGGAGAGCTGTTTCGCTTTTTGCAAGCAACAAAGTTGGTGATTTTGTTGGTGGGACTAATTAAATTTTTGCTGTATTTATGTTGCAAGTGAGGTATCGTGATCTAGAGATAATTGCTGCAGCCAGTCAGTTTTGTTTGATGTTCTTTAAAGACAGTCAAGAGCACACAGAGCTCAAGACTGGCATTTATTTTGTGTGTGTGTGTGGGCAGAAATCTAAGTAAGGTAAATTCTCCTCTTCTGTCAGTGTAAACCTGAAGCAATTCCACCGAAACCAGCAAGGTGAGTCAGATTTGCACAAGCACAGTAAAGGCAAATTCAGGACTTGTAATTTCTTCATTTGTCATCCCAGTGCTACGCTGTGAACTTCAAAAAAAGATAGATGGGTCTGTTTTCCTTAGTGGTAGCACCTTCACCAAGCATGTGGATCTCCACGGACACTTCTATTCTTCAGGTAAGAGGATGTCCATATTAGCACTGGAACTTGAAATTGCCACAGTGTGCAAGGTTATTTTTCCAAAATATATCACTGATTCAACAGTCACAAAGGTTTTGCAAGGAAAAAGAATTCTTCAAAAATTTTCTTAGCATTTTTTGAGGTTTTTTAAACTACATTTTTTCAGATATAGGAACTGTTCAAACACACACATATCCTTTCTTTCCAGCTGGAAATTTTGCTCAAGTCGAATTTGAGGGCTGTGCACACAATCAGATTAGAAGCAAGATTTCCCAATGTCCAGCAATCAAGTCAAAGCAGCAAAGGAGTAGTATGGAAAACCTGGCTATGGCCGCAGCACGTATGGAGATGAAGAGAGCAGCACATGAACGGTAAGCATGGCCCATCCAGGTAGCACTGCAGCTCTTGCAAATGTGCAGACTAGTTGTGGATGCACATGAGCATAAATCACATAGATCAGCTGCTGCCAGGACCTGCTGGACTTGTGTACATCATCCTGTCCGAGAAAACCTGGAAGAAGGTATGCCAGCCGGTCCTTATCTGCATTCCCCTTGGCAAGGAGGCAAAGCAACGGACTCTCACTGGGAGCTCATCCTCTCTTTCTCTAACACAAAGCACAGGCAGTTCCCACCAGGGGCACAACCTTTAGCATCTGAACTCTCAGAGACCGGATCATGAGATGGGGGAGACTCTGTTCAGTGCCTTTCTCAGTTGGAGATTGTCCAGACTCAGATTTCTCTCCCTCCCAGAAGGGTGTCCTAGCCATAGAACCAGAAATGAGGAGCCTCTGAGCTCCTCAATGCAACAGCCATGCTGGAGCTGTGTTAAAGCAAGCCCACATCTGTCTCCGTGCACAGCAACCACCAAAATCAGACTGTTCAGCACAGTTTGACAAGGAGCCCAGATTTTAAGATTTAGCTTTACAAATGCCTTTTCAGGATTTCTATGCCTCCCCTAAGCCCCTGGCCATCCCTGGGCATTCAGTTCCCTGCTCCAGCTGATGTGGCTGCTTGCGTGCATGTGTCAGTCCTGTGTGTCTGCACAACTCACCCTGTTCTGGAGAGGGAGATGGGGTCTGGTATTGAATATGCATCAGAGACACATGGATCTGAGCCCATGGCAACCTTCACAGGAGTCCTGTGGAGCAGACAGAGAGGCTGTCAGGCTGACACAGCCGAGTGCCTTGCATATTATAATGTTCCTTCCAGCCTCCAGCTGCCTCTGTTACTGACAATGTTTGCCACTGGGTTTTACACTGGTGACCCACTCCCACTAACCCACCCCACCTGAGTCTTCAAGTCTGCATTTGTGCAGTTAGTTTAGTAAAACCACATTAAACAGCACCGTCGCACCTCACACTTTCACCATCCCTTTATGTCTGTAATAGTTTAACCGGGGTCAATAACATTGTTAAATGACTTGCAGGAAATGTGGTAAGTACTTAAACAATAGACTCCGTCAGTTCCAGAGAAGCTGTTTTATTCTACTAAGTCAATTATCAGTGGTTTCTAAAGTCCCTAAATAAGTAGTTGTCTGACAGATCATAATGGCTCCTTCTGTTACTCTGTGCCAACTCATATATCGCTGCAGAATAATTTGCTTTATTCTTTTGTTTTGTATTTGAAAAACAATCGTGTTGAAAGGAAACAGAAGAAAAACTATAAGAATAATGGAATAAGAAAACAAAAGCAATTCTGAGAAAAATAAACTTCCTACTCTGAATATTGCTGGGATCTTTTAGCGGTGCCATATGAGCACTGGATTTACCAAAGCTCTCAGTTCTCTGGCAGTCACATTAGTGTGCCACGGTTGCATTGGCTGAAATCATCTGCCCCTTGTCCCCGTCAGATTGGTGTTCACTGCCAGCCACCTTCACAACTGATGCTGAGCCTTGGGGAAACCACCTGGTTGCCTGTGCTGTAAGGGAAAAACCTCACTTCTTGCATCTCTTTTATGCCAAAAGCATCGAGACTGGAGGTAACACTGCCAAAAAAAAAAAAAAAAAAAAAAAAAAGCTTCAGTTTTATTAATGGCCCCCCTTCAGGTGTGCTATATCCTTTCAATTCTATAATTGCCTTAGGGAACGAGCTTTGCTGAGTGTTCCCAGAGGCCAGATTTCAGGTCAGATGTGTAAATGGATGTGGTGCTTGATTGTCCGAGGCTAGCCTGTCGGCTGTCCAGTCAAAGAAAGCAAGCAATACTGCAAGATCGCTGTGACTATCCAAACCAGGCAGCACACACATGAAGAAAACCTGCTATGATCACTTGCCAGACATTCCTTGGATAATGTCTGCAATCCTGCAGGATCCCCATGGGTGTCATGGACTGTGGACAGACAGTCTCTGAGATAGCAGCTTTGGTAGCTCCGGGGACCAGGGCCAAGGGAGGGAGATGCTGAGCAGTGCCGAGGCTGCAGCAGTGTGCTCTTTGTAGCCTGTGGCAGCAATAAACTGCACAAACTAAAGTCTCTGAAGTGTTCCCATGCACTGTCCCAGATACAGGGAATTTCACCAATAATGGATGGAGATGCTGATTACATGCACAACCAAGGCCAAATTTTATCCTGGGAAGAAGCCACTGATTCCCACCTGTAGCAAGAAGATGTAGAAGAGTTGGGGGCGTTCCCTTCCATTGACCATCCAAAGTACTTGGGATGAATGTGCAAGAGAAACTCAGTCATTTAATGACCATGCTCTTTTTTGGCTCCTTACCCAAATCATCCCCCCTTTCAGCCAGCAGTGTTTCAGTCCTGCAGGTATCCAGGTTGAGCCACTGCATCTGCAGCCAGTATCTGCAGGCAGCGTAAAAACACGGTAGGACTAGTGCCCAATGAGATATCCCTTTGGATGGTGACCACTGAGCTTCCAAACACCTCTTGTATGGACTTCTATTATCTGCCTTTTAGTCTACCAGCACCCGCGAATTCCATAAACTTAAGAGGTGATACAGTAACTACTATAACAGAAATTGTAAAACAAACTGAGATGGACATGTGGAGACCCTTTCCAAGCATAAATCCATTTCCAGCGGAATAATAATAAAGAAAAAAAATCAGTGCAAAATATAACCACAAATCCTCAAACAATAATTTCAGCTGGGTTTACCTGTTCTTTTTGCCAAGCAGAGGAAAGCAGCCAAAAAATTGGACCGAGTGTTTTTGTTTAGCTTATACTTCATATGCAGTTCACTATTTGCCTTCACACCACAAAAACACTTTCAGAAGAGCCCTTCCCCGAGTGTGCAGGATTTATGTTCCTACTATCCCATGCATGGTTGATTTCCATACACAAATCCAAACATTCCTAGCAACTCCTGGGTCAATTTGTGGAGAAGCTCTTGAAAAAACATGCACTTACGGGTTTGCTTTCTTTGTGCTCAGAAATTTCCCCTCTTTCTGTGTGTATTGTGATAGGGGAAAACTGGAGGAAATAATCTATCTCCTTCATTAGAATTCAGAAACAAAGTTTCTTTGACGCTTTGCTCATTATTTTTATAAATAGCCATAAAATAGTGCATTCTCTATCCATAATTTAACAGATCACTATGTTTATTTCCCTGTACTTCTTTTTCCCTGCAAACTGCAGATAAGGAGTCACTCATATGTAGTATAAAGCTCTTTTTTAAAAAAATTAGTCATGGTGAGTAATGGTTGGAATCTTTCAAACTTCTGGCTATTCAGCTGCTAGATGATTGAGATGCAGAATCAAAAATTCATAAGAAATATCAAAACCCCTTTGTCAGACTGAGAAAACCAAAGGAGTATGAAGTTGTATTATCTCAGGGACAGCAAGATGAGAAACAGTGGCATCCCACCAGAGAGAGGTTTTAAATGTTTACCCAACAGTACTCAATGAACATTGCTTTTTCTTAAGGCAAAATTATCTGAAATGGTTTGGGAACACTGCCTAACGTTACCTTTCAGGGCAAAACAAGAGGGGACACTATATGTTATTACTGTTGTTGTTTTAAATACATTTGACCACAAGCCATTGAAGAAGATGATAATGGTTTTTTAAGCATGAACATAATAAGTAATGAACAAAAATGCATTAAAAAAGGAGTAGTCCAGTGACAGGAGACTATCTGTGGGTTTTCTTACTGTAGTGGGAAATGGACTTTTATTGTTTCTCTGAATTTGTATTGAGGAATACTATTTTTATCTACTTGGCTGTTGGAGTCCAAGTAACCTCAGCGTGAGAGGCTGTGCTAATGATCTCCACGTAGATCTCAAAACATCACTCTCTGGAAGAAAAAGTCACGTTTGCTTGGAGATAACTGAGACACCTCTGTATTCTTTTTTTTTTTTTGAGGGGACTTGCCAGCCACACTGGGTTGTATGCAGTCTATGAGAACTGTTGTCCATCGGTAACTAAACAGGCTAACACATTAGATGACCTCCTATCTTTTTGACAAGACTTAAAACATAGCTTTTGTTCTAAGCTGAAAAATGCCTCCTGGGAGAACATTGGAACCGCCAGCAGAAGACCAAGAGACTTTCTGCATTTTCTGAGAGTTTTTCTTTCAATCCTTGGGTTATCTTTCATGGAAAGGTGTGGAAATCCTCAGAGTAATGTCTCATGAAACTAAACTTGTGTCAGAGGAAATAAGAAAAAAAATAAGAAGAAACCACAGATTTATATCCTCTGTGCCCCACAGGAAGCCCCCCACGATAAGATATTCAGCAGTGTTCCATGGATTTCCCCGTCTGGAACATCTTTGTACCTCCCCCAGCAGCTTCTCTCTGCACTGTGCACAGCCTTCCTCAGTCCACCTCACTTTCAATCTTCTGCTCATTGCTTCTCCTCTTGGTTCCTCAGTAATATCACTGTTTCTAAATCTGCTTTCAGGATTTTACCTCTCCATCACATTCCTCCCCCCACCCACTCTCTTCCTTTTTTTCCAAGGGATTTTCCAGGACTCCCACACATCCGAACCTCCCCTACTATTTGCATGGCCCTTTCTTCTTAGCCCTACAGCCACCTTCCAGCTCCTCATTAGGTCTAGTAATTTAAGACCATGAACCCTTCTCTCTCTGTATCATCATCTACCTCTCGTGCTTGTCTCTCCCTCCGCGTGCTGCTCTGCATACATTCACTGGGCAGCTGCAGAAAAGATTAAATGGCCATTTACTTCCTTGCCTAGGGGCAGAATTTATTTATTAGACGCTGAACCTCAGAAGGCTTCATTCTCTCAAGATAGTTCAAGACTCAGGGCCAGATTCTCAAGAAATGGGTTTTACGGGCCAGACTACACAAGAGCAGCGTTCAGGCAGGCAGTGTGGGAGGAGCACAGAAGCAGCGTCTCTCACCTCCTGCAGCTGGGTGCTTGCAGTGCAAAGCAGAGAGATTCCACTCCCTCGCTTCCCATCTCAACCAGCCCTATACGGGGGGGAGGTACAGGTTTTCCTGCTTTAGCTGTTCAAACTGATTGTGCAGCTGTATTGTACCCCTCCAGAAGGTGTAACACCAAAAGCCTCTGCTTTTCTCTCGAGGACAGTGCAACTTTCTGCATTCCCCTGGCAGGCAGTGCTGTAAATATCCCCGATTAACCCAGTCAAAGCATGAGCTTTCTGTACGCAAACCAGTGGTTTAGAGTTTCTGTGGCTAAAAGTCTGTTGTCCAGAGTCTGTTATCTGTATGGACCCATCATCTGCTTGCAAATAAAACAGGCAGGATGGAGAAAAATACGACCCTAAACTAACGTTCAAATTTAGATGAATATTTCTCCAAGCACTGTTTCCATTAGTGCTAATACAGGAATGCATAGATCATAAATTGTCCTTTCAGACTGTGACAATTCTAAATTTAGTGCCAGTGTTAATTAAGCAAGAGAAAATTAGGCAATGCAATGGATTTGGGGAGCAGGCGGTGGAAGGGGAGAGCTGGGCCATCAGTTTGAGGACTTTGGCTAGTGATAATTTCGTACACGAACAACCGTGGGGATAAACCTGAATATTTCAGTGCAAGTAGTTTGTAGCGTTTAAGGACAGCAGATTAGTTGCTCCATATGAGTAGAAAATAATCTCGATTTACCCTTCCCTTGATCTTTCTGTGTTGACAGAAAGAGTTCATTTGTTACTCTGACGTGTGTGTTAATTACTATACCCATATGTACATACTGCACATTTTATTGACTACTGTACGAGAGAGATTTCGGCAGGGTTAATAAATGTCAAAAATCTTACGTAAATATTTTCATCTCTTTTCTTTTATATAATAGAGGAGTCTTTAATAAACGCAAAATCAGTATAAGGTCACAATGTGTTTGGCTTTAAAACTGAAGTTAGGGTAAGTAATTACAAAAGGTCCACTGTGTTCTTTATTTAGTTGCATATAACACAGAAATGAATGGGATGATTAATCCTCATGTTCTACACTGAAAGAATGTAATTTATAATAGTTTATGTAAATACAGCAGCAGCATTAGTTGTTCATGTACCATTGCCATGCTTGCACGTATGGGAATTCCAACATTTTTAGAAAGCAACAAAGCCAAGATCCTCACAGGAGTTCTGTGCTTAAATACCTTCGAGAATGTGGGCCCAAGGTACTAAAATAGCTTAGTATTATTCAATGTTTAGTTAAAATTAGACAGATTACTGGCATGTGTAGCAATGTTTGCTAAGAAGTCTGGGTTATACTGAGCTATGTTGGCAGTGAAGGAAGACAGGAGAGAATTAAAAGCTTTTACAAGATCACTGAACTAAAAAAGAGCAAAACAAATAAAAATTAATCATCGGCAAAGCATAAATTACGTTTTAAAAATTAAAATAACTCAGAATCCAGTACAGGATGTTCTTTAAATTAATGTCAAAATTTCAATATAAATTATGATTATTTTTTAATCACCATGATCTATGAGAAGGCTGGGAAAAAATTAGTTCTCTCCAGCTTTGTCCATAGCCCATGGTGCACGCTGATGACAGCAGTGAATTGGTACTTCCCTGCAGCCTTTGGTCGACACTGAAATCAACTTTAATGTTTCTCTGTCATGTTTCTTATAGTAAATCAAGTCATCAGTTTCGAGCACACCAGATACGTCTCTCTCACCTCCTGCATGGATGCTCTTGTTACACATGGGTTCACTGAGGTTCGGAAGATTCTGTCTCCCAAGTATCTCAGTGACTCCAGCAGTTCATGAGCACCACATGCAAGGTGGCTATTATCTTCTGAGAGAGGAGTAAAACTTGCTTCACCATGTCCTTATAAAGACCTGGTGCTAAATAAAAATTACAATTTTCACTTTGGAATACCGCGTGGTTAGCCTTTTACGAAGATGATCATGTCCTGGGTTGTACCATGGTTTAAATTCATTGTACATTTTACTGCTTCTCGTAGAGCTTCGTGTTCAGGAAAAAAAAAAATAGAAGGTTTAAATCTATTTGTGTTTGAGGTCGTATTAAACTCTCAAACATGGTGCACAAATGGTAAGCTGAAGAAGGTTACTTCTTTGAATGAAAAGCCCTTGATTACTGATTGACCAGGTAATTAATGGAGAGCGTTCCTATTCCACACTGCAGAGGCTGGATCGTGCACTGCCATGGCCAGGGAGAGTTCTGCCATCACAGAATCACACAGAATCACAGAATGTTAGGGATTGGAAGGGACCTCGAAAGATCATCTAGTGCAATCCCCCTGCCGGAGCAGGAACACCTAGATCAGATCGCACAGGAATGCATCCAGGCGGGCTTTGAATGTCTCCAGAGAAGGAGACTCCACACCCTCTCTGGGCAGCCTGTTCCAGTGCTCTGTCACCCTCACTGTAAAGAAGTTTTTTCTCCTATTCAAGTGGAACCTCCTATGTTCCAGCTTGAACCCATTGCCCCTTGTCCTATCACTGGATGTCACAGAGAAGAGCCTGGCTCCATCCTCCTGACACTCACCCTTCACATATTTATAAACATTGATTAGGTCACCCCTCAGTCTCCTCTTTTCCAAGCTAAAGAGACCCAGCTCCCTCAGCCTTTCCTCAGAAGGGAGATGCTCCATTCCCTTCATCATCTTCGTGGCTCTGCGCTGGACTCTCTCCAGCAGTTCCCTGTCCCTCTGGAACTGAGGGGCCCAGAACTGGACACAATATTCCAGATGATCAGCTTCAGCAGGAGCGCGAAACGAGGCTGTCTCGTTCCTCATCCAGCTCCGTTAACAAGGTTTGTGCTGAAGGCCCTTTTCACTGAAATGCTGGCAGGTTTCTTACAGCATTACTGGAAACTAGACCTTACACAAATTACTAAGGCCTTTTGTATTTTAATGTCTTTTTTGTAAGGATATTCAGTCCTTCGGGGCAGCTGTCTAAGAGAGACATTTGTCAGCTTCACTTTGTTTTTCAGACAGATGAGCCAGAGCCAAAACCATAGAATAACTTGGAGCTCCAGGGGAGTTTGGATCCAGATTTGAGCCCCACGATTCGAGGCCCTTGCTAATCAGTGGGCCCAGATTTCAGTCTCTCGCGGTGTGTCACGCATTAACCACAAACCGGGCTCGCGCTTACCAAGGGGCTCAACATCTGCTGCTGGCACCATCAGTAACCCAGCAGAAAGAACACCAGAACCAGCTGAGCAGAGTCAAAACAAACAGCTCCCCAACGCAACGTCCTGGCTCCGACACTGTCCTACAGCCACTGTCTATAAGAGAGCACAGAAGCAGGGCAAGCACGTAGTTATACCTCCCCGGCACAGCCTCCCCACCTTCTGCAGTACACCAGGGTGGAGACTCTGTGTTGGCAGAAATAATTTTCTTTGTTAACACTAGCCACTCCTTTCTGAATTATCTATTGCTGTTCCTGCTCCTCTTGCTCCCAAAGAAAAGAGTCAGAAGGGTGAGCTGGTGAAATCCCCGTGCGTGTGAAGGGCAGAGCTGAAATACGGGTCATGGGGAAGAATGCAGAGAGGCAAAGGAACGGCTGCAGAAAGTCTGTGCTTGGAAAGACTCAGATTCTGGGGTCTAGGATACCCAAACTAACTTTTTGCAAAAGTGTAGCTGTATCCTGTCAGAAAACGGCTGGAGTTAAACCGGTGCGGCGTTCTGGCTTAGATAAAGCCGTAATTTATAAATGCATTTTTAGAATAAATTCCATGTACACAGACAAAAAAGTAGTGATAGTAAGGGCAAAGGTTTTGAAATGTTGTCTGTGAAACGCATGTGCAAAACTAATTAACTTATAGATGGCGTTTGTCCATATCCCCCATGTGATGTACTGAGAATCTCTCCGGTGTTGTAGAATGCAAATGCTTTGAAAAGAAATTGCCCAAGGGATTGGATGTCTTTCCTTTACATTGTTTTTAAAAGGAAGAGTTTCTCACACTGTGTTTATTTGCTGCTAAGATACTGTTACACCAGCACCATCACAGCCTGTTTCTCACTGCGGTGTCCCATAAATTAGGTTGTATTAAGAATGTGCACACACTGCCCAACTAGACCAATTCTATCTGAATAATGCTTTGTGACCTTTCTTGCAACAGGGTCCTGACTAGAAAAACATAGATTTACCAGGCATCCTGGCTGTACTGACGGATTGTAATTACCATCCTATTTTATCAGTATTAGTCGAGGGAGTTCCTGCCCTCACATCCCCTCTCCAAACACAAATGAAAACTTGGGAGGCTGTATGACTCAAGTAATGAAGCACACTAAAGCCAGGTACATGTTTCAAATTCAACAACTGTGGAAATGATGGAAGAGCCATCGCCATCAAGATGACTTTCCAACAGGCTCAATGAGACGGTTTGTGGCCTCAGACCAACGCTTAATGGACAAGAGTCCACGTTAGAAAAGCAGTACACAACGAGCAGTAATTGATACTCTTCTGGCACTCAACAGAGAAGCAAAGTATTGAATGAGCATGAAGAATGGACTAACCTTTCACATCCCCCCTATTCCAGGTCAGGGATGAGACATCTGATAGAGCCACATAGGAAGTTTGGGTTGCTGCTCTCTGTGCTGCCCTGTGCCGTACCCAAACAAAGGACTTCTTTCTTAACAAGCACGGGGCTGACACTTTTCGTGAACTCTAAATTTATGTGAAAAAAATTGAGGGCTTTGGAAGTTAGTGTTTAACCTCAGGATTCTGCCTGAAGAGTACAATTTGCTGCTCCACATAAAGCCACGTCTTTCTGATTGTCAGCTGCATTAAAAACCATTACACTAATTCCCTGTTATACATATGCATGTAGCAAGTGTTTGCACACGTGTAGCAGGAGTAAACGTATTAGTTGTTCATGTATATGTATACATAAGAGAAGTAATGCCTTTAGCTGAGAATGGCTAATGCTTATTTATAAGAACTTGCGCTCAATTATTTACAGTTTGCCAAAATTTAACTGTTACAGCTTAAATTTTCCATGGTGGGTGTCTAACTGAAATAGTTTTGGAAAGTTTTCACTAAAACGGCTCAGATAGTTCCAAGAACACAGTTAGTAAAAATACATCCTTTTAGTCATGTTAAGAAATCTTGCAACCATCAAGCTGAGAGACTCTAGCCTGTCTGAGCTTCGGAGCTAAAGTTTTAAACTCCGTAAGGAAATTGCTTTGATGTCAAGACTTATCTTCTGTCACTCCTGTGGAAATCTGATCCAGCTGTAATCTCCTGAAAAACTAAATTCTCACGCACTTATGTTCTGTCAAAATGTAAATTCTCCAAATACTCTATTTGCAGTAAGCATGCTATCTTCTCATGCAACTGTGTATATATTGTATATTTATATTTGTGTATATTTGCCTTCTCTGTGGACAATACCCACATATATACATAGATACATAAATACATAGTCCAGGGCTGCTCACAATGTCATTTATACACATGGCACAAACCAGGTGCAATAGCCCTACAGACCCGTCTGTCAGTAGTGTAAGAGTTCAGCTCTTATACTGCTGATAGGGACGTTGTGGATGCCCCATGCCTGGAGGGGTTCAAGGCCAGGCTGGATGAGGCTTTGAGCAACCTGGGCTAGTGGAGGGTGTCCCTGCTCATGGCAGGGGGTTGGAACTTGATGATCTCTAAGGTCCCTTCCAACCCAACCCATTCTGTGATTCTGTGATTCTGTGATTCTCAAGGACGACGTGGAGTATTTCAGTTACAGCAATGAGGACAGAAACACTTGCAACAAAGCACCTGTATTATGGATCAGTGTGCTCAAGTCTGTTCTCAAGACTTCTCCTAATCTCACGGTGAACCCATACGATACCAAATGCCTAGTGTCTTAGAGACGACGTGCCCAGAGACAGCTGGGGGCTGTCCCGAGAGGTCTGTACGACTGCAGCAGCCAAACGCTTGGACTTGAATTTTGGATATTGCTCACAGGGTGCTTTACAAACAGGTTTGAGGAACCGCACAGTAAAAGGGACGAGCAGTAAACATATAGAAGGGTCATCAACTTCTAAGGGATTCAAAAGTGAGGAAGTGCCTGAATTAACATTGTCCTTTCAAGAATCCCAGCGTAAGGGGCCGGGTAAATCTATGCTTTTGTAAGCACTGAAAATGAGAACTAGAAGCCAAAGCATCTCACCCTGTGATCACGATATAAACACACAGTTTTGTTGGTGATAAAGGTTTCAGTAGCATGTATTAAACACAAAAGGCTTAGAGACATCACAAAGAGAATTGAGTCAGCTTAAAAACCCATCAACATCTAATTCCTTTTCTGTGAGCTCTCTGAATCCAGTACACTAAACAATATGAGGGCCAAATGGAAAAAAATAATTTTAACACGTAATCAAATCAATGCACTGCTGAAATGCATACTCAGGGGGAGGAAAAATTAAGGTTATATAGACTGCTTGAAATCCAGTATTTCCTTACTTTTAAATCCTTGTCTCTGTTAAAAGGGTTGGACAAGATGACTACCTTCCAACCTCAACCATCTGTAACCCCAACATTCCCTTAATACAGTTTTTGGTGTGATAGAGATATGTGTTTAATCTCTAGGTGGCCCCAAAAAGTGCCATCTAGAGAAACTATATCAAAAACCTGATTTTTTCTTCCCTTTCTGTGCCATATTTTGAATTTCTTTTGTTATGCAAGCTAATCCTCAGGTTGCAAGCACTTTCCAACTTTGCCAGCCAAATGAACGTGATAAAAGGACACCTGTAGGCATACACAGAAGCCAAGAACATTCTGTACATACAATATTTATTTAGGTTTTGACTTTAGATCATGTTTATAAAGAAAAAAAAACAACAGGTAGAAACAGGAAAAAAAAGTTCATCTGCAATGTAGCTGCAGTAAGAAAAAGCACAGAAAAGAACTAATTTTGTTACCTTGGCAAATAAAATAAGAATGTTCTCCACTCTGCAGTCTGTGCAAAATAAGTCCCGCAGGAATTACGCAAGCACGTTCTCGTTATGATAGTTATGATTTAGATTGCATTACAAAAGTGAAAACAATCATTCAAGCGGGCTTGGGTGCAGTGATTTGGAGAGAAGCTGCCACTCTGCCAAATAGAAAAAGAGAGTGAAGGGGTGGGGGCAAGGAAAGACATAAATCCTGCCAAAGTGAACTCGTGCGAAGGTGAAGCCAAAATGCCCAGAGGGGCAGATTAAATGCTCACATGAATGTCCCAAACGCGTGTAAGCAAACTGCCCAAATAAGGTTTTGAACCAAAAGCTCAAGTTTCTCCTGGAAACACCCAGAAACACGCAGATTAGATCTTGTCTGATGGAAAGGACTCTGGTCTGGCTGTCTTGAAGGAGCATTTGAGAACCACACGCCTTCTGACCAGAGCACATTTTAACGCAGCAGAAATGCTTCCACGCTGTTTCAGTAACTGAAAACCAGCCTTTAGTAATTCTGCAACACAAGAGGTAGAGCACCACAGAATTTTCTTCCTTTCAGTTACAGTTGTTCTCCATCTGTGTGGCTTTTTTTAGTTTAATGTCTGTAATGGCTATTTAAAAAAAAAAAAAGGAATCATTCAGATAATTCTTTATTGGTCCCTGACTTTAATGAAAAAATCACAAGAGAAAAAAGTTCTTATCTTAAACATAGCTGCTGACTTCCGATATCTCATTTTTCTCTCGCAATAATCCCAGTGTTCAAAGTAGGTATTGTATTTATCATTGTTGTATGGAGCTGAGTTTCACTTCACTTTTCTTTATGGTCTTATCGCATCGTTTACAAACACTTTATCTCTGTAACGGAAAATAAATGAAATCCTGGGCTTTCGATGAAACGCCATGATGAAATGGATGGTCTAAAAATCTATATTTAGATGACTGACTCCTGTTTGTAGAAGGCATGATAAATGTTTCATGCATATAAACTGAAGGATGATGGATTTAATGATCATAGTCTAACAGGGAAATGTTATTTTGGAATAATTAAGTGTTCTTTCATTTGCAAGTCTAAATAGCCTGTCGTTAGATTGTGCTTTTGTCTGTCAACAGACCATTCTGTTCTGTGGGGGTTATTTATCATTAAAACGATTGATGCAATGGAAACACACCAGTACGTGTTGTTAACACTATTTCTGAGACCTTGATTTGGACCCATATTTCAGGAATAGCTAATTGGTGTGTGTCCTACAGAAGAAATATATGACAAGAACCATTGAAGGACTGGAGGTAGTTTTCTCATTTGAAATCTTACATGTGAATTGTAATTGTTGTCCTTCCTAGAAATAGTTTCAAAGTTAAAAACATCCTGGCTTTAAGGCTCACGTGTGCAAGCAGCTTACACTGAGGTGCACTGCCTGGTTCCAGCTGTTGCTCCAGAAGAGTGTAAGTGTGTGCAGATCCTGATTTGTGTCTACTGGTTCTTATACCTGTCCTGGACACCTCGAATGGTATCTCGAATGGGAAGTAGTGTGTGCCTCTGCTATTTTACAGTTTTTAATATCTGCACCAACAACTGCAATCAAGACCGTTACAGCAGTCTGATTTGCGCTGTTGTGCACACACAATCTTTATTGACTCTGTACAGAACTCAATACGGGTGCCCATCTTCTCAACATTCAACACCAAAGTAAATAACAAGAAATATAGTGTTAGAAAGTAGTATGGAAAAGGTAATTATTTTGACCAAAAAAATCAGTGGCTATACATCTGGCTGTGTGAGAATAGCATCTCACATTTAATATCTGAATGACAATCACAGCATGGGAAGGTATAAACAAAATAATAATTTGTGTTTTAATCACAAACAGTGTTTCCTGGGTTGCATGATATTTATAAACTCTGTATATCTTCTTGTCTCCTGACTTTAATAGACGGCTGTTTTTTACCACTCAAGCCCAAATCAGTTTTAAAAGCATTTGGTAACTTTTCTTCGTGTTACAGATTAGGGACGGAAGCATACGGAGGTGAGGTGATTTGCACAGGGTGACGGATAAAATCTAACCAAGGGCCTCGATCTCCTGAGTCCCCACTCTGTGCTCTGGTCAGCACGGCTCTGTGAAATGTCCTGTCACATTGTCTATCAGTCTTTTATCACAACTCTCAGAAGAAGTGACAGTTTCTCCTTTTTGCTGGCCAGTAAATTACCTCTGCCATGAGTCTCTACTCTCTGAATTCATACATTCGTAAGACTTGGGAGACCTACCAGTCGAGCAGAAATCTCAGCGTGCTCAAGAGTGGAAGCTGGGAAACAGATACATCCCATCATCAACGATCTGCCCTGGCTGCCAGCAGAAAAGAAGCACAGAAAGTGTCCCCGTAAGTCTAGAGCTGGGATAAATGGTTCAAATCTTGACAAAACCGGCTGATACATTGTGGCGTACAGATTTAAGTCTCAAAACTCTTTAGGGATTTTTCTAGCACTTTTCCCCATGAGAGAGTCTTCTGCACCACTGCTTTCCAGGTCATTTTCTTAATCCTGGGTGTAGACAGGAAAGAATGTCTCCAGCAGACCCTTGAGAAAAGGAAAAGGGGAGGCAAGGGAGTAGCATGTCTACTCCAAGAGAACTTTGAATAGAAAAGTATTGAAGGCTTTTTTTTCTTTTTTAAGAATAAGCCTTTTTTAGAGTTTTTGTACTGAAGGATTTTTTCCTAGTCCTAAAAGATACTAAACCCTGATATTAATCATAAGTCTCGATTTAATAAATGGATGGGGTTTATCAGGCATGGGTTACGTTTTATTTCTTAACAAGCATTTTGTCGTTATATTGTTTTAAATTTTCCGCAAACGTATGTAAGGTTAGCAATTATTTAGATGCATTGTACTGATGAGACAAACACCCTGGAGCTTCAACACTGCTTTCAGTCCATAATTCCATTACAATATAATTCTCCATTTGTCTTTTTTGCCGTAATATCCGTTGCTCATTAATATCAATTTTTTATTCATGGGAATAATCTATTCAGTGCCATGCTCCATAGCCTAATTACCTAACAAAGACAAACTTTTGTTCCTTTTGAAGCGGATGTCCCTGAGAGTGTGGATTTCAACGCCATAAAGCCAGGACAGATCTACAGAAATCAGACATGCTTTGGGGGAACCACCCTGAACTCAGAGCCTTTACATTAGGAAGTATTACTTCTCGGAAAGGGTAATCAGGCACTGGAATGCACTGCCCAGGGAGGTGGTGGAGTCACCGACCATGGGAGTGTTCAAGAAACGTTTGGACGTTGTGTTGAGGAATATGATTTAGCTGGGAAGTATTGGTACTGGTTGGACTAGATGATCTTCTAGGTCTTTTCCAACCTTGATAATTCTGTGATTCTGTGATTCTGTACCTTGAAATCAAAGCCAGTAAGGGAGGCTGCTCCAGCTGCCAACAAGCACAGCTCCTTAATGACACCAGTGTCGGACAAAGACCCAACAGGACAACGTCTCACCTGCCCCCTCAGCCCACCCTGGTTGTTCTGAGGCTGCTTCCTGGATACACAGGGACCTGAGGAGAAGCTGATTGCCGCCGGGGCATTGCTCAGCTCCTCGGTTGTTACCGAATATGGGCCTTGTGCCCACCTCCCAGCCAAGGGAAGAAACTGACTCTTGCAAAGGAAAAATAATGTCGAGTTCTCAAGTGAAAACTGGCAATGTACCGATATCATCTCACTGATTGCTACTACTCCAGGACGAATCACAACTTAGTTAAAGTAGATGAGGCCCGGAACAGCCCTGACGACCTTGCTCTGTGCAGACATGAGCCTGTAAATACAGAAGCAAACAAATAACTCTTGAGTTACATTAGTCACAGAAATTAAGAGGCTGAAATGCTAAAGTGCTTGAGAATCAGACATTTGCTGGTAGTCTCCTCTAAATACGGCATAAAAAGTATGTCTGGAGGAGTGACTCCAGTAGCAGTGAAAGGCTTACCAGCAAACCCATTAAAATTATTTTCATGGCACACAGTGAATACTTTTAATATGTCAAGGTTTCAGTTAAATATGTTCATATAGTGTCAAGCTTAGCGATTTATTAGAGAATCTTTACCTAATTTGATATAATTGATGTTAAAGCCTTTTTTCCTTTGCCTAAATAAGCTGTTTGTGTATTCCTTTTAAATGAGGATAAGAAGAAACGGATTTGTAGAAGATGTTTTTAATTGATTCCAAAGGGAATAGCTAACATGGAATCTGCTGACGAGTTCCGTGGGGCTCTAGACTCCAATCATTCAGCGTCTCTATTTTTAATGACAAGATGCTGTAACGCTTAAAAAATTGAATTTAAATTATAAGTACAGATAATTAATGTCTGCTCTCTCCTCATGTCTTGTCAATAACCACCAAACCTCCACTGAGGGCAGAGACCTCTGCATTGTCTTAGAGACCCAAATTGCACAAAAAGCCAGTGGGAGCAGAGGTTCCATCAAGCTCTTTGAAAGCATCAGTGAAATCCTTGATTTTCAGTTACAGGGTGGAGATATCAGCACAATATATACATCGTGCTATAACATTTGCCACCCCTGGTTATTTCGGCATTTGTTCTTCCTCAATTCCCATATAGGTCAATATTCACCCACAGTTAAATAGGGTTAATCCTCTCACCAGCTCCATGGCAGTCGTCCTCTTGTGCGAAGAATCCCCCAAACTCCAGGAGAACCAGTTGCATGACTGAAGGTTGCTCAGAATTAATAATGATCAGGCTTGGCATTTGTAGCGTGATTTAAGGCTAGCTTCAGGCAACAGGAGGCAAGACTCTCGGGATGCTGCTGGTATTGATTCACTGTGTAACAACTGGGCACGATGTTTAACAACACAACTTTAAAACAAAAACAGCAGCGGTGCTATGTATCACAGAGCTGCGGCGCGATTTAATGAACGCTCTATATCACATTCTGTAGATTTTTCTGTACAAACCGTACGTATATCATTAAGATATGAATGTCTAAGCAAGAATGCAGCCTATAGGATACATGAAGTAATCTGCTACTTCTCTTCAGCCACGATAGGGACTTAGAAGAAGCATTTCTTGTAGTTTTGGCTACTACACTCCAAAAAGAGCTGCGGCTTAATTGTGAAAAGCCCTGAGGAGAGCAACACAGACCATCAGAGGTGCAAAAAATATGATCTATCAAGAAAGATTGACAGAAGAGGGGATGTGCAACCTAAACCAGAGAAGGCTGAAAACAATAACGAGCTTCAGGGGAAAGTGAAAAGGAGACTAAAGCCACGTGCGAGTAAATAATGCTCTAGTGGTATACAAAGCGTGGAAATGCAACAGATTTCTTGGGGACTGGACTTCTTGAAGGTGAAGGTATTTGGGCAGGGACAGAGTAAATGAAACCTCACGCTGCTTTGCGGTGCTGCAGTTCTACAGCTCTGTGATAGAAAGATGTTACAAGCATGTAAATTGCTTTTTTGTTACTACATTTTCACTGTCCCTTATCAGGTAGATGAAATTACTGGAGATACAGGCATCATCTGTACATGGAATCTGTAAAAATTCCTGTGCACTGTTCAGCTGCTATGCCAGGATCCCGCCCATCACTGAAGAGATGCACTGTGTCTGGAGAGTACCCCAGGAAAACAGCAGTTTTATGTCTGTAGCTTAGAAAGTAGGGCAAAATATTCTGCTACTTCCACCTCGGCGAGGACAGATGGAGATGCACTCTACCCATGCAGGCATGAGCAGAATAGAAGTGACCTGGAGCAGAAGGCCTGTTCAGACTATCTGGCTGTGAGGTCCCACTGAAATAACTGTTCACTTCTTATTTAACTCCTTATCTCCAAAATGTTCCAAAGCCCAGCGTGTTGGTCAGGTGAAGATCAGACAGAGGATGCCTTTAAAGGGTGAGCAGATGGGCACATCTGTTTGTTTGACAGGGAAAAGTATGTGTTGCTTGACCCGACAAACGTTTCTTGGTGCAGAGGAAGAACTTCATAAAATATCTCAGACAGCAGCTGAAAAGTGTCTCCTAGAAATGCCTCAATAATCGGGGTATGATGGTACAAACCCCCAAACAAAATGACAGTTCTAGCTTAGTTACAGGAACATTGTTCAGCTTGATACCTCTGAAAATAGCTGTGCTACCCATGGTTGTGTTACTCATGGGAGCTGTTTCTCTGGGTTTTTTTTTCTTTACAGTAGAACAAGTTATGTAAGAACACACTATGACGGAATCAAACCAGAGACAGAATTTTCATGATGGTGTTCTACCCATTAGGGGTTTTCTGTTTGTTCCTTCTCTCTGTCTCTGATGACAATTTCAGCAGGTAATTGGGCACCTTCCTTGTCAAAGTGATGCTGCAGAAGTCAGCTGTTACTGACCCAGGCCTGGCAACGTGCCTCCAGTCTTAGCTTTCAGAATTGTGTAACATGAAGTTAGTTTCAATCTAAGCCTTAAAAAAATAAATCTATTCCTAGCCATCATGGTTCCAAAAGAGAGGTTTCTATCCCATGTCTAACACCTGCAGTGAGATCTGCCGACAGCCTCGGTACCAGTAGCATCATTGCCCAGCTTCAGGTGTCGGCACAGCAGAGGAAGATATCTAGCCCTATATCCCTCAGCAGAGACAACATTTATCCTCTTTAAAAAAGAGATTCTTGAGCTAGTACTGGCCAATCTGGTATAACACCGCTCTGACTCCAGTTGGAAATATTAGCTCTAGTCCTGAAAGCTGTATAATTGCATTGGCGTTGTTCCATGCCTGAGGCAATAAGCTCTGCTTTGCTGCTGCGTGACCAGCTGAAGCCCCGCACTGCTCCAACTCCTGTACCCAAAGTGCCACCCAGCACCGGCTGAGCAATAGAAGCCTTACCCAGAACAGTTTTAACAGTTTTCTACTGGTGACACATTTTGACCCACAAAAGAATCAGACTGGGTTTTTTAGAAGTCCAGAGTCCCGAACTCTCCCCGTAAAATCAGCTTTAAGATTGCTGAGAATCAGACCCAGTGTCCATATCATGAGGGCATCTGGAATGCTAGTCACGCAAGTCTTGTTTACTCACAGCACTGTCTCCGGATATTTTTTACAAAACCTACATTCTCAGCAATAAAATATGTGTTGCTATGGGGCATCTGTTTATGTTTTTTATGTGAACTGATAATTACACTGGAGTTCCTTCTGTCTGGAAAAATGGTAGAGCTTTTCAGCGAGCCTGCAAAAAACTATCCGTTTAATGTAAGAATATTCTAAATTTTATAAGAAAAAAAAATTAATGGGATAAATTGGTGCAAGCAGTTATCCAGGCAATTGAACGTATGAATCGTGTGTTTGGCACGTGTGACAAAATACAGTTTTGTCCCTTTATAACCTTGTACGCCCAGGTCCCCTCCGAGCTCAGAAGTCACACCACTGCACTCACCTGTCAGACCTCACAGCAGCCTGTCCTAGGCTGGGCAGATCTCAGCTGCATTTCTCTGAGCAACACACGCCAGGCACGCGTCAGAAACATGACATCATTCCAAACAGAAAGGTAGATTTTTTGTGTTTGAGACAATTCTGATATTCCCAATCCTCAAACACTGCAGAAATACCACACTCACTGTGAAATAAAAAAGCAAGAGGAAAGTGAAGTAAAACAAACGGCGGTGACACTTAGCTCACACACTGCAAGCATTAACCCTGTGAGGCAAAACCCACAGGAACAGAGAGTCTCTTACAGTCCAGCTTCTTAGCTTGATCTTTTTGCCCCAAAGACACCCCAGCACTACCAGAGCCACTGTTTCAGACGCTATTTCTTGACCATCCCCTCACTTACGTTCCTTTGGTGAGCCCAGTCACACTTCTTTGTACGAAATCCATCTGCCTCCACTAGTTCACCCGTCAAAGACACTTAGACAGCAGCTCTCTGAAAATGCTACCCATGGTCTCACGGTTACATGAGCTGTTTGTGATCCTGGGGTTTTGGCCCTGTGTCATGAAGAGTCCTTCTGAAACCGAGCGAGGATAACGCCTTTTCTCCAGAGCTGGCTTCCACATTTTATTTCCAGCTGCCCCTGCTTCCTGCCTTAAAAAAAAAATAAATAACAGATTTACAACCTACTTTTTCTGGTTAGAGGTGACAATTTGTGTCCAGTTAATTTTTCCCTTAAAAGAGATAGAGTTCATGTTTTACTTACAGCTTCCCAACTTCATTCTGTTCTGTGTCCGATGTAATTGCTGACAGATTAATGCCCATCTGTCACAGTTCTGCACTGTTCATTTTTAGTGAAAATATTCTGTACTTACTCTTCTGGGTGTTACAACCTGAAAAGAACCAAATCCAAATCTATAATAATAACACTACTAGAATTAGACAGATCGATATCAATAACGAGTCAAGGAAGGGTGACACATGTGTATACATATGTGCTTTGAAATACCACGGTTGGGTAGAGTAAATCACCAGTGGCTCTAGGATAAGGATGTGCGTAACAGAAAGCAATCACAAAACCAGAGAGCAGAGACCTTGGAAATACAGGTAGAGGAGGGGGCCAGACAGCCAGCAGACAGACACATGGATGGTCATTGACACGGACGTGTGGAGCAGCCCAATGAGGCTGCGCTTGACAGATAGCATAGGTGGAGGGTCTTTAAGGTTTATCTGTCTATAAGACAGCCCCAAAACCATCTGGTTGCCTTTTTCCTGTACTTCAGAATCAGACGTGCAGAATATATGTCTCAGATGTCTCGGCTCCTATCCTGTCTTAGTGATGTGGCAGTAGCACGACAGTACTATGGTAATAGTGCCTTACTTCCACAAACACAGCTGTGTTTCGGTGCCTTATTGTGCATCACTGGTGTGGCTACCTGCTTTTGAGGACTGGCTGTTAATTTTGCATGCAGCAATTGATGAAGGATGTAGGCAATCCAGGAAATTGGGTACTACTGAAAATCTGCCATGAGGAAGGAAACATCCTCTGTCTTGCTCTCGTGATGTAGCTGCAAACCGAAACATTTGTATTTTCACTTTCATAACTTGATGACAAGAGTTTTAAGTATCCAAACAGCACATGTAGTCAGGAGTCAGCTAGCCAAGAGGTAGTAACCAGACCTGTAACAGAAAAAAATGAGCAATAGATTGAAAGGATCACAAATTTTGTCTCATCATCTGTAGGACATGGAAAAATGAATTCTCAACCAAAATAATGGATCTTACAGTGGGGTCCAAACCCATGAACAGAGGATGTGTTTCATAGGTCATTAGACAATGCAGAATGAATGCTTATGTCTAACTTCTAATATGAAATGAGAAATTCAGTTACAAGGATCCAATGAGTTCAAAACATGAGCCATTTGGGTATTGCAGTGTACTGGAAAAGAAACCAGGGGTATTATAGAAGCCACTGAGAACAAAACTAGAGAAGCCAAAGAAACAAAAAATATGACAAAAGAAACAAAAAGTAGAATAAAAGAAGCTGAATATTAAACAAAATAAGATTAAGTAAATTAGAACCAAAGCCCAGAAGATGAACTATGAGAGCTGAAACTCAAGGTAGAAGAAAATGCACCCGAGTAATGTAACACAAGAACTCTGAGCAGCAGAAATGCTGAGGTTTCTAGAAAAAGGAACATGATATAGAAAAAAAGAGTAACCAATTCTCACAAAAGGAAGCAAAAGCTAAACAAAAAATTAAGTGAAGCCCAGGCTACTTTTCAGGTTGTGCTGGAAGATAAAAAGAGGAATCAGAGGAGAAACCTGATCACATGCTGCGTTAATAGGAAATACGACAGTTTGAAAATATTTTTAAAATATGGTTGATTCTTGAAGGGATGTGAAATCCATGGAGAGAAGCTTACATATTTGAAGCCACCATGGAAAGCTGAAAGGTTTTTCAAATTTAGAGAAAAGAGTTGCATGCCACACAAATCAACTCAAATATTCCTTTAAAAACAAATCTTTTAATTATCAGCTGGAATGTATCTTGGGCTAAACCCGTGCAGACAATAGGTTAAAAGATCTATGAGCAAGAAGGGGAAGGTAGAGACCTAAGTACTTGATGGAGAAGTGCAGGGGCAGTGAGTGGGACGTTGGATAGCATAGATGGGAGATCCATATCTAATGTATTTGCATTTATCACTGATGGGCAACGACACAACGAAAGCATTCCTACAGGGAAATGGAAGTTTACACATTTTAGAACATAACGAAAGAGACCCACATTCTTTCTGACATCCATTTCTGCACTGGTTTCAAGTGTTATTAAAACAGCATAAGAATCCATCTGGATTATTGCCTGGTCTGTGTGATGTGCTGGTATTCAAAGCTTGTTACAAAATATACTTTGCCAAGGCTTAAAAGAAGTGAAAATGCAGAAATGTCGCCTTTGATAAGTTTTATTTCAGAAGGTTGCACACCCTTACATGCAACTTTACAGCAGGATGATTGGGAAAGGGACGGTTTGTGTAATGTTATATTGGCAATATTTTAAAATAAGTTAACAGCCTCATGTTTGTCTTAAGACAATACTAAGAAATGGTAGGGCCCATAAATTCCCTAGCTGTGGAGACCTACTGATAATCAAAACACTACAAACCTGTATGATATGCAAGCATGTACCAATTCAGTAGAAATATTCTTTTGTTTTCAAGGAGCTAATCAAGTAGGGATGTCCAACAATTGTTCTCCTGCTTCAGGAAAACAGCAGCAAATATCCATCACCATGAAGAATCACTCAACGCAAAAGTTATCTTTTCAGTCTAGAAAAAGCACACTTTATGTACTTTGTCATGTGGTATCTTGGCAGTTAGACCCCACTTTGTAACTGAAAACCAAACTTTATCCAAAGATATTTAGTTTTCTGTGCACTCAATCAGATGGGTTCAAGTGCATAACCAGACATACAATTTTGCCATTACGGTAATTGAAAATAACACACAGGCTTTACGCTGATTTAAAACTTTACTCCAATGGATGGAAGAAATTATGGGAAATTATCCAGAATTCCAGTAAAATTAAAAGAAGGTTTAACAGATCCAACAAAATGTCACAACATGGGCATCACAACTTGAAACAATATATGGTGGGTTTTCTGTAGGATTAGATATTTTACAATACCACAGCTCCTAAACTATTACATGTGTTATTTCATCCACTTATTCTATTGTGAATAATACAGGTCGGGATACTGCCATGTGTCATTATAATATCTAAGTGTTTATCAAATACATTTGCATATTATAGCAAGGTTGTTTGCAAACAATTATCAGAAAGTCAGTATGTGATGAGACGAGACCAAAGCATTTGAAATACACTGTCAGCAGGCATATGGCAACAACCAGCCAACGCAGGTCCGGGAGCGCATGGTTTAGCCAACTGGATGGTACCAAGTACCAGAATAACCTGTAAAGCAAGGATGGTCATAACCTGAACAGAACAGCATTCAAACCCCTTTGCATTGGAATAATGAGATAAATACCAACAAACAAAGGAAAATAACGTGTTGTATACGTATAAGATTTGAAACACCGTGATCAGGCAGTGGTGGCTCTAGGACAAGGACATATGTAGCAGAAAGCAATCACAAGGCTGCAGCAGAGACCCCCCAAGAAAACCAGGGAACAGAGACCTTGGAAGTACAGGAAGAGGAGGGAGCCAGAGACCCAGCAGACAGATTCAGATGTGTAACAGCACAAGGAAGCTGCTCGTAACAGGTAGCACACGTGGGACGCTTTTAAGATGGGTATATTATAAAACTGCCACAAAAGCAGCTGGTTTCCCTTACTCCGTACTTTAGAGTCACTCGTGCCCTCTGTGTGGGTGAGTACTGTCTGCACAATACATTCAAAGGGACGTGTTTTGGCGCTGGCTCTGTTTTGTTAATTGCATTTGGCTGGTTTGGTTGCATGCTCCTGAGGACTGCCCGTTAAATTTAGATGCATGGGGGATGACTGGCTGAAGAGATACATGAAAACTCTGCTTTTTTGTCCTTTTTCTTTGAAGTTTGCAGTGTTTGAGGCTGTGTAGGTCAGGAAATTCAGAGTTCTAAGTGTGAATGTTAACCTCAGAAGGCTGGTCACCTCAAGACAAGGACGGATTTGAAAGGTTCAGAGGGCAATGCAAATGAAAACACACTGCTCCAGTTGTGGTGAGGCCATTGACTTGGGCACTATTCATTTAAGAGTCATTTGTCATCTGTGTTGCTGGAGCATTTAATGTGATTGCAAGGATGTTTTAAAACAACACCCAATATGAAATGGAATCAAAGAAGCTTGCGGAGCTCCTCACCAGAGAGAAATCCCTACTGAGCCATACAGAAGTGTGTTACAAACGAATATGGAGTGTCTGAGCTGTAACCAAATATCCATTGCTAGCCAGCTTTATTTTGTGGTGGATTGATCTTTCGTCTTCCAAAGCTCAGCATTCATAAATTGTTCTGGAAAACATCAAAGTTATTTGAAAAGGTCTGTAGCAGTATAAATTTCTCTATGCAAAATGGCTGTTTAACAAGATTGCCTCCTTGAACTTTTCACATGATTGTGACAGCCACTTTCATTTACTAATGGAAGTTTTATAGCGGATTTTCCCACTACTCCCACATCTCTGTTTGCTGTTATTTTATGGAGAATACTTTACAAATTGTGTCCTGGAACAAAAGAAGAGATATTTGGTGACATTCCCATACTATGTAGCTTGTTTGAGAGACAGCAGGAGAACCCCAGCTCACACGGACTGTGACACAGGGCTGCACTTGATGGGTCCATGGGGGTTAACGCAACAGCCATTATGGTCATCGCCAAGAAACTCTTTTTGTGTTACCCTTGCTTAGATTCAGATTAGGAAGAACAGAAGGTTCGTGAGGAATTGTTCCTCACTGTTTGTAGTGCAGACAGCAAAAGGATGGTGTTGGTGTAGCCAGGTTTTACAGTGATGGTGATCATTTAACTGAAAAAGGAAGAGAAAGGATTAAGGAGGAAGTGGTTAGGAAGGCATCTGAGGCTTCATGTACCCAACATCCATCATATTGTAGCTGGATGAGCTCTGTAACTGATCGGGAACTGACTATTTTCTCAGCTCACCAGGCACAGAAAGCATTCACTCGGTATGTTAGGAAACATCTCGTGTATTCCATCTGGAGAATCCCTGGGTAATTTTACGTTAAATGGTTGAATTACCTCAGGGCAAGAAGTAAAGATGTTTTCAGTTGTTTGATAAGGAAGAACACAGTAGAAAGGGAGAACAAATATCTGGAGAAAAGAGGAGACAGCTAAGTGTAGAGTAGGACTTAGAGAAGCAGAAAAGAATTGTGAGTAACAGAAGTGAAGGAATGATTTATTTATCTTTTATTTTTCCAAGTTATATGTCTTTGTGAAGTCTCTGTTGCAAAAGACAAACCTCGAGTTTGCCTGAGTTGCCATTTTTCATTTTGTGAAGGTTCATTTTTTTTTTCAGAGAAAGACAGTAACACTTCCCCTAGACACTGAAGAATTTTTTTCTCTAACAAGTGATAAGTGTGAATTAAAACAAAATTGTGAATGCCCTGACTTTGGTGAAAAGTCTCATTTTTAAATCAAGCATCTTATTTCTGAGTAGTAAAAAAAAACAAAACAACAGATATTTAGAAATACCTTTTAATTTTTTTTTACCAGAAAAAGTACCTTTTGTTCTCAGTGAAGTTCCAGAACTTCACAGAAACTTTTTTTTTTTTAATCAGTCCAAAAAGAATATTTTGCGCATTCCTAAATGTGACATGATGAACAATTCTCAGCTTTTGAGGGTGGGTCATTCTTCTGAACCGGGGTCATCCAGGGTCAATGCACTATCCTCAGCAGTGACAGTGTGAAGCTTATGATGAATCATTTCTACACACGGATAAAGGCATTATACTGTATTTTCCTTCCAGATGCACTCATTAAATTACACAAAAATTAGTGGGAAAAAGTCAGTCTTGCGATATACAGAACGTCATGGCTCTAACTGAGACGGCTTGTGCTTACTTCAGGATGGGATTTCACATAGTGGTTGTCTATTGTGGACTCAACTGTTTTATTCTAGCTGCGTGCTTTCATAGCAGCAACCTTCATTTCAATGCGCCCTGGCATCACTGTGATTCAATTTAATTCATAAAAGAAAGCTAATTTTTAAAACTTTTAATTTCTTTTTGTTTCTATCCAAATGCTAAAATTGAAAATTCTAAGCATAGAGTATGCACAGCAGGAGCCAAGCAACCAAATACGCAGTTCTGTCTCCAGACCCCTTAAATCACCTACTGTTGAGGCACAAAACCTGCATCAAAAGGACAGAATTCTGGCAGAGTATGTCCTCATTCGTTACTGTGGCAAGTGAGGAGATGCACAATCTGATTACAAGTACACTATGTAAATGCAAAGGATCAGAATAGGACCTCAAAGACGTGGAGTCTGGGCTTCTCAAGTAACAGAGTCCCTAAATGCTATGCAAAATAATACGTGGCACTTAATCTTCTAAGAGGTGTATAGAAAATGTCTTCTACTTTATACATTTAAAGGGAAAAGTCTTTTGTTCATCACATGGGACAGAACTTTTATCCCTACACTGTCAAGATGATAAAGGCATCAGCATACATTTAAATTCCTTACCTCAAAATACGGTAAATGATGTATGCAAAAGAAAACCAGAGTGCACGAGAAATTTCTTTACAAAGGGTTTGTATCACGGAAGAAAGTTAATGTAAAAAAATAGGTGTGTTTTTTTAAACCAATGTTAATGCATGACGAGTTCAAGTGCCAAGCAAATCCACCCAACAACAGGCTTTTTTTAAAAAAGAAGAAAAAGGTGCTTTTTTGAGATAGCTAGAATTTTTTATTATTTTTTTTGCTTTGCTTTTGCTTATATTGATGGACTGTGAAGGTCAAGAAGAGATTGATCCACAGAGGCCAGTAAAAGTTAGAAGTAATTTAATTAGAGTTGTCCAAATCTGAAATATCTTCTAATCCGATTACATACTTATTTATGGAGGGACAGTTTGTGGGCGTCTATACTTGCTATAAAAAGGTATTTTTGCAGTCTAAAAGTATTCCGTTATCAACTCCTTTTTAAGAGGCAGAAAATAAAGTTCCCCAAGTATTTTTCCATAGTTAAAAATATATTTATATTAGTTCATATTTAAAATTAACTGTATATGTGTGTATTTTATCTACAATATATAAAATAATCTTGTCGAGTCCAAGTAAGCAGAGACACTGTTGGTCAGATGGGTCACAGGAGGATCCGTTCCAGTGCTGTGCTACCTGCCTCACGTAGCTTGCGTGATTCATCAGGAGGAAGAGCATATGCTGGTACATTTAAAGAGATGTAGTTTTGTCTAACAGTCTAATATCAAAGAGAAAAAATGCTTTTTGTGAAGAGGAAGACTGTCATCCATCAGAGATTTTTAATTCCTGCTCTGTCATGGTCATTGTTTTAGAGTTTTAAGGGCACAAAATGTGCATTAACTGGAAGCTCAAAAACTGAGGTGAAACAACTATGAGAGCAAAGGAGGCGTCACACGAAGGTGAATACACTGCCAATGAGAGCGGAGAGGCTAGGAAGAAAATTGTAGCATCCACTGAAGGGCAACTCAGTCTGCCCCACAGAGCTCTGAGCTGCAGAGAAAAGTCTTCTTCCCACCACCCCAAACCAGCAACGCTCCAGAGAGGTTTCTAAGGACGCGTCTCAGCCCCAGGTAAGCAGGCACTGCAGCCCTTCCTCGCACGGTGTGGCCAGATTTGCCTGGAAAGTGTTCACAAGAGATCTTGAGGTAAAGCAGGTTTGGGTACACAGCAAGCACGGGAGTGCAGGCAAATCCCTTCCCCTCCCTGCGTCAGTTTGTAGCATCAAAACAGAAACAAAGGGGTTCTTTAAGGCATTGAGTTAAATTTTCTCAAATGTCTGTCCCTCTCAGTCCTTGAATAGAGAGCCAGAAATAGCGGCGCTGAAATTCAGCGAGAAAGGCACTTCTGGGAAATACCACTGTTATCTCTATAGAGTCTGTTGCTGCGAGGTTTGGAGATGTTTTGCTGACTGCAGAGATCTGGATGTTCTTCAGATAAGGAATTGAAAGTTTTTCTCGTTACCAGACACAAATGTCCACCAGATGCAAAGGTCCACCCACTAGCACGTGAGGCTGTTGGAGTATATTGAAGTGGAACTGTCATACAAATCCGGTAGGGTCTCCTTGACGTGAACGTTTGCAACGCTGACTTCAAAAGATTTGTGAATATGGATGGACTGGTGATGTTCACCAACACGATTAAGATGCTCCCTGAATCAACGCTAGCACTGAGTTGCTCACAAATGGCACAGAAATTATTTTATTTTGATAAATAAAATATCAGAGATAAAAGCCCTGTGCACAGAGTGCTGTGCCTCCTGAGCTTTTACTTTTTTATCTTAGATGAGCAACCGACACAAACAGCAACCAAGGGCTTACCTTAAGCGAGAACTTAAGTTCCATGTGCTCAAGTGCTTTGCCAAGCAGGAATGAGGTTACTCATATGCTGAAAAATTTGTCTTGCTATTAGACAAAGAATTCAAAATTTGAAACTTATCCCTGCAAATCCCATCCTCATGGAACAGTTTTGCAAATCAAGAACTGTGGTTTCCCTTTGGAGCTTGCTGCATCCTAGAACACTGAGAATATATTCCTCTGTCTCACTGGTTGTTTCACTGGGCAACTGAATTTCTTGAAGAGTATTGGGCAGACCACGCATTCCTAACGATAAATATGCCAGTGTGATGACAACTGGTTTTACCTTGAATGTTTCCTTGGACAGTGAATTTTTTCTAAGCTGCTAGTAATACAGCTCACACTCCCAGAGGGGTAAAAAATACTTTCCTAAGAGCTGTGTTAGTCTGTGTTGAATGAGGGCTCTAAGAACAACCCCAGTGAGAAGTCACACGAAAGCTTTTTTAGTTTAAAAAAAATAATAAAAAAAGCTAGCCTAAAAGAGTTTACATGGCTGTGAATGATAAAATATAGCAGCCATGGCAACCCACTCTCCAGTATTCTGATAATGCATCAGAAATGAGGCTATTAGAATTATTAATTCACATTAGTGGCTATTAAAATTACTACCTGCAGACTCACAGCCTGAAAATCCTTTTCTATTTCTAAGAGAAGGTTCAATTGCAGAAGGAAGCTTTTTGCTAAATAGGTGCACTGTATTGTATGCTAGACATTATGGGAAGTCCAACAGATAATAAAGCTCACATTGAGCTTTATGCAGTTGCTTTGTAATTCAAGGGTAGCAGATGTAATACTTTATTCTTTTAATGATGGCAAAGAACCAACACAGCCCCGATAGCAGTAACAATAACTGGACTCTTACTGGTTCCCTGGAAGCTAATACTAGAAACCCAACTTACTGTAGGGTATTTCATTAAACAGCAAGTGACACACAAAATATCCTACTTTGGCAGGTAATAAACAAAGCCGACAGAAATCAGCAGAAAAACGGAGCCAGACCCATGGAAAGGTTTTGTAGAGATGCTGCGGTGAGACTCGCAGAGTCCTGTAGGGATTTGGCTACGTCCTTTCCATCCCCCATTAACTTAACTCAAAATGCAATTGCATGCTGCTTTAAGTAAAAGAAGAAACACTATTACACCAAGGTCACAGTGGGAAATAATCAGAGGGAACAGCAACATGGCAGAGAAAGAACATTTTATTTATGGAAATGAGCAGAAAAAGTAACACACAAGCTAGAAGCAGCCAAATAGGTACCAGTAAAAATAACAAACAAGCAAAGAACACGAGCTTGGATCACAACCAGTTTTTAGGAATTCACATCACAGTCTATCTCCTTTAAGATCCCATGTACCGAAAATGAATATGACATCCAGTGTTCTTTCTAAAAATTATTGTTCTCAGAAGGAGAAGAGGAAAACAAGGGCGACTGCAAAAAGAAATTGAGCACGTCCCCACAGGCTAGACACAGCAAATGATGTGGGCACATACAATGGGGCTTGGGTAGCCTTTACACTCAATGCTATTCTGAATTCTCTCCCCCTGGTTGCCACCTAACTCAAAGACAGCCTGAATTCCTTAGGGACTTTATTTTTATTTTTTTTTACAGAGTTCCCTCTGTGCCTACAGACATTTCTTTCTACATATCCATTTTTTATTTCCTACAAAACTCTATCAGTAATGTCAACAGGCACCTGGAAGAACACAATTATCCACCTAAGCTTCCTTCAGAGCACGGAATCAGGCTCTCAGCAAGAGGCACTCTTCTTTTCAAACATGGTGGCAATTACTTTCCTACCAAATAAAAAGGTGGTAATACTTAAGGTCATGAATTCAGAAGACCTGGGTTTGATTTCTTCCTGGGGATGCTCAGGCTGGCAAACACTGGATGTCTGGATGGCTCCCTGACACTCTTGAGGCTTGCTTAGAAAAATTTGTTCAGTTTAGCTGTGCCACCAAAAAAACCCACCTACTGTGGGTGCGCCGACAATGTTAAGAAGGTAAATGTAGAAATTTGGTTTATTCCAGTTTGGCCAGAAAAATCAAAGAAATACTAGCTCATTGCATATGCCAAAAAAAATGTTACCAATTTTCCTCACAGAAGATGACCAACTAACAAAAATATTTGCCAGTGACCTTATTTGTAAAATTTCCGAGGACTGTGACTCTGTGGTATCGGTACCCTGCGCTTTCCCCATTTTTCCCTCGGGCACTCAGCCAGCCATTGGTGGGTACGGCACTATTCTCACAGATAACAGTATCCCTGCACAACCAAAGGGCTTCATGCATGAACAAAAGTATTTGTTGTTTCTTTTTCCCTACTTGCTGCTCATCAGCTCAAGTTCATGCCAGCAGGGTGACTCATGTGCTTATGTTTAGCACGTGCTTAATGCTCAGCTGAGTGGAGCAGAGCCTGCCGCGGTGCCCGGAGCCCAGCTTGCCAAGGGGAGGGCAGAGCTGCCAGGGAGGAAGACCACCACTCCACGCGATGGGGAGCGCCCTGACAAGTACCCTCAGGTACAGCCACGCTTTCCCAGGTCACAAAAGTGTCGGGGAAATATTTTTTGCCTGAGGACTTGCCGTCTCACTAAAAGGTCTGGCAGAAGTGGTTTTGTTTTGACGATGTTGTGACACAGACCTGACCAGGTCTCACAGACCTCCCTGCTCACCAAGTCTCTGCTGGCACTCTCCTTGGTTTTCTGCCATCGCAGCTGCCCAGCTTCTCCATAGCCACTGCACCGCACCTCAGCTTGACCCCGCAGAAGCAAGGGCCGTTACCAAGTATCTTTTCTTTCCTCCCTTCAAAAATTCTGAGTGTCTTTTATTTGCTTTTTCAAATTAGAGCTGTAAAAGAAAATAAAAAATTAAAATATTCTATAAGGCAAAATCACCTTTTTCTGTACAGTTTGTGTCTAATAGAATACGGAGCAGTTGTTTTTCCCTGTGTCCAAAAGGAGATTTTTGGGACACATTTGAAGAGAGAGACAAAAGAAACCCTGCAGGGACTGACCGGGGAGGTGGCGTGAATCAGAACAGGCAGTAGAAAATGAGACAGGGTCAAGAGCAGGCAAAAAACCACACGTAGAGACCCAAAAAGCAGGCTAAAGAGGAAATAGTGGAGGTGATGAAGCATTTCCCTTTTTTTTCTCACACGCCACAATTACATTTGCAGAGATCATCAGAGTGACACGGTGAGCCCCTGAAAATGCACCAGAGCGCTTACCCCAGAGAGCAGCCCTAGGAACAGTCCAAGTGTCCAAATGCACGATTATTCCTTACAAAAGTGTCACCAGCTTAAAGAAAGAGGTCGGTTTTACAGTAAAATTTAGGTGCACAAATGCTGAAGGATACATGGTGAAATTCCTCAGCGGCTCAAGGGAGACTGAACCAACAAACACACAAGTTGTTGCAGCCACGACTCCCGGGAGATGCTCCCCACGGTCGGCACGTCGCTGCTCCAGAACAGCTCTGCGGAAGGAGTGAATGCTTCCACAGCAAAACAGGCTTTCCCCAGGAAACTATTTCTGACAAAAAACAGTTTAAAATTTTTTGCTTCTTTCTATTTTAACGTTTTCTGTGTGTTTTCCCTCAGATCATCCTCTTTTAAGTCACCACAAAGGCACAGCTTCCGTACATTGCCCATTGACGAAATGACTGATGCTACTTTTAGCCATTTTGATTTTAACTTAATCTCGTATTAAAATCTAAATGAGGGATGATTTCAATTTCTTCTTGGAGGCTGGAAGGAACAGCGTTGTACCAGATGCAGCTTTAGAGCTTTATTTGGAAGGCTACAAGGACACACTTTATTTCCTTATGGATCTCAAAGGCCTGGACTAATTAGTACTTATTAGAAAACAAATTAGAAATGCATTTTATTTCTCCATATGGTAAAAGCAGGAGCTGCAGTAAAGGGATAGGCTATCAGAAGAGCTGAGATAGTGATTCGCAATGCATAATTTATTGGACTAATTTTGCCTTTTCGTTTATGCTTCTGCATTGTCCACGAACAGGTGACAACTTCCTTGAACATATCCATTGTTCAAAACAATTTGTCAAGTCATTTTTCACTATGTAGCTCATCTGTGAACAAGTCTGTGTGTGTTTTATCACTAAAATTCAAAACTGTAGTGCCAAAAAATAATAGATAAGAAGGTGACCTGCTCATTTTTTTTCTTTTATAACGTGGATACTGCTATGACCTTTTTTATATGAGTGTGCTTGATTAGATTTTTTAACATTCTGTCAGCATAAATTCTCCAAAATTAACTTTATTGCCAGTAAATTTGCTACGGAAGAGAAAACAGGCACTACTACGACTAAGCAGAATTCACAGGAGCTTAGACCTTGTCGTCACTGTTTTGTGAATGTTTCTCCCGTGATGTACTTTTCGAAAGCAGAAGGTAATCCTGACAGGTGAGTAAACACAGTTAAAGCAATTTGTTTTTTAAAAGTTAATGAATACCCAGAGAAAAAAGAGCAGTGATCCCAGTAGCTACTGTCAGAGACACCTTACGGCAACCCTGTCATGACTGATACACTATTTCTAAGTTTGTGAAAGACGGGAGCTTTAAGTATTTTAAGGCTGGAATAGAGAACTAACGGTTCATCATGCCGTGAGTACATCAGAAACAGGAACCTTGGTCACTTCCTTGATCTCCTCCTGATACTGTTCAGCAGGAGGATGACTCCAGCACTGACACCTGCAGAGCACCACCACACGGATGGCTACATCCTGGTGATGCTGGAGGTCAGAGCATCTCCAGTTCACATCTCTTACCTCTCTTTGCTGAGTAGGACGTGGTGGCCACCAAGATGAAGCCATGCTTCTTAGCCCAAATCCTGACCTCTATCCCTGGAACCCGTTAAGGTAATGAAGGATGTCCTTTTCCACATGCCCAGTTTTTGAGTAGACGACTATTCAACAGGCTTTTATATGAAGCGTTTCTAGCAACCTGCCGGACACGTTTGTTGTGAAAGCCATGTCACGTGGAATCCAGTACTGCCAATGTGCTAGGTGTGCTTTCAGCATGCCCACCTACAAAAGAGTGTGCCCTAGGGGAGCGAGGGCAGAAGCACCAGACTTGTTCATCCCCCAAAATTTCTCCCATTTGTCTGCTCTGGGCAATTTAAAACAGAGAAAATTATGCACAGACAGAAGTGAACAGAAGTAATTATGTCTATATGCATGCTGACCACACAACTGCACGAACAATTGATCCCAGACATTCGTTTTACAGCCCTTACACTTGGCTGACTCTACATTTGCCATCTCTAGACCCCAGCACACGCAGGGCACACGCAGGCTAGTCACATCGAAATCCTCTGGAAACAAGCATGTGCCCTTCACACCACTAAATGCTCCAAGACAAGGCGTTCCGTACATCCACTGGTAGAAAGAAATGCAAAAAGAATCTATATAAGCATGACAATTCGGAGGAATTTATTTTGTCATTGGATTAAATGTTTTGTAGATTCTAGTCAGACATAATCTTTTGTATTCGACTCAGAGGAAAAGGAGTTCTGTTATCTTTCTTAAAATGTTTTTTGGCTTGAAAATGCTTCTAATTTGTATGACACATTACTGCATCAATGTTCCAGAACTACATGCCTAATTTACACAAAACGTAAATTTGCACGGATCATATGTAGTTTTTCTAATTACGAAAGTCTTCTTAATTTCTTGTTTTTCCCTGTTGATTTCCTGGCAGAGCTCACCTTTCAACCACCTCTTTTAACAGCACTTTGCTAGTCCACAGATAGTTTATGAACTCTTTTCTCTCTTTGAAAATGTTTTCTGCAGTACGTTCCGCATTCAGAGCTGTATTTCAAAGTGCCACTTTAATCCTTTTTATCTTTCTGATAACTCAGAGCATTGGTCATTACTTGGTTATTCTGGTCACATTTCACTGCTCTTCACTGAAATCTCCATAGAGAAAGAACGCTTTAGGCAAAACGAACTCTGAACTTTTGTGTCATCAAAATCTTCATGTGAGTATATTGAATGCAGCCCGAACAGCTTAACCTGAAATCGCAAGAAACACGTTCGCATTATAAAGTTTGCAGCAGCACACAAATGGAACCTTTCGTGAAAAAGAAATTTCATTTCTCGGTATTACTTCTTATGACCCTGAGTACTTACTAAATCTAATAATAAAAAAGTTTGAATATATTTATATAAAATCCAAGAATGGCAATGCAAAGAAGATAACAATAAGAACTTCCTGCTCCCTCCCATACAATCCATAATGCTTTTTACCGTCCATAAACTATTAAATGGTTTGTCTTTCTACAATTACAAAGCTAGGGCACTGTATTCATGTGCCACATCTGAATACTTACAGGTCATGATGACACCATAAAGTTCATGTGCATACTCTTTTTTAAATACCATTACCACTCCAAGGAAGTAGTGCTTATCACAAAATTGTGTTTAAATTAAAAAGATATACTAGCAGGAGTTAAAGTGTCCTTTTTCTCTTTGATTCTTTGATACTTCATCTCTCAGGGATCATCAGAAAACTATTGGTTTTCTAAAATAGCCATTTCCAACATAGGTACTTACCTCATACTTTCCACATATATCCCCACATCACTATTACAATAAATCACCATTTTTGTAGAGAATTTTGTCTTTGCTTCACCTTCTGCATTAGTTATCAAACATGCTGCTCCCTTCTGGCACAGCTTAATACTCGAATTATTATCTTAAAATTCCTAAGATGCAGTTCCACCAGGGCTTAGCCATTTTTGCCGCTTTAAAAATCGCTACTTATTAATGTTAATCATGTTAGAACGCTGGGTTTTCTTAACTAGTATAAGAGCTTAAGTTTTTAATCTGACTCTTTTTTTCCCCTCACAAATTTCCAGAAAATTGCTAGGATTAAAATACCATAAAGATTTCCTTTCAACCAACGTGAGCCCAGATTGCCCAGAAGAGAATCTTTTATCCCACTCAAAGGACATGCGTGCAGCCTGATGTAAAGCACGATCTGTAGTCCATGTGCCTGTTCCATCAGGACATTTGCAAATCTCGTACGCTGTGCTTAATAAAAAAGTAAGGACTGAGGGAATTTTGTTACAAGCAGCTATTTCTTCCCTTCACCTTCATCCCGTGTCTATGTTGTCACCCATCTCCCATGCACCTTTTCAGTGTCACCCTAGGTGAGACACACAAGGCTGTCAAGCTGTGCAGACCCTGAAGAGCAGTGGAAGCTGGGTCTCCATTCAGATGAATAAACACGAGCCCAGAGGGGAGGCCAAGCCAACCTACTTCATTGCAAAGAATTACCTGGGGAAGAGGAGTTGGACAAACGAACTCTACACCCTCGGTGATCTCCAGGCCAAGCAGTCTCTCCACCCGAGGTCACACAGGTGGGACTGGAAGAGATAAACAGCCATATGTCAGCCAGTTTAAGAAGGAGCAATTTTGAAATTTGAGGATGGACTTCATTTTGCAACCTGTATTTTGGAACCAAATTGAGCACAAATGTATTGAATCACGTATTTCTGATTACTCAGAAGAACTAAGGACAGCATCTTTGCAAAACTAGATAGCCATTGATCTTCTTAAAAAATGCATGTCTCAGTGCCTGCAGTTCTGCTGCTGTCACATTGCTCCACAATCTCCTTTCTAAGGGTCTTCAAGAAGGAAGATGAGGACAGGTAAACCAGTCTGGAACCTTAATCTGACTTCATCCTTTTCTTCAGGTTAATTTGAGTTAGGAGAACAGCACAGAGACTGTTCTAGTCTCACTGGCTGTTGGTTTCTCCTTAGCAATGTGCAAAACCTCAGATGTCTGCTTTAATTTCTTAGATCAGTCAGCAGGCTTTGATACCCGTGGACTTTGGTTGTGATAAACAGCACAGCTTTTATGCTATCACTCACTTGAGTGATTTTGTTCTTTCCTCTCTAAATGTCAACTCCAGTTCCCACTGAACTCAACTGCAAAACTGCTTTAGGCTTCATCCGAAACAGGTTTGGGCCCCAGGAGGTGAAAGAAAGTGATTTTGATCAATTGCTCGTCTGCCCTAAGAACACTTTCACACAGGTTCTGCCAGGCTGTACTTTAGCACCTCTCCTCTATGCGATGCTGAGACAGATAATAACACGATTTGGACTGTTGTGCTATCAAGATGCAGATGACACGCGGCTCTATGCCTCATTTTCATCAAACCCAGATGGTGTGGCATCTTTGCTTTGCCTGTGTCTGGCAGAGATTGATACTCAGATAAGGGCTAGCCGACAGAAGCTTAATTTGGACACGATGGAGAAGGCGCTATTGTGTAAGGGAAAATAGGCATGATCTTACTTCTTTCCCACTTCCCATTTGGGAGGATTTCGACCTGGAGTGAGTTTGGATTCCTATCGCTATTTGAAATCGCGGGTGGCTTTGAGGACAATCATATCTGCTTCAGCTAAACATCTATCATGTTTCTTCTTGGCTTTGGACAGTGCCACCTCCAATCCATGCCTTTGTAAATTCTAGACTTAATTATTGTGATGTGCTCTATATGGGGCTACAGATGAGAACCAACTGGAGACAATAGCGCGTGTTGAAACCAGCTGCTTGCCTGGCTGGCGATGGGAGCCACTGAGCACATACCAAATAGCTTCTCTGGCAAAAATTCTGCCTCCCTGCCCACCAAAGGGATGGTTCCCTCCCTATCAAATCTGGCTCCTACACTAAATTAGTGTTAAATGACCTGGGTCCTATCTTCTTGAGGAAACATCTCCTGCCAAGGGAAGTCTCAAAGCAATTTCTGACAATATAATGTTAGAGCTCCAGAATTAAACAAATAGGAGGCAGTAGCAATGTTTTTAAAACAAACAGCTCTCAGCTTCAAAATTGGCTTCCTCAACTACTCCAACAGAGCCCAAATGTGTTAAGCTTGGCACAGTAAATGACCCTTCACTTTTCCCTAGCTTTGGATTATCACCACGCTTATCACAAAGGACTGGCTTGGAAATCTCATAGTGATTGCATCTGTATTCATGAGCTTTTTAACATCACCATTAATATTGCATTAGAGTCATGGGCTCCCCATGAAATTACACTAAACTGACACCAAGCACTCGATCTAAACCGCCTTGAACTTTGGATTCTTATTTTAACGATTCCATCCATGACCCATTGCTCCTCAAAATGTGTGGTTCAGACAAGCTCTCCCAGGATTCTATATTTTTCTGACCTGCCTCTTGGGTCAGCAAAAGTGGTTTGGAAAGCTCAAGAGAGCAGCCTTATTTATTACATTTCAACACCTCTTTTTCTAGTTCAGCTAAAACCAGGACCTACAGAGAGGAATTCTTAGGACATTAAAAAACTCCTTTCAAATTCCAGAAGGACTTCAGGTTTAGCTCTAAGATGGGAAAAGCCTGTCACTTCTTATTGCAGCCAAATCACCCATTACAGGGGACAGCTTAAGTAGACTACTACCACTAAGTATTTAATGCGGAATATTGTAAAATCTTTTCTTTTAGACAAATTTTGTTACCTATATCCATGTCAGATATTCTCTGTCAGTAAGGAAACTGAGGACTAAGCTACAAATTTATGAGAGCAACAGTGGCAGAATATGGTTTTTATGATAACAAACAAAGAATCAAATTCCTCCCTCCATTGCTCCAGCTGACCAGTTCAGATCTTGTTATCTGAATACAATACTCCTGTCTCAAATCTTCTGAGTAAATGGGATTTAGATGTAATTTATAATTCTTGGAAGGGAAAATATTGTATTATTTCATATATAGACTACATATACCAATAATAATTTAAATTCCTAAAGATATGCAGGTGCTTGGATGGAAAAAGGAGACATTTCGATTCTACTTTGCTTAATCGGATTTTACTGAGCATTTTAAATCAGCTGAGACTTCTGATCAACTGCACATCCACCCTCACTTCCAAGAGCTTTCACAACACTACAGACCTGAATATCTATCTGACAGACATATTTTTGAATCTACTAACAGTTCCTTACTAAGATATTTTCATCAAAAATGTAAAACCCTATAAAAAATTCAAATGTTTTGGTTCAGTTGAGGCCCTCAGCTAGAATAATGTCATCTCATGTCTATACGGCATGGTGTTGTTTTTATTTGGGGGCTTTTAGCGCTACAGTGATAGTGATTTCAAAGGTTCTGGCTCCTTTTTAAGAGATAACTGCACTATTCTTGATTTTGATCTGTCACCACCTTGCCACAGTATGATATTACAGGTTTCTTGTTTTGAGTAAATGTATTTTTTTATCATTGCAGCTTGATAAAACAGAAGCCCATTTCGAACAATAAAGCATAAGTAATGTATTTCTATTTTTATATGTTTTCTTGGATATGATTGCAATTTATGAGAAAAACCACTATAATTATGAATGCAAATGATTTCACAGTTACTGCAACAGATTTTGTTTATATATGTTAAACTATGCTGAGAAAGAGCCGGCTTTGATCTGGGAAACTCATTAATGTCTTTGCAAAACAGCAATCAGAACACGGTGTTCAGCAGCGACAGTGACCATGCTTCACCAGGATGTGACTCAAACCACGCCAGCTTTGAAATTCAGACACCTTCTTGTGTCAGCACACAGAGGTGGACCATAGAGAAGCTAGAAAGGCTTTGTTAACTAAATTGTTTAAAAATTGTGTTTCCAGCCTGATATTAATAACACTGTATTTTGTTAAAGCACTAGAACCATGGTTTCTACCAAGGAAAGGCAGAAGCTCCAGTGAAGACTGATGGTGCACATCCAGACCCAGTGAAATTCAAAAGGGTGAGTATGCTAGCTTGAGCATTCAGCCCGTGATGGCCACTCTGCATTCTCTTTTGTAGTGGTTTGGACTATTCCCCTTACACTTCTTCAAGACGAAGCTTGGGTTCATCCTGGGGTTAGCTCCCACCAAGGAGCAGTATGGACGAGCCCATACAATGTTTAGCTATCTCCATCTGTCACCATCCTCCAGCATTAACCCGTAAGACCTTGTACTCTCACATGCAACCCAAAATATTCACACAACACTCCAGGGCATGTGTATACTCTCCATATCACACTTATTAAAATCCCACTCTTGAGGATGTAAGGCAGTTTTCTCATTAGCAGCTTGGCCTATGGACCCAGTCCTGACGACAAGTGTTGTTAACACCGTGTCAACAAATGTCTGAGGAGCACTGTGGAGCCAGCCTGGGCCTCACAGAGACAGCAACCCTCCTTTCAGCACGTAGAAAGAAAGCCCAGGAGGGGAAGGCCAGCCAGATGCCCCAAAAGAAACATCAGGGTATTGCACCATCCACAGGCCATGCTGGTTGCACCACAGAAGTTCAAAAACCACAGTTATCCTGAGAGTATCCCAGGGGCAACGCGTGAAAGACATTCCTTGCCTTCACTTTGCCCAGTTTCCCGATATCTGTCCACACTCCTGTGTTTAACTCATTCGTAGTCAGCCCAGGTGAGCTTAGAAGGATCCAGCTACACCTTACTCGAGGCATAGGCAACACTTGTTGGTCATCCAGCATTCAGGGGCAAGATGGCACCACACTGGACAGGCTCAAGACCTGGAAGAGGAAGGTAGGAGGTATGGCATGAGAAGGGTCATCTCCCACGGCCCTCGGTGTTGTCCCAGAAACATACGCATGCCCCTCTCACAGCAAATGTGAGACCCACTCCTGGATGTGGTGGGGGAGCACAGCAATATAGGGTGGTGCCCCTCTGTCCCTCTCAAAAGCATCCTCCTCCCTCCATTAGGACATCTGAAGCTGTAGCAGACACCAGACCCACCTCCCATCGCCAAAGAGCAGCTCGCACTGCTGACTGCTGAATCACTTCCTGGACCTCCTGCTAGCCAGAGCAGCTGGAAGCCCTGCGCACCCTGGCCTGGCAACACAGAGAAATCTGGACTGCCACCTAGTAGCTGAATAATAGGAATTTGGATGGGAGAGGCATGATGAATCCCTTGCATGGCCTCACGCTCAAGAACTTCCCAGAAACCCTGCCTGCTGCAAGGTCTGACGCCTGGATATCAGCACAGGGACTGTTCTCCACGCTCGGGTACCGAGCAACAGGTTGTAGTACGTAGGGCCATGCATTCACTGCTTCCTCTCCACACCAACAACATGTTCCCCAAAAAAGTAGCCCTTCATTTTGGTTAACTCCTGCTTTGATAGTTTTCTATCTGCTGAACAGCACCGTTTTTTTTAAGATGTAGTCATTTTCCATGCAGCTACTAAAACTGTCTGTACTAGTTGACGAAACCAGACAGGGACTGAGCTCTGGCCCAATGGCAACCAACCCAGTCTCATTTCCACAGGACAACTTTGTTCAGCTGGGGGAATGGTCCCTGGCCCATGCTAACTCCTAGACCTCACTCAAGCATTGCCTGCAAGCACTGGCTCACACAGACCGAAAACATACTGAAAATGCTGGCAATTATCAGTAGTGCTCAGGTCTACACCGCACCCTAATTAGGTTATCAGTCTAACTATGGCCCGTTTAATTCACTTAAATACAAAGCTATTTCAAGTTGATATAAGTAGGGATTGGAATGACTGGAAGCTACAGAGCAACAGTCTTCTCTTGTTCTATCCTTTAGAAAAAACAAACTTTTCTTTGGACTAGAAAATAGATTGATAACTGAACAAAATTAACCTAATCTGTTTTAAGAAATATATTAAGTTGAATTTCATGAAAACAAAATTTTCCATATGGCATAGGCAAGCAGCAGAGTCTCCCAGAAAAAAACTAACTTATTTCAATAAGTATTTCTCTGGTAAATCTTCTGATGAGTTGCCAAGGAATTGTTTCTTTTCAACATTTGTAATACCTTACTCTTCAATGAGAGGCGACTATGGCTGGCAGCCTTCTCATTCTGGGGCAGCAGGTCGACAGGTTGATAACTTGGCTAAAGGACCCGAGCGTGCTCCGCTTGGCAATGCCACGACGTGCTGCCAGAACACAGTGAGCTTAACTTCTGCAGCAACGCCTCTCTTCACCAAGGAAGCACTAAACACAAATAGCCCCAGCCTCCTTTTAATACCTGCTACTGTCCTTCTGTTGGGTTTTAGCATCTACACGCAGTCTTGCCACCATGCCTAGAGACACTAAACTTTTAAGATACATTTTTATTTTTTAAAGCAGACAGTGCATAATATGTTCACATTTCATCTGCAAAAGCGTGGGGATGAGCACCAGCTCTTTAGCCATAAAAAAAGATAAGATTTAAAAGCAAAAATTGTTTGTCAACACTGGCTCATCACAAACTTCATATTTTTTTCTCCAAGTACCACTTTAACATAATTAAGAGCCATTCCTACACTTTGTTTTTAAATTTTAATTCACCTTAAACTCTCCAAAGCAGAGTGTCTATACTTCACTTGAATGGAGACTTGGAGAGACTCTGAATACACTGATGAATGCAAAATGTATTACATGTATACTGATTGCACCAGGATCATATCTATTTGCCACAAACTTATCTTGTAAGACAAAAATCAAGGCAGTAAGGATAAAAGAGGCATTTTCAATAAATCCAGTACGTTCCTATCATTCTCAAAAATGGTATTTTAATCATACTCAGGGAGTGATACTGTGCATGTCAAAAAAATCAGTTCCATAAATTTTCTAATTTTTTATCCAGATACTGTATCATGAAGGTCTGGCAGCCCTTTTCTAATTATGGGTAATTGGGTGAAAGAACATTTGAATTTATATTAACATGTGAACTTTCTGCATGAAGGATACAGAGCTTCCCAGCAAGATGCTTGGTGTTTTACTAAGGAGCTGAAAAAACATCAGCTCCTGTTCCGTGCTGCATGGCAGCTGAAGTTACTCAGTCTTTTACAAGATTGCTCAGTATCTTGCAGGATTAAATTGGAGTGGGGTTCTTGGCCATTGGTCACAGCATGGTATTTTCTGCCTAGCTGAAACCATCTTCAGTCAATAAAACCCAAGTACCTTTCAGATTCACTGTAAGCAGTTGCAAAGCCATTAAAGTGGGCTTTGACCTTTTTCCAGTCTATACGTGGTACCTGGCTTTTGTCTGTTTCTTACTCATTAAGGTCTTTTTTGTGATGGGAGAATTTGGCCCAAAGGAGGAGAAAACAATTTAAGCTTTTATGATATGCTATGGCATGATGAACAAGCCATGAAGGAAATGTCAAAAACAAGATAACATATAAATGTCAGGGAGCTTCCATCCAACACAAATCTCACCAGGATAAATCAATAACTGTTACTATTCAGAGTCTGAAATTATCTTAAAGAACAAAGCTGTGTGTAAGATCATAACTACAGAGGTTAAAAAGAAGACGATGTCATGTTTACAAATTCTGCAATGGTGACAAAGAAGCTTCAACACAGTAAAGCCAACAGAACAGTTGAGAACAAAAAGAAATGTCTCTGGATAGATTCAGAAAAACATTGAATTTAATTTTTTTTTCACAGCAACCAAGATGTTCTCTGGCAAATGCTATGAATCCTTTGTCAAGGCTGTCCAGATGGCCTTTGCAAATAATATACTGCACACAGCAGTGACATACTTGTTGGACAGACAACTTACAGATTTGAAAACAGCCTGTTCGAGAGCTTCTTCATTAAACTAATAATGTTTCTGGTTATTTGGTTACAAGAAACCAAGGGCCTGGTGACAATTTCACAAAAAGGAAAGTTTTAGCTGCTATGACAACCTGGACAACGGTGTTTCTCCTCATGACAACCCATCTGAATTATATAAAATTATGAACCCACAACGAAAACCAGACTCCAGAAATGTCTCTAAGAAATGTAAAACCATACCTGGGAGATTACAAAAAATCTAACACAATTATTCCGTTACCCTTTTCACAAAATAAGATTGAGAAGATTGTGAGACATATTGAAAACTACTTTCGTTATTGTCTAGAAGCTTCTTTAGAAAACTTTTTTTCCCCACAAAGTAGGTAAAAATTATTAAATCAACTTTCCTCAAAACAGGAGGTTTTTGCTGACTTTGTTGGCAACTAAATGGTCCCAACACAGGTAAAAATGCAGTAGAAAAGACAGGAGGGAGAAAAAAAGACAGGTACAACAAATTTCCAAGAAAGGTGAGGCTTTTTAAAACTTATTTTCCTATTCAGTCAGTCCTTGTTCAGGCTCTCATTTACTTCCTTTTTATTTTTCTAGTTATATACCAGGGAGTCTGCCAGTCCAATTTTCTGTCACCCCCATTGGGTTTCTCTGACATCACTCTACTGCACCCTGTGCATTCAGATTTTTTTAAATTGCCTATCCATATTCCATAGCCAAAATGTTTTTCTGTTTTAACTGCATCTCCTTGATAAAGTAACAAAACAAAACATTACTCTGTGGGGTTTTTTTCAAAGCAATTTTACAAGACACAACATTTCAGAGCAATTTTTCTACAGATATAGCAATAAGGAGAAAATACTGAAAAAAAAAAACAGAATTCTGAAAATGAGCCCATTAGATTGGACCAGCTATATCCCTTATCTTCCCCTTTCAAGCCCTGGTATGAAACAAAATTTATCCATGCAGAGCCTAAAAGCTCCTGCCAGATCTCAGTCCATATTGTTAAGGTCCAAGACCAACAACAGCTGACATATAAACTAATTATATTTAATTTATTTGAATAATACTCCTACCATTATACGTTATCACCTGAATAAAGATCTTTGTGCTCGGGGTTGCTTCCATATCCTCCAGTGAAGTTAACTGACTGGAGGTAATCCATTGCCTACGAGTTAATCCCTTTGAATATGATTCCCTGAATTTCTAGTTAATCCACTATAGTCTACAAACAGCTTCTCCATTTCATGTATAACATCAAAGTACGCCAATGTAAATGTTCTCTAGTTAATAAATAACCCAAACAAGCATTTAGCTGAAAAGCCATTTAACATCAGCTGTAATAAGTGACAAAGAAAATTATGATAGAGAAGATCTCTTGAAGAAGATGGGAGATGACTGAGAAAGGGGATCTGATCTGTAACGAATGCAGCACGCCTGCTTGTTTACGGTGATTGCTGCATTGTAGCTAAAGGGGGTGCATGACAACCATGCAGTGTCACTGTGACAGCTTCCACTTCCCTAATAACATTGCACCCTTCCTAGTATTATTCCATCAGCTGTAACGCGTATAAAGTAGTGCATATAATTTTCAATAATATGATACAATCATATGGGCCTCTACAGATGAATAGATTACATGAGCGGGACACTAATCTTACAGCCAAAAATACAGCAAGACAAGAAATACAAGCAGATACTCAACACTATTTTCACCTACTTCTTAATGATTACAGACCTTCAGTCGGGCAAAGCCTTACTTTGAAAGGAAATGTTGTTTTGGCTTTTTGCAGCAGTTATCTTAGAGTAAACACAGACATTGATATACCCATTGTGCAACCAAATGGAAACAACTGAAGTTGATAAAAACAAGTTTATAATCTAAGGGTCCATTACCATCATACGGGACCTGCTTTTCTCCTTTGAAGTCAGTGGGATTTTGTCCTTGCCATCAATGGAAACACAATCAGATTCTTAGTCCATACGGGTGGATTTGCTGTGTATTACCTCCTTCATCACAGAAACAGCTTCTTCAGAACCCCCTGAGTCAGTCGGACACTATTATTGAGGACATGGCCATAAATCATATGCTGTATATGTCCTCCACTTCCTATTTCAGATAAAAAGCAGATTACACTGAGAATATACAAACATTACTGGAGAAAATAAAAGGAGTAGGGTAATCGGGAAGAACACGGTGACCATGCTGAGATTTTGTCAGCTGCAGCAATGCAAACAGAAGAGGAATTAGGCCTTGGATAGACCTGATGAGCTTGTTGTCAAATTGGAAATGGGAGTAGAATGACATGTGTGATGATTTGCCTTTGACACAGATGAAAACATTTGACTTTTGATAATCAGATAATCAGCTAATAAAGCCTTGGGCTGTGCTAATTTGTCGGACTGGAATGTGTTTAGACAGGATGATGAACATGTTTTGATAAGGCATCTGTGAGATGGCACAGTTGTGATTCCGAGGAGTTTGGTAAGATATTTGTAAAGTCACTCTAACCCTAACAATGTAGTCAGTATGGAGATGATGTAAATGCAAACGAATCCCATCTCTAACCAATGGACTATAGGATCCCAGTGTGTTTTGCAATGCATGGCCATATGTACATTTAAATACCGTATAAATCAGATGGCATGGTTTACAGAAGTACATGTATCTGCAGTGATTCTTTGGGGAAAGGTAAGAGGTGCAGTGAAAGGAGGATCATTCAGATGCATGTGGCTGTGCGTGGAAAAGAGGTGTAACGTGAGAGAACATGGTAAAAAAGCATTGGGTGTGAGAGACTGAGTGGGAGGATAAAAGATGCAGGAGATAAAAGGGTTGAGAAAGGAGAGATACAGACAGGGGAAAATGTATGTCTGATCTTCAAGATAAGGGTAAACAGCTTTGGTTCAGTACAGTAAGCAACAGGAAGCCAGGTAGTGATTCATATGGCCAAAGCAACAGCAGAGATGACACAGAAGCCTAATTTTCAAGAGATTATTGGAGAAGATAAGTGAAAGAAAAGGAAAACATTAGAGAGAAGGTTATAAATGAGCACCAGACTATACATGAAGATATTAGTGGGTACCAGTCTTAAAGCAAATATGTTTCTCTTCTCCACCAAATATTTGTAAGAAGTCTTCATTTTCAAACATTTAAAATTATGGATGGGTGTAAATTGTTGTGTTTCTTTATCAAAATAGTGCCAAATAAAGGTGTCTTCAGCCACGGATTAATCATTTGCCAACCTTACTTTTTAATTAAATGCATGACTGTGCTATATGAGTGCACAAAGGAGTAAACATCAAAGTTGCTCTGTTATGCTATTGTTAAAATGGGAAAACTGTTTTTTCCTTTGGAATTTTAAGTTTTATATTACATGATTTAGCCCAAGGCAAATATTTTTTATGGCTGAATTATAAAGTTCTTGAGAAACAGGTTTATAGCAGAAGTGCAGACAATCTTCAAAAAAGCATTATAAGCACCAAGTCAAATTACGAAGCAAAGATGGGCCTGAACCCAAACCCCAGAGCTAGCCACTCCATTAACTTTTACGTACACTGGATTCAGATTCTCTCTTTGTAACACTAACTCATCCTTGCCATAAAATCCCATTACTGATGTACAAATCGAGACCTGAACAAATGTGTAAGCAGTTGCAGGATCAGGACCTAAAATACCGTGACTAAAATGTGAGAAGTGGATTATAGAAAGAGGCTTCTGAATGTTTCGTTTGATGCCAGTCTATATTCAAGATGATTAAAGATTAAACATTTTCGGATAAATACGTGTAAACCAAGGATAGAATGTCTTCACTCATCATTTCAGGGCAATTCCTGCCTGGAAGAAACCTGCGCCCGTATCTGTGAACCAGAGAGAAAAAGAAGGGGAGAAAAACCAGCCTAATGCCATTCATATTATAAGAGGAAAGGACGTTAATATGCCAGGCTCTGATGTATTTCCTAGGCCCTGAGAATTCAAGAGAAAAAAAAAAAAATTCCCAGTGTGAAATCCCAAATGTCCATGGAGTGCTGAAGAAGGCAGAAATCCTCCTCCATGGCCTGTGTTAGCCACAGAGAGGCCACTCCTGCTCAGCTGTCTGCAGCGCTGCACATCTCTCTCTGTACAAGAGGAAGCACTGATATTTGAGACACGAGCATGCTGAAATAAACCTCGGTGTATAGGCTAGCGGTTACAAGGTAGGCTGAGGTGACAAAAGCAACCTTCATCGTTATTTTTACAATTTATCACATTGCACCATCTTCACTAACGTACATGGTCTGTCTGCATTTAAGTGTTTAATTTTTTCTTTCAGAGAACGGAATTTCTTTCAAATACACGTGTGGAAAGTGACTTGTCAGTCTGATAGGAAAACTAATGCTAAAAAAACATGACAGTTGGTTGGTTGGGTTTTTTAGGTCATCTTTACAGCATACAGCTGCAGATTCATAGAAATCACCTGGCAGACGAGGCTAATCCCAAAGCAAGAGAGCCATCATTGTCATGCACTGAATGTAATTTTTTACATACGTGCTCGCTGGGTACCTGCTTACCATTTCTCACTTACATCTTGGCTCCTGAGACTGCATTTTCAAGACAAACACATATGTGTACACTTCCACAACCTCCCGGTAAGCTACCGTCAGCAGGTAATTTCTGTTTTCCAAAAACAGATGTACTTTATTTTAAAACCTGCATTATGTCTCAGTAAGACACTGAGGAAGATTTTCTTCAGGACAGAACCAATTTATCTCAAGGTCTGTCCAGCAGCATGAGAGTTTTGACAATCAGAAAGCACTGTTAGTTTTCCCCTTCCCCGTTCTTCTGGGAACTTAAATAAAAGAAAAAAAATCAAGGGGGCTTAATGTGCTACCCATAAAATATACATCCCAATCAATCAAGGAAATGCATAAGTATTGCATATGATGATCCAGAGACTGCCTGAAGATGGAGAAATGAGACTGAACCCAATAACTCCGTCTGACTAGTTCCAGCCTGATTGCAGACACGGGCAGGGATGGGGCAAGGCTAAGGGCAGAGGCAGAGGAGGGAAAGAATGAAGCGTAGAGAGAGTGTAACAGGATCAAGCCTCACTTTAGTGCACGATATTACAGAACTGCAATCATCGAAGAGAAGGGAAATGTCTGGCAAAAACTCAGAAAGCAGTGATGAGAGAGTGTGCAGTATGAAACCAGCAGACAGATTTCCTACGGACTTAATCTCCAGACTTCAGCTGACCTTAAAGTCGGGGCTTCAAAAGGGCAGCGAGGGAGAATGAGAGTGGAAGGCTTAAACTGGGGGCTGGAGACAAAGGGTTGGAGGAGGCTGAATCTGTGTATGATTTCTGAACACAGATGTAACATATTTGTAGTTAATCTGTGTGGCTGCAGACTTAACTTGTTTGAAAACTATTTCAAACATAGTTACATCTCCAGAGTGGACAGGAATTTACTGCTGCGGCTGCACTTGGAGGATGACCCTGCCCCCTGCAAAGCCCAACTCTTTTCCCTCTGCAACCTTCAGAAAGATTCCTTGAGGAGCAGGTCCTCTAACAGGCTTTTTTCCTGATGAAGCGTTAACAGAGCTTGCCTCGGCTGTGCACCAGTAACAAATTGTTTTCAAACTGCTCGGGGAGATGAGAGTGGCTGACATCCACTGTTGGCAGCAGGTCATTTTCCTAGCACAGCCCCATCTTTGGGGACCATTTAACACCATGTTACAGCTTTCAGCCTTAGAGCTCTTCCTCTAACCCCTACCCCAGTGCCTGCATTGCCTCCGCACAGGGGGAGCTCGAAGCGCTCCACATAAAAGCAGCAGTTGGGTTCAGCTGGGTAATCACAGGGACAGTCTGTAAGGCAGAGCAATGGGGCAAGGAAGGGACAGGCCCCATAGCTGGCGAGAGTGCAGCCAAAGCAGCAGGATCCACAATGTCCCCGCTTCGTGCCTGTCCCCCGGTGTGGGGTGGGGGCTTGCTGAGAGACACACACTCCCCAGCGGGGAAGCACACCCAGCCTGGGGGGTGCCAGCAGCTCCTCAGCCCCTCAAGAGGTTTCACAAAGGACAGGCAGACTGGGGGTCAAAGTGACAAGCGGAGCCGGGAGAGGTGGGAATGACAGCCAGGGTGGGCAAGAAGGGGTGTGGGAAGAGGGCTGGGAGGGAGAGGGTGCAGGAAACCCCCATCCCAGAAATGGAAAGGGGACAAGGGCAGTGGGTCCCGGTGAGCCTGCCACCTGGGGGTCCCCCCACGGAGGGTCCTCACACCACAGCCCTCACCGGTGCAACCAGCAGCCCCTGGGATGACTGGGGATGGTGGTGTCCCCCTGGGGGACACTGCTCGAAACCGAAAGAGGGGTTGGGGTGGGGGGGCGGCGGCAGGGGGCGAGCCCCGGGAGGGGATAGGGCAGGGTGCCGTGGGGCACCCCTAAGGGAGCGCGGCGAGGG
>WKFP01014243.1:0-41957 GCA_011057875.1 Pterocles orientalis
TCAAGCACCCTTTTCTTACTGCAAATTTGCCCATTTAAAGCCCATTTGATACCTACTCATTTCTGAATCCCCCTGAGATTATCTCACGGGATGGGAATTAGTGTACTGCTCAGCAACGCAAGTCCTCCAACAAGAGACACGCTTAATGGAGACTGAACTACGGAAGAATGGGAGGTTTTGTCCTCCTGAATTCAACAGTAATTTCTATATGGAAAATTTACTGACATACCCAAGCACAGACACCATGACTGTCTGCTTTTTGCTCTATTTCCTCAGGACAAAGTGACTCAAGGAGTCACCACGTTCTCTCTCCCTCACACTCTGGGCATCAGAATCCAGCTCACAGACCCTCCAAGGGCTGCAATAAACGAAGGGCACATTCTTCTTCAGGTACATACACGGAACTGAGGAAAGGTTTTCCTAAGCTAGCTTCTTCTCTGAAGGATTTTCAGGGCGTAAATATCCACAATGAAAATATGGGCCTCAAAAGGAGCCCATGCTACCTTTACAGTTGGGAGACTAAAAAATTTCTCTAAGAAAAAAAATTTCCAAAATCATCCATATTAAGTTTCTTTGTTTGAAAGATGTAATAAAAGTAATTGCTGAAACCAAAACATGGGACCAACTAGACTACTCTGCTTTATGTCCTAGTGATATTTTAGGAAAACTGGGAATTTTAGGAATTCACATCATAAGGAAGGATCTTTTTGACTAGGATGTAGCTCAAGAAAAGGGGAAAAAAAAGAAACCCTTGAGCAGTGCAATCATTTAATTAAACTAATAAAGTCTGTAACTCAGCATCAAAATACATCCCCTCAATACATGAAATAGCTTTGTTAAAAATCTGAATTTTTGAGGCCAATTTTCTATTATTCCCAAGAGAAAAGTAAGAGTTACCAAGATTTCTGACGTCCTGGTATTTCCCTGATGAGCCCTGCCACAGCCACCTCCAAGTCTGGAAGTGGCGAAGAGCTTCTTCCCTCCACACACAAAAACTGGCAATACACCGAAAAAATATTTTTTCACTTTATCTTGAGCAAACACACTTAAATGTTGGTGACTGCAGCACTGAAACCAGGATTATCAGTAAAATTTCTTATGATACCAATATTAGAAAGCTGTTCAGGGATGGCAGAGTGCTCATCTCGCTTCTTTCGAAAACTTTCAATTGCTTGAGTATGAGAAAAGACTGAACAGTCAAATTTAGTATCAAACAGAAACTTGCCCATCTCAAATTTACTCTTTGTGCTGCATATAAAATTAATTCATCATTATTAAAAAAACAGAAGCACTATTAAGCATTTGAAATTTACTGATCTTCAGATTTCTTTCAGTCCCAGTCCCTTCCCCCCCAAGAAAGTGAGTGCTGAACAGCACAGGCACTAAGTACGGTACTCTGATAAGAGCTGCACAGTCTTTTGTACACTTGTTCTTAATATTTCATTTCTTCATTTTTTTTTACTCCTCAATGGACAATCTGCAGGTGTTCTTGAAGGTCTGTATTTTACTGAGCTTTTGATTAAGGGTGAAACAGTCTCATCTAGAATAAACATCTACAAAACCCAAAGAATTGGTTCTCCTTCATAGTTGCTTAAAATTTGCTACCTTTATTACAAAATACAGTTGGTTATTCAGCTAGAAAAGCATGGGTAAGCATGTGAGATGCACAGATAAAACTATTTTCTAACAAACCAGACATAAAATGATTTTTGTAAATATAGAATATTATCCTTCACATTTCCTTACCAGCATAAAGCCCTAAGACTGATTTTATTTGCACATTATATGAAAACATCAAGCCAGTGACGACAATTTCATTTTTAATACAACCCCCTCCCTCCTATTTCATCTGTAGTTTTTATCTTTTCTGAAAAACGTGCTCCAGCTCTAGCAAAGAGCATGACTTAGAAACATCCCATACAAACCGCAAGATGATTATTGAGGTGCCATGAGAGAAAATACCCAGTTCTGTATTTGGAGATGTATTTAAATGTGTTAAGAACTTATGACTTGCGTTCTAAGGGAGCCTTTCCACAGAACAGGATGTGTAACAGCAGAGAGCAGTGGTCGGATGTACTGATTAACAGTGACAGGCTCCCTACAGCACCAGATTCTCTCCTAGGGGCTTCTAACAGCAATCCCAGCTGTTTATTCAGAACACAGTGAAACATCAGTACAGACATGCTTCCTCATTCTGGGGGAGCTAAACAAATTCCTGCACCCCTAGAGTTCTTAAATTTAAAAGGGAGAGGAGGAATACAAATTTACATGGCCTGGCACACTGAGTTAAATCCCATGCTTCTCACTGTGATAAGGTACAAACTACTGCTCACCTTAGGGAAGGTAGGTATTTTGTTTTCTCTTTGAATGTGACTCGTTACGTGTTTTCTTTTCTCTTCCGATCGATACACCCTTACTTCTTCTTCTCCCTTTGCTGTTCTCCATTCTTCCTGCCTACTGAAAAGGAAAACGGAGATGTTAACTTTAAAGCAAAATATTACACCTGAGAGAATCTGTTTCAAATCACAGAATAAATGCTCAACATATATAACATGATTCGAACAGTAATTCTTCTCTTTACAGTCAGAATGTGGCTTCAAACTTACCCCTCCTGAACACAATAACTTTTCAATTTTACTTCAGAGAGCTCGAGCAGTCTATGTTAGCCTGCGGTTAGTAGGGTCTGCTGCCTTACTGACAGAAGCACTCATCACAAGAGTTAACGGAACAAAGTTCTGGGCTGGAAACCAAAATTCAGCGCAGGCACTCAATGGATGAGGTCAGTGTGTTAAAACACCAGACAACGGCAGGAACAAGGGGAGTTAAAACACACAGTAACCTCGTGCTACAAGTCAGAAAGCACCGAGACAGCTGGATCCTATTGCATGGACAAGTTACCCCGCCATTTATTAAATGGTTAATTTTTATTCACAATACTTCTATAACGGCAAGATTTTTCAAGTGACATGGAAACCACTGATCTCAATATACAGGCACTCTTGAAGGCCTGCATTTTCCTGAGTTTTTGATCAGTAAATGGATTTTGTAAGAAATAGGAGACCGCAGAACAGTTAAAATACCACACAAATAGTTCTACGACAACATGAATTCCAAACCTGCTCAATTTAAGTTAATCGAACTAAAATTCCCTGCAAACTTGGTCTATGTTTACCTGGCCACACCAGAAGACAGTTCAGGCACTACAACCCTTCGGCTCCAAGCCACAAGGTCCCGCTCAGTGGCTATTTCACTTCGTGGGGCATTGCTGTGCATCTGACGCACACCTTCAATCTGTCCGCTGCGTCGTAACCCTATATTTGGTGGTGAATGTACTTCTGAGGTAGAACTTACAGACCCTAAAAAGTCAAAAAGCAACAGTGCCACTTGAGCTGAAATTCTAAGGGAAGCATTTAGAAAGAAAAACTCTAAGTAAAATTATTTTTTTTTCCTTTCATCTGTTACTTCAGAAGAAATCAAATATTAACTGAATATAACTCTTTCAGCAATTTCTGTATTTGCCACAACACACACAATTAAACAGCTACGGGGCTACAATGCTCCATTTAAAAATTCACATTGAAAAGGAGCAGATGTGTCAACAATCTGAAGTGAAATAAATGTTTCATTGGTTTGCTTTTTATTTGAAAATGCTTCTGAAAACATTTCTGCGAAGCTGACTATTGATCCTGCACTCCAGACCCGTACTATGGGCCAGCTATCGCACTGAACCAGTGCATTCATTAAACAGTCTTCTACCTTCAGAAAAATGAAGCCACAACACTGGATATTATTAGGAAACCAAGCTGTAACATTTACAGACAATAAATTGAGACAGTCAAAAGAAAAAACAACCACAACAAAATCACACACACACAGGAGATCCTTCGAACACCCACATTGTAGCAAAATTCCAACATTTTTCCACATCCTTCTGCAGACGCTATTCTTGCTAAGTCAGGTGGGCTGCCAACCACCATTTCTGAAGTGTTGAAAACTACCGCGTAATCTAGTGCAAGACACTGAAACAGGGAACAGTTCCATGTACTGAGAAACAAGCAGCTCCCTCCTCTTTTTTCCTCTCCTTCAACGAAGTACATGGCCAACTGGAGATTAAACAGTAGGGTAGTTCCTTCTAAGGGAATGGAGTTGCTGCAAGTTCCCCGAGTGAGCAGACAACAAGTCCAACAAAGATCAATTTGTAATGTTAAGAATCCTGAGATTTTGCAGAAAGGTAAAAAAAAGATGGGAAAGCTGTATGATTTTCTATGCTTCCTCCTTTCTAGTAGTTCAACAAAACACACAAATCATGCCCAATAAAATTATTTACATTTTCCAGCTCAGCTGTTTCAACACAAAAGCCACAAGACTCATCCCCCAGTAACCTACCTCTGCTAATCCGGCTGTTACTGCTGGTTCCTGCCTCCCCGGAACGCCTCTGGTCCTGCTCCTGCTGAAGTCTTTGAATCATGCTATCCAACGGACTAATTTCTTGATTTGCTTGTTGACTAAGAACTTGATTCAATCCTGCGAAGTAAAATACGCAAGAGAACACCACTCAAATGTCGATTTGAAGAAACAAATGTTACAAATGGCTTAAGTTTCAGCTTCGAAACTTACAAGTACAGTATATAATCACATGTGTAAGCATGGGCTAAAGCACGATTTTGTAACAGCCTTTTTTTTTAAAACAGGACAACTTTTGTCTTAATATTGAGAACTTTATATTTTCTTGAGCAGGGTCAAGATGATCTCACGCCGCTCCTAACTGATCAAGTGCCAGGAAGTCACAGAAGCTTAATACAACCGTTGTTTGTCAGCTCAGTCAACACAAATTGTTCAAATGCACGCTTACGAAACTTCCACCAAAGAACTGCATGAAGAAGCTCCAACTGAATTATAAAATAATTATCTACACTGAAGAGCAGCAAGCAGAAGCGCTTGACTGAACTCCACCTGAGCATAAGGATGACACAGGTTAAGTGATGCTGATTTTCTTTGATACCCAGAGCACCCAGGAAACCTCCTTTTGCGCAGGGCTCTCGAATAAAGGACAGGAAACACTTCTCACGGAAGTGAGCACAAGGTGATGATACTGCTTCCGTGCAGCAAGCAAACAACACAGCACGCAAGCACAAACACCACAAAGCCTCTTTTCATACTCACAATGGTCACAAAAAATTAGAGGTCCGGAGAAAAAGGCAAGGGTTGGGGTGTTGGTTTGAAAGGGAAGTCAGACACCTCCAGGTGGAACAGTGAGATGGAGGAGTGGTGGTGGGGGGCTTTCGGCAAGAGGAGCAGAACTTGCAAAACTTTGCAATGAAGGATGGCAATGTTCAAAGAAAGAAGCTACAGAAATGATTTTTCCAGCATGATTCCAAAGAGATACCGTAGTCTAAACTACGCTTTGCAAGATCAGACACAAGATATTACATTAATTGTGTTACGAAATGAAGAGCTTTGATTATATGGCCAGACAGAAGCAGCCATCTCTTAATAAATTATGGGCTGCAGAAAGAACATAAATATTTAAGATAGTGCTCTCAGGGTTTCAAGGTTATTGTAGTTGAATTCAACTTCCCTAAAGCCGCAGAAGCTTGGAATCATGGAACGAGCTCTGGTGTAACCACAGCTGGGTGCTGTGTGACTCCGTGAGACAGTCAGATTTATGTGGTGAGCTCATGAGCAGACACACTGTCTGCTGAAAACAATGGGAAATACTACTAATACACTGAGAATGATCTTAAATAAGGAAACTACTACCTAAAAAAAAAATGGATGTTTTTTATGTATCTAGATTGTGAAATTTTGCCTTCGCAAGTAATACCGAGATTTTTAAAAAGAAAATAATAAATACACTTGTATGTTTGATTTTTTTTTTCAAAATATCTGTCTTAAAAGAGCTTCATGTACATCTAAGCAGTAAATCAAGCATGACTTTCTCAATTTCCCCTACTCTTTCAGCAGAAAAGTTGACAAAAAATAAATTGTCAGTGCTCTGAGGGAGATCCATCAAACCTCCCAACAAAGTTCCAGAAAGCGAGGAGCTTCTTTAGTGGAAGGGAACATATGAAATACACGAACGTAGTTTAGCTCTGCATAAAACTGCGTACACTGTTGCTAAACCGTAAAGAGGTAGAAAAAGGTTTTCTGCCTCTTTGCTATTTAAATAAAATGCTGTGAACACAATCCTCCCATAAGCATTCATTTGCCACGCAGCCACACTATTACATTTACTATTGTGGGGTCTATGGTCAGAGTCTGACTTGTTCCAAGACATTGTATTGGAGAACGTGCCCAGGACGTTTTCAAATTTGGAGAATTTCAGAATATCATGGATCCATGCTATAACTGTAACAACGAAGTAAAATTGCATCCTTCCTTGGAAATTGAATTTAGCTTCAATGCCACTAGCTAAAAAGTTAGAGATAAAACGTTGCACACATTGACCAGAAAAGATTTTTTCCTTCTTACAACTGCTTCTCAGGTAGCATTTCTTTCTATAATTTTGGAGGAAATACTCCTTAGAAATTATTAGGTAAGTATTCAGTGGCTTGTAAACCTTAGATCTACAAATAAGGATAAAGAGATCTTTTGGTAACAACACTGTCAGATAACCTCCCCGTAACGTCTGACACACCACAGGCTTAGGTATGCTGTACAGAAAAGCCACTATTTACAAGCACGGTCAGTTTTCCCGTATTTTCAAGAATATCCAAAAAGTTTAAAGCTACTTTCACCAGTCACTGTTTGCTCATTCACACTAATACTGAACCAGTGACATGTAACAAGCAGGCATCGTTTTTCCATCCCCACTCGTGCACACCACATTTAGGCAGCTTCCAGCAGCAGCCACTGGCCCAAACTATGCACATTCCTCCCACGCTGCGCGCACGGAGAACACAACTTTTGATGAACTTCCTAGACTTTGTATCCTCAACAAGTTTTCAGAGTTCTCTAACCAAACCCTCAAAGCTGAAGTTGAATGACAGCCTTCATCTAAAGAGGAAGAGGATTTTGCATGTTTCAAGCGTCCTCTCATTTTCCTCTTTCTGTAGGTGTCACCTGTTCCAAGCGGTCTGTGGAAGATCAGCCTCTCTCCCAGGTTTTCTGAAGCAGGAAATCTTATTTCAATGAGACCAGCTGGAAAGCTCACTCAGCATCACACACTGTTCCAATAACGAAACGAGCTCCAAGCGAACCGGCATTGTAGCACCAACTAGTACTGACGTGACCGATGACAATACTCTAAACGAAATTGTCACAAGCAACCAGTGCCAAGGACATTGCAATTCTTCCAAACAACGTCAAATACTGTGCCCAGAAATGAAGAAAAAGGATGAAGTGAAAGGGAAAGTGTAGAATACCTGAAAGTAACGAGACAGGCTACTGTGTACTGAAGGGAAATTTTCCATACCTGAAGATGTCACTCCCATCTGAGGAATAAGCTGTTCCTCCCTGCAGTTCTCACGACCAGGAACCAGCCTTTGATACCTTGCAGGATGAGGGTTGCCATCCACATCAACCAAAAACGGGGGAGGCATAAGGTGTGGAGCTTGCTGGGTCTGTTCATCCAGGACAAAGTTGTTGGCATCACGGATAAGGGGCCGATAATCACTATGAAAGAACATCTGATCGGCTATCTGTAAACAAAGTCATTTTGTAATTTTTTAAAAGAACCTATCAAAAAAAGCATTTAGAAGATAACTGACAAAAGTATTTTTAACAATGTCATCTGTGGTCACTTTTAAAGGGGAAAACTTAACGACTCCATAATTATTATTTTCCCCAGTATTCCTTTTCTATATTGTAGTACAAGGAGAATAATCCACATGTTTGAGGGTGGGCAGCATTTAAGGAACAGGGGAATGGGGTAATATTTAACTACTTGAAGACATTTGACAGAACACAGCAAGGACACATTAGACAGGTTACAAATTTTCTTCTATACTCTGGAGAAACAGGAAAATATTTATCACATCACGTCACTGCCAAATATTTTAACACCAGCAGCCAAACACACATATCCCTATTATAACGTCAGATATGTGAAAAAGTTCCAGTAGATAAAATAAAGCTGAGCTAAAGTTGAATTCTGCAGACTCAAAGTTTATCCTTTTTTATTTCAGTCCACATGGTCATAATTTATTCTAGATGACTTTCCACAGACACTCAAGACTGAGGAATTCTTTTGTCCAAGTAGTATGTAAAAAGGTTTATGCTCCATTCCTTCCTGGCACATCCATCTCCATATCGTGTGACCAGAGAGATATTGAACCACAAGGAGAAAAGAGAAAGAGAACAGAAGACAAGCTGACATGTATACTACACATCCCAACAGTACCTACAAGCAAACTGCTATGCAGCTCATGCACTCAGTATGAACAAGTAAAAATAAAATCACAAAATCATCACTAACACATCATTAACCCATTTCCAGCACAGCATAAAATTGACTCAAGGCATAGAGATCTCAAAAAAAAAAATTTAAAAAAAAATCTTGTTTTAGGTGTTATAGACAGGTATTTGAGCACGGACAGAGGAATGACTGAGTTGTTGCAGAATATACTCTGATTTCTGGATCATGCTCCGATTCTGAAGAGCTCTATCACTACCAAGCCGTAACAGTTTCCAGTAACTTGCTATGTAGAAATCAGCTAAGGAAGAGGTTGTAGCATCTACTCAGTGGTCTGGTCTCTCAATGACAAAGGTCTTCTGTCCTGGATGTGAGAAGATCAGGAAGGAAAGACTACAACAAACACCTGTCAATTGCAACACATCAGAACGTGCCGACATGCAGGCACACGAGGTGGACAGGAAAAAACACAGCACAGGAGTCATGGGATCTGGACCCCGGAAAAATGCAGAAAAGTAACAAAAAGAAGAGAATTGGAAAGACGCATGGAAAAATGCGAAGAATTTCCTTCAGGGATTCAAAAGGTTACCCTTACAAAGTGCTAATGGACAGCACGACATCCTACTGCAGCAAGAAGCCCTAACTGGATGAAGTCTGTCACCAGATTGTTAACTTCGAACAGAGGCTGAACGAGAACTATTTTCATGTGTCTGACCAACAGAATCAAGGCCTGCTTAACTCTGTTCCTTCAGCTCAAATAGCTCAATACGATAAAAACAGAGATCCTCTAGGAGAACTTACGATTTTCCCTAGAATTATAAGAGTAGAGTATCCAGTACTTTCACCTGGTGAAAATCTTCCTACTAAGTACTTCCCACACTGAGAGAGAAGAGGCTCCATCGGCACGATGATGCAGACTGGATTGTAACGTGCTGCGATTTGGCTGTACAGTGCTGTCTGCGTTCCAGGTTTCGTAAGCAAAGGGAAGATCTGAGCATCCTCCCTTAGATTCAGTGACCTCTACCAGAATAGTCCCTGGTGCAAGACCATGAGGGACTTCTTTTCAATTACCCTTCTGTGTACTCTGTTCTGCAATCAAGTATGGTAGAGAGAGTAAACAACAATTTTCTGCTCCACGAGATAAGAAAGGCATTCATGGAGAACCCGGGCTCAGACCAGCCCCCAGGTAAAACACTGTCATGTCCCCACTGGAACGCAGGGCAACAATCCCACCCTCAGGCTAGTCCAAGTGGTGAGAAAAATCAGAAGTTAGATGTTTTAGAGAATCTTAAATAGCTATGTTCAGCTGAAAACCAGTTAAAAGAACCATCAATCAGACCTATTTCTTAATATACCGTTAGAGATTAAATTAATGACAAAAAGAAGATACTACACCACCACTAGGACATGAGTCCTCTGTACATACAGCTTCAGAAACTCAGCTTGGGTTTGAGTGGGAAAGCTCATTACAGGCAGACTCTCCCCTGCAAGAACTACGCTACATGTTCAGAATGCTCAGGTTCTCGTAAGGGGCACTCCTACTCAAATGCAAAGAGATTTTCCCCACTGCTGTACCAATCTACCCCACGGGAGCTGTCCACCTGCAAAGAGCTGTGGTTTGTGCAGCCTATAGGAACTAGAGCCTTAGAAAGCTCAGATATCTGGCCCAATCCAAGATCTAAAATCAACTGAAAGGTACCTTCTGTTTCAGGAAGTCAGGCATTCCTGGACAAAGTTCCACCCAAGCAAGAACTTCTGAAGTGCCCGTGCCCTGCTGACAGTGAGCTCAGCAGCTCATCTTCGGTGATCTTCACACGCTCAGAAACCTCAGCTGAGACTGGCTCAAGATTCCCCTAACTGGGTCATATAACAAAGGAGCCCCAAACAAGCAGCACATGTATCTTTTTTTTTTTTCCCCACTGGAGAATTAAAAAAAAGTGTGTATCATCAAAAAAGAAAAAAAACGGAAAAAGAAAACAAACCAAAACCACCCCATCATGGCCAAGATCCCACTGGGGGAAAAAAAAGCCTAGACAGTGGATCCTGTCTAAGCCACGAGCCACTGGCTTTTCTAGGAGAATGCTGTGGGACACGGTGTCGAAGGCCTTGCTGAAGTCCAAGGAGATGACATCCACGGCCTTTCCCTCATCCACTAGGTGGGCGACCTGGTCATAGAAGGTGATCAGGTTGGTCAAGCATGACCTTCCTTTCAAGAACCCATGCTGGCTGGGCTCGATCCCCTGGCTGTCCTGTACATGCCGTGTGAGCACACTCAAGATGAGCCCTTCCATCACCTTCCCTGGCACCAAGGTCAGGCTGACAGGCCTGTAGTTCCCCAGGTCCTCCTTATGGCCCTTCTTGTAGATGGCTGTCACATCAGCAAGTTTCCAGTCTTGGGGGACCTCCCCTGTCAGCCAGGACTGTTGATAAATGATGGAGAGGGGGCTTGGCAAGCTCCCCCGCCAGCTCCCTCAGTACCCTCGGCTGGACACAGCTAGTAACAGTGAGGGACAGCAACCGCAGCAGGTACCGACTACTTCAAATTATAGCTGTGAGACAAGGGAAAAAAAAATTCCCCAATATGCAAATACCGCTGCAACTAGCATCAAAATAAGACCTGGAAGACTACAGAAAGAAATGCAGCGGCTTCAAAGACAAAGATTAGAATTCCTGCTGCTGTCCTCCAGGCCCCTCTGCATCACTGCTTGCCAAAAACGCTTTCAAGGCCAGCGCGAGTCCAAAGATCCAAAGCAAGAGGCAAGATCCAGAAGCCAACATTTCACCAACAACCTCCAGCTACCAGAAGCAGAAATTAAAATCCTGGAGCAGATACATCTGCCCAAGTCTTAGAAGGAGGGAGAAGTGACACATCTCACCTCTTCCCTGGGTGGTAAAGGAAGAATTCAGGTCTTGTGGGCACTCCCAACAAGGTAACCTGGATGGTCTATAGGCCATGTTCACCCACAGAGAGGAAAAACCCCACACCACCATGTATGTTTACAGTCATGAGGGTCTGTGGCAAGACACCCACATTTAGGATATGCAACGTAGACTATGACATTAGAATACAGATGTAATATTTTCATTGCACAGTAATAGTGGAACACTGCTCTGTAAGCACCAAGGCATCCACAACAGCAGAACTGGAACATACAGCACATTTATTGTAAATAACTGTGTCCGAGACTATGCAATGTTTAAATACAGATAGCCAGAATTAGCTCTATTACAGCCCCCCCCCCCCTTTTTGGTCTTACTTAGGAACCAGAAAAACATTTAAAACAAAATATTGAACTCTCAGCAGTTTCACTGCAGTTTATTCACATTATCCATGTGAATCCATTAGCAGACACTCGTAACCTCGTCACTTAAGAGAGCAGACAGTGACAGAGTAATTTTTTAAATATTTTGCTTGGGTTTTTTTATTTTTTTTTAAACTTCTCATGTAAGCAGCTTAATAGCTTGTTTCAATAGTTTAAAAAAAGACAGTGAAAGAAAGTTCAACACCAACAACAGGAATCTGAAACATCCCATATTAATGGCTCAACACTGTGTTAAGATACACCCCCTGGAAATGAAGACAGTTTGCACAAATGCATTCAACACAGACAAACATTTGGATTTTCATCTTGCACTGTACCTTGTCATATTTGCTACTGGAACCAAAGCCAAAAATCAGAAGGTGACCGTGAGAATCTGTACATGCAAAATGCTGTCCATCAGGAGAGCACTTGCAGTCAAAAACTGCACCATGTCCTTGTCCTTCAATCTGAAATACATCAACATACAAAATAATTAAGTTACCATAAATAAATAATTGTAAATTACGATTGTCAAAACTGTGGTGCTGATGTTGAAATTTATTATAAAAACAGTATACTGCTAGATGGAAGTTACTTTAAAACATAAGTTTACTTTTTAGCTATTCACTTTTCAGTGAATTTTGCAATAATGCTCATGAAAGATGCCAAATTGATAGTAGTAGAAACTGAGAGACTTTATCCACAAAGCAGGCACTGTACAGGAAGTGAAAATAAAAGCTTCCCCTTGAAGGTCCTGCTCATGAGCCTAACCAGAGAGCTGGGTCCAGTTCAGGGCTTTGCTCACTCCACCCTGGCGGTCCGCTGCCTTTCTGCTAAGCTAGCCCAGCAGCACCGGCTGCTGCGGTGTTTCACAACACCTGCCCGCTGGAAAACGCGCCGACATGGACAACCCGCTTTACACAACTTAGCAACTGCCTCTTTCTGGAATTCCTACTCCTCAGTTATTGGAGTGGGGGAGCTGCAGGTTGGTGTAAAAACTCCACTTTTTAAAGGAGAACTGCAAAGATTTTAAAAAAGGAATTTTTACCTGATACTCATTTTCTGTTTTCCAGTTCCATTAAGCCAGAACAAATGGGTTTTTGTTTTTCCCTGCAACCTGTCAATCAAGCAGAGGTGACCAATCACCACTCTGAATTTTCACGTCTTCAGCACCTCTTCAGAAAGCCCCTTTCTATTCTCCCCAGCAAAGCACGTTTGTATTTTAAGAGCCACCAAACCAAATTCTTTCCCTAACGGTGGCAGGCCTACATACTGCCAGAACAAAGAAAGGTATTCAGCCTGCCAGCAGTGACACTGTGCACTTCTGGAGCCCCTTCCAGAGGCCACCAGCGTTATTTTAAAGAGTTAATGAACCAAGCCTCAAAAAAAGCTGGGAGGCAGGTACTGTTCTCGCTATCTTACAGGCTCGGACAAAGCCAACAAGTCCGAATCTTTTGCCCACCGTCTCACAGCACATCCACACCCACACCCCTGCACACCCCCCAACGGCAGAGACTACATCTACCACCAGTGCTTCCAGGTATGTGACACACGTCTGTCTTACTTTCTGGGAAAGTTAAATCCGCTTCTGGATTAGCAAAAGAGGAACATAAACCAGTGCAAGTGTTATGTTCTATTTTGCCCATTATTCCAGAAGAAATGAATTCTTAACGTAAACATCCTATAGAAAGAGACAGAAAATAAAAACAGAGTTTCAAGCGAGTGACACTAGCATCACAACAGCTAAGAATGCAGAATTAATTTAGGCTAAGCAAGATCCAACAACCACGGCAGTCACACCTTTGTGCTGCTTTGTGTGTGCAGAGAGCTCATCATATAACGGGAGACAGTCTGGAGAGGCAGGTGGAGAGGGGAAGGAACTTCAGCTCAAGAACCAGCTCTGCAGATGTAGAGCAAAAACCTGGAAAAGGAGTACTACGAGATTTCTGTTCCCTTTCCCTTCTTCCAGCAAAGGAAACATCCAAGTCATTCACAAATAGAATTTCAGGGGTTTCCTAGAGCCTAATGTTTGAGGACTTTTTGCTTTACGAGGAAAACATCGTGGGAAGAACAATTTGCTAATTATAGCGAGGGGAAAAATTAGAAATAGAACGAAAAAGATGACTACTAAGATGAAGGGATTTTTTTAATCCTTCCCAGCCAGAAAGGATTTGGATGGACCATTTTTCAAGAAACCCCGGGAATGAGAGTGTTACTCGGAAGAACTGTGATCTACTATTCAGCGATTACTACAGTGCAAGTAGTTTTACTCAAATGAGGCCAGAATCTGGTTTAAAAAATGCTTTTAGTAAGACCTTCTAGTACAACGCCTCAAGTCTGATGTACAATTACTTGTAAATAAAGATCCTTTATATTATAAGAACAAAAATTACTGTTGGGGATAAGCTTCCAAAACATTATTACTACTACAAATCAAAGGGCAAAGCTGGCCAGAGTGCGCTACCTAGTAAATTTTCTTTAAACAAAAATATTTTGAGATTAATAAATGACACTTTACAATGGAATTTCTTCAATATAAAGCTAAGACAGAGGAGCTGGTCATTCGGGACAGAAACTAAATGTTAAGTTGCAAAAGGGGAAACTAGTAAATCAGGGAAGCTGTAACTTCAGCAAGCTACGTAAAGGACTCGAGCAAGAAGGAAGCTGCTTTCCCCCCTCCGGTTCTTTTACATCAAGGATGCAACAACGGTATGAAGACCACGTACAGAAGAAGATGAACTGTTTATTCTGTCTGGAACCTTTCCCTGCTGAATGAAAGGGCATTAACAGCAAAGGGAAGAGACTGCTCCTGAGAACAGAAAAAGCACTGGCCAGTTAAGAGCTGTCCTGACAAAGGGTTGCCAAGAGTGAGCATGGTAAGATGCTGCTGACAGTGAAGCACGTAGCAAGGATTCTTCGGCCACAAACAGGGAAGAACCAGTGATGTTACACAATGAGGACTAACTTAAGACTACTCTTCATCTCAGCCCCAAGAATTAAGCTATTTGCCCCCATTTTCACTAGCAAGGAAACAGATGGACATTGGTACATCACCAACGCAGGAATGCTGATGAAATAAGAGAATGAAAAAAGGGAAGTTATTATTTTCCTCTCAGTTCTGGAGTGAGCTTATTGCTCTTCCTCAAGCCAGGGAGAACAGAGTTATGAAGCTAGTACGCAAAGCTAATGCCTTAGATCCACAACTTGTATAAAAACACAGCAGCAGCACCTCAACAAGAAGCCTTTCTGACCTGCTATCAACAGATAGTATCAAAGACTCTAAACTTAGTTTTTAAGAAAAGACATGGGAGGGAAAAAAAGGAAAAAAAAAATCTAGTAAAATTCAAATTAATCAAGAGTAGAGAGTACCAGACAAACTTAGCAGCCTTTCTTCAGTAAAATAACTGGGTTTTTAGTATCAAGAACTGTAACTCATTCAACCTAGCTAGATTTCACAGCCATGGTGTGGCACTGAAAACTTGGTTCAAATGGAACAGGCTGCAACTAGTAGTAGAAATCCCGTGTAGGTAATCTTCCTAAGGGAAGGATAACAGTTATTGGCTTTGGAAAGACCTACTGAGCTAAAAGGATGCCAACAGTGAAGTTCCTCAAGCCAGGCCTTTCTCTGAGCGACTACAGAAAAGAGTAAGACCCCGTGGATGAAATGAAGCAGAGGAAATCATCCACTGAGAACAGACTTGGGACACAGTACAAATGATATCGACTGAAGCAATTAAAAGCCAACAGGACAAAACGGAACAGGCCGTGAACCTAGTTAAGACTATTAGAAATAACTTCCTATCACTTACTGCCAGAAAAAATAACAGAACTCAGGCTACACACAACCACACTATGCATTTCTGTCACGCCTTCCAACACAAGCCATCAGCGCCGTTTAACAAGTCACTGAACGGAGTCTCTAGTAGCCTGGGGTAGATAATATTCCCTCCTGTCCTTCACATGAAGAGACCGACAAAATTAATCGGAAACACAGGGACAACGATCACTGTGTATTCATTGCAATGTATCACATACAATGCGCCAAGAAAGAAAAAATAATTCTAAAATGTACCAGAAGTGAATCCAAAGAGCAAAAGGACACATATCAGACAAGCGGACCATGGTAAGAACAAACTCTTCTGAAGCAATACACATTAATTTTTGCTTCCCACGTTCACAATAAGTAAATTCTACGTGGAACAGCTGCAGAGAAATCTTCCCACTCACGATGATGGAGAAGCTAAGCGCTCAGCTTCTTCACACGGACACTAAGGCAGGAGGACTGTTCTGTATGCATGCACAAAAAGACCTCGAGCAGGAAGAGAGCTGCTCCACTTCAACGCAAACTGAAATTTAGTTTCTAATGATCACACCAATGGCATGCTAGAACAGCTTTCTAAAACTAAAGCAAAGTTAACTAATTGTTATTTAAACATATAACCTCTTTCATAAGTGATGAAACTGCATCATAGCTGCTCAAGCCAAATCAGTTTCTGATTTGAAGTTCTGTTTTGAAGTTCCTTTGCAGGTCTATGTTTTCCTTTGCTTTCAGGAAAAAATCTCCTATAATAGCATTCTTCCATGGTGAGCCAAAAAAAAAAAAAAAATCTATGGACTTTCTGCAAAGTTAGGAGAGGATGCTGCAGATTTGGAGTAGAAAAGAACACAATTGCTCCTAAACCAGTAAAAAAAAAAAAAAAAAAATCAACTAAAAATCAACAGGGCTTCTACACTGTTTCCAATAGAGTAACAAAGTGTCAAATGGTAGGAAGACGACAAGAAATAATTTAATTAAGAAGAAAATGGTTACTGAAAATGTTTCTATCTTCCAACCATCCAAGTCAGTTATTCAGGAATGCAGTATATGTCTTCAGAGAGAAATATATCAAAGAAAAAATCTGACAGATCACCCACCCTACGGATGCCTGAAGTTATACAAAGGCTACATAAGAAGCATTTACTTTTTTTTTTTAAAGGAAATTTTACTTAAACATCTGGCAGACTCAGTACTGGCTTCTACTTAGAGCATTATGCTGGCTTTGCTCTTCAGCATCTGCTCTTGCACACTATTCAAAGGTGGAACCTCTCCAAAATTTCCAATCCATTTCAGTAGTACTGAGTGATTCCAAAAGGCATTTATCGTCTTATTCTAAGCCATTCTGTATTTCAGATCACTACACAACCCGATCTAAAAACATGATCCCATACTTCCAGTTTCACTGGGATAGCTTCAGACTTTACGAAGGCCACAACAGAAGAAATAACTGGTTTCAAATATCTAGTTAACAACGGAGATGACAACACATTGTCCATATGAGCAAGTGGTATGCCTTTTGGACACTGGTCTAAAAAAGTCACCCCCAGAGGCACAAAATCTCTGCAGAGAGCATCCTGCTGAGCTGTCCTGGATGGAATCTGATCTTCCACGTCGTTCTTCTGCCAGGGACTCCAATTTTTGGTATACCATTTAGGCTAATCAAGTAGTTGCCAAACACACACCTAGGTAGGCCATGCAGGTTCAGTGATTAACAAAAAAGAAACAATGCTGTAAGCGAGATGAAAATACTGGCAGGGCTTCACACTTTATCAGGGTGCACTGGAAGCAGAAGAAGCACTAGAGAGTAGCAATCGCACTGCACAGATCAGTGAAAGATCAGACTTCAGAAGATGGGGCAGGAAAAACATTCAGGCACACAGACATTTAAGGCGGCATAGTACAGGAATTGCCTGTAACCAGTGTCCACTCCAGCCTAAAAATAGAAGAGTCAACAACCAGCTCTCTGAAGGAGCAGGAGAGCACAGAAAAATCCGACTGCAACCTAGCAGCCTCTGCTTGATTGACAATTTGCAGGAAGAAACCCTTTTGACCTGAATCATTTGATGCCGTAACACTGACAGTAAATTCTAAGCAAAACAAGGATTAAACTGTACTAAAACATTCCAACAGTGATTAACAAGGGATGTGTGTGTCCAAATTCACAGAAACTAGACATCATCGCCATTATGAAATATATTGCAACTATCCCCTCCAGGGGGGTTCCCAATTTTTCTCACTTACATAAAACCTAAGACGTGTGGGAAGAGGGCAGAAAGACCAGGTAGTGGTGGTGATGGGGGAAACAACCAAGAAATCACTGCATCCAGATGGTCGGATTCTTCAGCTGTACTGCAGACTCTCTACTAACTTTAAATAGGGTCAAAATTACACCCTCGACAATTTCCATCGCAGAAATGTGCAAAATTCTTACGGGCTGCCTGAACTTGACCTTTTTATGGTCCAGTTTTGAATATAATCATTTCAGTCACTGCTTACGTCAATAGCTTCAAATAAATCCACAATATATCCAAGTTCACAACGCTACGGAAGTGTTTGTATTAAAAAATTTCAAAATACACATTAAGTGTCAGAAATTTGGGGAAAATGTATAAGCTTGAGAAAAGACCATTCAATGCAACTACCACACATGTCATAAAAGTAATGAAGGACCCACTTGGAAAGAATATGGAACCAGAAAGAATACAGTACCAGAAAACTTTATATCACTGAGACAACCAGCTAGGGGGGGACAAAAAGCTCAGACATTCGCTTCAGCAATCTTGTCCTCATTTCTTAATACCTATTGTGGCCAGAACCTCCAACCTTAACATCAACACATCAGTTTGGTTTTTTGGTTTGTTTGGAGGTGTTGGGGAGTTCTTTTGTTGCTTTTCGGTTGGTTGTTTTTTTTAAATATAAAACATTTATCTGCATTAACAGTTTTACACAGATGAACTAGTATCTGCTACAAAAAGGCACATATTCACCATGGTAACTTCACGGAGTGAATGTAAAGCAAAACTATTACAAACGCATCCACTTGCTTCCAGCTTTCCTCCCGGGATGTGTTACAGCACACATTTCCAATTTCGAACCAAGCTTAATGCTTTAAACACAACTATTGCTTTGTTAAAATACAAATATAGATCACTACATTTCGAGATTTTGTGCCAGCATTTCTAAGCAGTAAAACCTTTTTCATTTAGACACCATTTGAAACAGCAGCAGCACTTTGGAGCTATGTAACTACAATCACCACGTAAGCAGAAGAGGGTGGCCTTACAGGTCGGTTAGTATCTGCTCGCTGATTCCACTTCTCCATTTGTTTTCAAAGGAAAACCAAATAAAATAAAGGAATTTCAGAGATCACCTTCAAAGCAAGCATATCAAACACATTTTTTTGTTTTCTAGGCCCAAGGCTTCTCAAGGAAGAAGCAACGTGAAAAAGAAAACTAGAGGACCAAGAGAGTCACTGGGGGTTTTTGTTTGTTTGTTTTTGTTTGTTTGTTTTGTGTGGTGTTTTTTTGTGGTTATTTTTTGGGTTTGTTTTTTTTTTTTTGTTACTATAGGACACTCATAACAGCTTTGGTCTGAACTTCTAGACTGGTCAGGAAATCAAGGGACCTAAAAATAAGTTTGTGAGCATTCACAAGCAAGTTCTATCCTTTTGATGATATGAAAGCATTAAATACTTCACTGCGTAGAAGTTAGAACAGAGTCTAACGAAAGCTACTGCATCAGGGTAGTAAGGAAGGTTTTAATGAGCAGTCCTGCATCATCACCAGATCCTTCAGCACACCTTTTCCTCTACCTAATTCTTCTAGTGCTAACTGTTAAAATATGATCATGTTGTAACCCTCCAAGTGTGAAAAGCTGGTGCTGGAGCCTTATCTCCTCAAGTATAGGGACAGATCTTCTAGTGAAGTAAAACTTTCCTTCTTCACAACTATTACTTCAGGAATACCCAGACATAACCACTACAGCTTTGCAAAAATATCTACCAAGCTTTATTTATACGACTGCCTTGCTTCATATACCTGGCACGGATGTATAGAGCTTAAAAGGAAATTTAAAATTAATTGATAGTGAATTTTAAAGTAACGATATATAGTCCTTTCTCTAAAAATTAAAGAATGCTGAGAAAGGCATTAGGCATGTTTGCTTGAAAACTACACAAGCAAGCTGTGGTATCTCTTCCCTTTTCAGACATCTTCTCTTTAATTTGTGCTAAAAAAACCCAACATTAAGTTGGTCATGCAAAGTAGCTGGTCTTAAATCTTGCTAAGAAATCCTGACAACCTTTCTCAAGTACAGCTCTGCATTTTTGTATTTCAGATAACAAGCACTGTCCCATCAAACTGGGGACCTCATCAGAGAAGCCAACCCAAGCTTCTGGTTAACGTGGTAAGACAGTAGAAGACATTCAATGCTGTGCAAAAGAAGCCATAATCCAAACAACTCATAGCTAAGAAGTTTGCAGCTCCGTTAGCGTTTTCACCCTGCTGCAAAGCCACAAGCTCTTTTGGGTTTCTTCTTCTTTATACAATTATTAACTTCTGCAGTATTTTCCTAACTCCAGCCCAGAACACAAGCAAAAGTTCAGCCTACGGGTTTGTTACTTCCACCGATAAAGTGGCTCATTACGGTGGCACTGTATGATCAACAACACTTCATAAGTACTTCAAAAAGTTTTCCAGTACCAAGAACTTCAGAGCTGCTGTTCTCCATTGATGCAACGACTACATTTAAGTTTTAACGTGGCAATATAATGCAAAGTCAAAGTAACTTCATCATGCTAAAAGGATCCGTAACTATTTACATATGGCTCCAGTAAGATGTCTCCAATCTCCACATTCCAAGAAAAAAAACCTGTGTTCCCATTTTCCTTTAGCTGTCACAAATCTTCTTTGTAAGAAAAAGAATAAAAAGGGAAATATAACTTTGTTTATGCAGTTAAATCCAGACTTTATCCTAAAATATCAAGTAATTTGCTCCTGGGTCGACAATTTTAAATGAAGTTGGACAAAATCACATATTACTAAATTGATATTAAAACAGAAACTTGTTAGAAAATTGACACTTCTCAATTACACTGAACCTGTTTTAATGTATGATTCTGAATATAGAAGAAACCATGCTCATCACACTAGCCAAATCTTTGAATAATCTCTAACCTTTTGTGAAATAAACACAAAAATGTTTAAGTCTTTCCTTTGTTTACAAAATGTTCGTATTTGAAGTCTAAATTTTATCACCTGCTGCCAATTAATAAGCACACTGTAAAGAACACAGGCAGGTCACAAGCCTCCTAGCTCTGGATACAATGCCTGTTTACATAAAATGCAAGGAATGCATTTTACATGAAAGTGTAGGACTACTCATCTTGACTTTCTGACAGAAAAGTTCCTAGAGTGAAAGCAAACAGCTAGGATTCTGGTACGGAGATCTAGATGAAAACATGCTCCAGTTTTGTTTTTTTTGGTGTTTTTTTTGTTTGTTTGGTTTGGTTTGGTTTTTTGTGTTTTTTGTTTTTTTCTAAAATCACAATTTTTTTCTAGGACACTTGAAAACTGTTAAGAAGCCTCATCCTACCTTACAGCAACTGTAGCTATGAAATACGTCGTCCTTCTAGGTCTCAATGAAAAGGCATGTCTCAGCAGTTTTTCAAAAAACAGTAAAGAAATGCAACCGGACCCTGTATCTTCCCCAACACTGAAGAAACAAGCAGGTCAGCCTCCCCCACAGGCTTTGCAATTTTCAAGGGGTTTTGGGTTTATTTGGTTTTTTTTCCATTTTCTGTTTCCATAAAAGCAGGACAGAGAGCATAAGAGTGACAATCACCAATTCAAGCAAAAGCAGTTACACCGTCTTGAGAAATCATCCACTACTCTTGCAGTACCAACCTGGCTTCCTGGGCAAGTAACATTTACTCAGTGACACAGAGGAGAACAAAGGTGTTTCTGGGAGAGACCAAAACTTTTCTTTAACAACTGTAACAGATTTAGTTGTCATCCCAAAGGAAGCTGAAGGTGAGAGGGGGGGGAGAACAGGTTCCATGAGGGGTTTTTTTGTCTTCCTCCTCCTCAAAAAAGAATCAGAAGCTTGCTCCAAATCACAGAGCTCAAGTTGTAATGCATTTCTGAAAGATACTCAGGTTTTCTACGCTCTGGTGAAACGTGCTTTGGCATTTAGAAAAAGACTCAACATCAAATTTGCAACAGCTGGAGATATACCGTGTGACCTTTAAGTGTCAAAGGCTAAGGTGGCTCAGCCTTTCCGCAAGTCAGATAAAGACACAAAGGCAGGAGGATTTTGAAGGATTCAGATCTGAGAATTCAGTACAAGATTGTAAAACCACTCTTTTTGTGTTAGTATTTCAAATCATTTTTCAGAATACGAAGAAAGGACCACCTTTGCACTGAGCTCAAAGAGGGTTCCAGAGCTACCACCCACCCAGGGCACGCTGGGGACAACACTAATACGTGACAGTGCTCAAGAACGACTGTCTCTGCAAGGTAACAAGAATCAGTCCAAACGACCTCTTCACAATCAGCTATGAAGAACACATTAAGATTACAAGTAAGCAAAAGTCTGACCTTAACGGGCATTCAGGCACACAACATCAGACGTAAGAAAGCCTGCCACTGGCTACAGCAAAGGCTGGTTGCCCAACGATGCAACCAGCGAGAGCCAACCCAGTCAGCCAGAAGAGCAACATCTATCCTCGAAAGATCTTTTGGTTGTTGGTTTTGTTTGGGTTTTTTTTGGAAATCTGTTGACCAGGAGAATCATTTTTTATTTAAAGGTGCCAGTATTCCAGTGCAATAATTGCAATGCCTGCTTAAAAAAAAAAAATCTGTTGAATGAGATACCAGATTCAAGCAAAGCAACTTCATTCACAGATCCAGTACAGAAATCCTATATTCTGCAGTGACAATGATTGTAAAAATGCCTGTTCTCTAGTCTTCCATTCTTGCTACTGCAGTACAGTTTTCATACTTTCAATGGCACACTTTTAACCAAATGCAGTCGCTGTATGTTCCTGCAACTGTCCATAAATCTAAGCTGTAAGCCAAATTATTAAAAAACAAAACCAAAACAAAAAAAGAGATAAAAAGAACAGTGCTACAGGTCTGTACATATCCTGAAACCTTTTAGGTTTAAAATATTCTTCTACAAGGCAGCCCAGTCTTGGGACAAGAACTATCTGCTTTACCACAGGAGAGACCTTGCCTTTTGCAAGCAGTCCGAATCAGCAGAGCTCAGCCCTGAGGGGTACTGCGTAAAGGAAAGCATGCTTAAAGGAAACTATGTAAGTTTTTTTTTTTAAAAAAAAAAAAGGCAAAACAAAACACCCCACAAAAAACCACCACCACAAAAAACCCCACAGAAAAACAACCCACAAAAATCAAGGGCAGCACCATAACACCACAAACCTATTTGGGGTCAGACTCTAGGAACATCTATACTTAACATCCAAATTGCAACACCAACAAAACCCCACGCATCCACCTAACACTACTAGGCACCTCCTTTTTGATCTGGAAGATTAAGACTCTGTAGTTCCCTTTTCCCCCCATACATTCTCTGAATTGAGAAACTTCTGCTTAAAGCCTACAGGAACTACAAGCACGAGGCTAAGCTGCAGCACACAGCATCCACGTGCCAACCCCGACGTTCCTAACAAACCAACAGTGTCAGACCTATGAAGAACTCGGTGAGAACACCTGAAAGAAAACAGATCCTATGACAACAACAGAGTGGTGCACAGCTTTATTTATGACCTAATGGAGCACTTATCCTACAAGTTCAAGAGCTTGCCTGAAGCTTGGAGCTGAAGGCCATTTCTACAGCTTTCTAATTTACCTCGAACATGATTTCCATACGCAAGAAAACAAGCCTCGCAGAAGCGCCTGAACCCACAGGCTACAGATTCACACGTCTCCACAGTGGCACAACTTCAAGAAAAAGTTGGGAAAAAGTCCTGTCTAGACACTTATAGCCGAGATGTCCCCCTGAGGAAGCGGCAGAAGTTGAATTGAACAGCTTGCCACTGAGGAGAGAACAGAATCTGGGTCTTCCATTTCCCAGCTCAACAGCTTAACTTTAGTTAAGGCAATCCCAAAAGACAAGTGCCACCTGCTCCTGTGCCCTCCGTTTAGGATCTTCCTCAGTTCTTGGAAAGGTACCTTACCACACAAGGGATCCAGCTGCCTCACTGCGGTAAGAAATGGCATTTCAAATATACCTCTGCACGTCATCATGTAGTGGCTCTTGCCAGACAGCCCACCCTTCTGCGTATTTTTTTTTCCTGGGTCATCCACTAAGACACCTAACTCTCATGCACCGCTCAGTAAGCTGAGGATTCGGTAGGATACCGCACTCCACTTTGGTAACTAAGGACCTTGGTCCCCAATAACTTAGGTGCCACAACAGCCAAGCCCTTCAGTGCATCTACACCCTGGGTAATGAGCCACAAATTAAACATCTGCAAGGGTTTGTGCCGTCCTTCTGTAGCAAAACCACTATTTTTGTGAAATATATAAGCTCTGAAACAGTTGACCGCAGCAACCACTTAACATTTATTACCCTGGTTTCTTCAGAAGTCTGCTAAATGCTTATTTGTACCTGGGAAATACAACATGTGAAACCGCCTTAATATGACAGCACCAAAGCCACCACCTCATCGATTCCTGGGAAAAATGAATGACAAAAATACACTGAGAACACTTTTTTCAGTGGCAGCTGTATGAAGTCAGGACTGGCAGGGATATCACACAGCACCTGTATTTGCACAGGCAATTTAAAACCATCCCAGGAATTATTTGCTGAGTCCAGCTGACTCAAGTCACTGTATTAAGCCAGCTGTGAATGCCCATGAACACCGACACAAAGTTATGGAATACTTACAGAACTAGATCAAACAAAACGAAGACTACAGATTAAAATGTGGAATATAAATAATATATACATACTTACTGAGAGTAAACCCTTGTGTGCAGACAGTTACTTATGGGACTGAGTTTACTGTTCATTACAAAGACCAAAATTAGACAAACAGACCAACGATGTTTCGAAGTAACTGTGACTATACCAACTGATTTAATAACAAAACGTAAGTTTAAAAACCTGGGAGAGAATGTTCCATAGGACCTATCCAGAACCAGCAAGGAACAAGTAAGCTTTGCTTCCCCCATTTAAGTTAAACACAACCCAAACAGTGTGTATGGTTACTACAGCTTTGCAATTTCACCTTCAATGACTGGGCAGACGGAATTGATTTTCAAACTGACTGACACCACTTGCACGCCCTGGACTTTGATTTTTTTTTTTTTTTTGATGCTGACAACGAAGGAATTCAGGGTGGGGAGCGGGGCAGTGGGAAAGCTTAAAAATACCCATCTCTACCGTAGCGATTTGCCAGAAGGCTTTAGATGTACCCAGCAATCCATCTAGGATGGCAACACTTGACTGGACTATCATTAGGATAACAGCAATCAAAGATCTTGCTAATCCAACCAACATCCCTACAGTCTGCTGTTTTCTTTACAGAACTTTTGTTATGACAAAGTCATCCAACGCTAGTTCTGCTACCACAGACACTGTTTTGTCAGACAATGATACTAAGAGCTTCTTAAACGGTAAAGCAGGTATCTCATGTCATTCAACTCTCAGGTTTGGTTCCTCCACACCTGTCTGATCCAAGAGAACCCAATCTGTACAAATTTCACACCCCCTCAATACTCATACACATACGCCTTTCAGAAGTATGAGAGGACATATTGAGCAAGTCAGTGAAGGTCACAGCAGGTACCTGAACAATTTAATAGTGGCTAATCTAATTAAGTTCCCAGCTGATATGTCAGTTAGGAAAGTGGGAGAAGACTGGCAGCTCTGCACGGATTCAAGCTCTCCCTTCGTAAACCAGAACACTTAACGCTTGCGGCTCTGCAGAGGTGACTATGCAACCAAGCCTCATGGTCTAGAAGCATCTTCCTCCCAATCCTCTAAGAAAACCTCTATTTCCACCCATGTCTTATGGAGCATCAGACACGGAAGATTGGCTTGTGAAATATTCAGACACTTTAGGGAGATGCTTCTCTTGCATACCTGGCTGACCTCGTCACTGGTTTTAGTCAAACTGATGGCCAGATGCACACTTCCCCTCACCTCACGCAGCAGGCAGACTTCCTCACATTCATTTCTAGCATGAAGCACAGATTACTAGCTGCTATGGTCTTCCTACTGTCTAGACATTTCTCCAACTCCAAAGATCTTAAATGTATGTGATTTTTACTGGTTTTAGGTAGCTGCGTTGCATTGCACCCTTGAAATAAATATTTCAGTTTTTAAGGGGGTTGCCTAAAGTCACAGCCATCTGTAATTTAGATTCCAACAGCTCTTCAACGGACTTTTCTTAGAAAGAGCAGATGAACTCAGCCTCTTCTGACCTTAAATTCCATGAAACTATCATACATCCACCATAAGCAGGAGTGGAAAGGCAACCAAACCATGCAACGAGAACACACACCTCAACTTGTTACAGTGAATACACTACGTAATGAAGATCCGTACTCAGAGCTCCAAGATGATTCTCTCAGATCCTTCCTAAGTTCAGTCACAGAAACCAACGCAGAGGGAAAATACCGAACCTAGGTCAGTGCTGAAGGAGCCTAGGCTGCTCTCTCTCCCATTAAGACCGGCAGAATTTCTTCAGAGACTTCATGAACTGTACTGTACACTGCACATGACAAAAACCTTTCTCTAGGTTCAGAGCGACCTTCCTGGCTTGACTTCATTTCTAAACATCCTTATTTTGGTCCTTTTTCTCTTCTTCAGATGATCTTCTTTATGTTGGTCTCCAAGACTGCCACTCCACTACGGCTGAGGGCTGAAGCCCATTTCCCTACTCTCAGTATTCTCAATGATTCTTCATATCCTACAAAGACTTCTGTGATTTTCTCCAGGAGACAAAGTCTGAATTGCACACCACACCATTACCTTTTTGAGAAAAAGATATGTACAAAGACCCAACTGAACACAAGAAACAGAAGGAAATACCTGTTGCATCCTTCTTCCAGAAGAATTAGTTTAGTGCAGAACAGACCAAATTTGAAACCTGCATGTGGAGGAGCTCTACAGAGAAACACTCACAGTATTCAGTCCAATGGGCCAAGGCAGCGTACAACAACATTGTACGAGATCAGGTGACTCCTGAGGAGCTTTAGCCAGATTAAGAATTAGTAATGCAAAAATAAACCAAGTTCCACCTTGGTTCCCCAGGCAGGAAACAGAGCACTAAAGGAAGGTCTCTGTCACCCTGCCTCCGATGCATGACTTCTCACAACGTTAACTAACACTCCAATTTCATGGGGATGAAGAACACAGAAAGATGACACTATGAAATACAGCCAAAGATAGAACTCTTTACATTTTCTCTTCGCCCCACTAAACTGAATGGGAATTTCTCTTGACTTCACTGGATGCAGGATCTCGCCCTATACACAAATGCATGCTTCAAGATGGCCTATGTAAGAATGTACTAAAATCAAAAAAGTTGAAAAAGGTTTATTTGGGATAGCTGCACAAAGAACAATAATTACCATGTTGAAGTAAGACCGGATTTTGACCCCTCTTGCCAAATCCCAAACTATGACATTTCCATCATGTCCAGCAGAGAAAAGAACTCTCGGATCAAACGGATGAGGTTCAAGTACAAACACTTCATCTTCATGTCCCTGAAATTAAAGATACAGCAAGATGACCAAGTGGATTGTCTCAAATACTCACCCAGGAATTCAACAGGATAACGCTATAGCATGTGCAACATTAACCCATGGAAGTGTCCAGCAAAGAACATCTATTGTAACCAAACATTTGGGCTTTTCGGTAACAGTGTATTGTGTTCCTCTCTTTCCAGTTGCAATGTTAGCTTCCTAAGAGGTATGTCAAGTATCTCACCTTCATACTTGCAACCAACAAGTATGGCCCAATACTTTTGCCATTACTTTAAAAGATTAGAGTCCACAACGTTCAGCATTTTTGGTCTTAATGCTTTGCAGATTTCCTTTTTTTTTTTTAGCAGAGTAGCAGTTAGAAATTTAATTTAGACCCACGAAATAATCAAATATGTTAATTAAAATTTTGAGCACAACATCTTCAAAATTAACTCTGAATTTTAAAGCTTTGCATGCAATATTTCCATCCCTAAAGGAGTATCTAGTTACCTAGTGCTACCTATTTTCTCAGTTAAAGAAAAGGTATCAGACACTACTAAAAATGTTTGATGTACTCTAGTTAGAAGACTATTTTGTACTCATGGAATGATAAGGTTGCAGGAGTGTCTCTGTTTAAACAAGGCAAATTTTTCACACTAAATAAAGGTAAAAAGAAACAACTGTTTCCTTCACTCCTTCCAAGCTAGCACTTTAGGAAAAAAAAGCCCAAAATTGCTTTCCAACATCTTGAACAGCAATGGTTATCTGTGACTTTAAAGCTTAACTATCTGGAAACATTTTTAAGGTAGTCTTCAGGCACAAAGAAAACCACGTAAAGAAGAACTCTGATGATGTATACAAATCTTACATCCAGGATTGATAAATCAAGATGGAATCTTACCATGAGAATATGAATGAGCTGGCCAGTGAAAGAATTCCAAACTTTCAGAGTCATGTTATTTACCGCAGTTATAACAGAGTTGTCATGGCGGTCCCATGCCACCATGGTCACTTTCAGCTTTGTGATTTTATCTTCCACTCCTTGTAAACTTTGGCTAAAACAAAAGAGCAAAAAGTTTCAAACCAATTCTAGTTTGCCAAAATATTTTTATGTCCCTAGTAAGTGAAAATACTTCTGTATTTTGTTTTATTACTAAGAATAGAAGCATCTCCTCTTTAAGAAACTGGAGAAACGGAAGATGTTCTCTGTTATGTAGCATATACAACACAAAAGAACTGTAGGTGCTTTAACAATGACTATGGGGTCCTCTTTGTATCTTCAAATAATATGTTGATCTGCTTTTCCAGAACATGACCTAACCCAATTACATTTGGTATCTACGGTATTTGCTGTGACATTTGAAGAGCAAAAGACCGAACTAGTCAAGCAATGAACAGTTCTGGAGAATATCTGTAGTAAGTAGTTATGTATATGGAGAGAAGTATTCTGATACCTTTAAAAAAGTTAATTTCTCAGGCTAGATTTAGTACTACACCACCACCCTTACATCATTTTACTGTCACTAATAACGGCACTTAATTTTGCATGTATTTTGTTTTTATCCCTATGAAAACCAAACACTAGCATTCTGTAATATAATCTATGAGAATACCTCGAAATTACATTGCTGTCAGTGTGGTTTAAAGATGAACCACCACTGAATTCTCTAGCACATTAATTTCTGGGAAAACATCAATCAAATGCACCAATAGCACGTTACCACCAAGTAGACAGACAAAATATAGGATCCTCCATATAGTAAGCACTACAAAACATTACACAATAGTGTATATTGTACAAATCAATAATCGAAAATGCAGTTACAGCCAGATTCCTTTCTAGATTTAATGCAGAACCCAGGAGACTTTATAAGCTGAATTCCATCTTTCCTTTCAGTGCAGCAATTTCATTTTCTTTGCTAAGACCGTGCTTGTGCAGAAAAGATCAAATTTGGAACAGCACTCACCTCTCTAGTCAAAAGGACAAAACAGAATTCAGCTAAAGGCGCTTTACTGAAACGAGCAGTTCTGTTTCTCAAGGAAGTTCAGCATTTCTGACCACAATGAAGAAAAATCCATTCCAATTTTTCCCAGGATCAGTTAAAACTAAGAATTTTTACAGGCTGCATTTTCAAGAGAGAATAACTCAGTCTGTTCTTGAAGCACGAAAGTTTTACACACTCTTGGGCTATATTAATGTTTTGGTGCATCTGCTCATAACTGACAAGATCATCTCTAATCTAAACATTCAACCAAATTACAGCTTATATAGCCTTCCCTTCCATCTCTCTCCTGGTCTTTCAGACATCTTTCCACAGAATTACTCCTGAAACCATTTACATTTTTTTTCTATTAGATATCAACCTTCAAACGACTCACTATGATCAGCAAGGGGGGAAAAAGGTTCACCCTTTAAACAACATTACAAATCTCTCTAATGTATGTAAGGCGGAAAACATCTCCTCGCTGACAAAATAAAAAAGGTACAAGCCACAGTTCCTACTAACTCATCCACCTTCCAGCCTCTTTTCTTGCTTGCTCTAGTGTGCAGAAGTTTCTCATACCTACAAAGCCTTGTAAATTCTCAGATTGTTTTAAGAAACGAGAACCCGTTACAGAGCAAGCGATGTATTTGCTCTGGCACGTGGTGTGAAAGAATCCAACACTGCTTTTCCGGGCACACAGGTTCCACAGTATCTTCAAGTATGACTAAAATGCAAGCAGTGTTAATAACAGACTCGACCTGGTTTTCTAGCTCCAGAAATAAATACCTATGTAAAAAGCCATATAAATTTGACCTTTAATGGGTTTTGAGTATCTTTTATTCTTTTAATCTAACCAAAATAATAGTGGAGTTATTATCAGGACAAGCTGGTTTCCACGGCTGAATACACAGTCAAATATTTGCTTTCATTGGATGTCAAGAGCTAGACAAGCATATTGTGCATTTAAGGAATAACAACCCCCTTTTTTTCCCCTTCTTTGAAAAAAAAAAAATTTTTTGTTATTGTTTTGTTATTGTTCTTTTTGTGGTGTTTGTTGTTGTTGTGGGCTTGGGGTTTTTTGGGGGTGCTTTTGGTTTTTTAAGTCAACAAATTGTATCAACGGCCTTCAGGCTTGTAGCTGCCCATTGTACATCACTTACCCTGCTGGGCGAGTAGCCATATCCAACAAAATGCTTTTCCATTCCCTTCGCTTAAACTGCCAGATCCGTGCTGTTCCATCACGGCTTCCACTCACAAATCTAACAAAGGGGGAAAAAAGTTACTCAGAGATCAAAGGCAGATCTGTCCAGAAAAGACACCTGAAGACCAACGTTCCAGAATTTAGAGCTCAAAGAAGGAAGCTGTAAGAAGTTCAAACAGCGTCAGAATGCTGTACAACTCCTTTGAGGTGAAAATCACTTGGCATATACCAGTAAAAAAATTAAGGCCTACGGAAGAAATTTAAGGGGTAAAAATAGCTGAAGGGCCAGCAGAGCCCTACAAGCAGAAGTACAGACATGATATCAAACAAACAAAACCTACTCCCAAGAAGCTAGTGCTGTATGTTGAGTAAATATTACAATACTTCGTATCTCCCAGCTTGAGTTTCTCCCCCGCCTCTTTCTTCCCCCTTTTTGGGGTGCAGGGTTAGAAGGAGGAGAGGTAGGTGGAGCCCAGTGAGGTCTGGTTTACAACTATTTGTATCATAATAGAAGTGTACGTTAGAACATCAATCAAATGAAGTATCAGCAACTTCATAACAAACTGAACTGTTTTCTTCAGCATCCTTCACATCCAACATCCATAAGTTAAAGTGAAACATTAAAAAATATTAGGTTAGCTAAACAAGATTATTGATAGATCTAGGTTGACAGCTTTCCTGTATCCAGCAGTCAGGTTTAAATATTTAAACATATCTAAAAATGCAAGTATTTCTATGTTAATATATATACATATACATTTCTTCAGAAGAAATTTCAAGTATTCTCATACTCCTTAGTTTTGGCAAATTGAAAATACTTCAATCACTCACTACAATGAAAACAAGTGTAAAATTGAAGGAGTATTACTAAAACAAAACAGTGAGAATCCGACAGTTATAGATAGATTTTACCAGATGAGCCTCAAAACATAAAAGCCATTTTTTAAGTAACTGCTTCCAGAAACTGATACTTATAAATGTCCACAAGGTCAAAAAAATAGCTCTGAATAAATACTGTGCTTACCTGCTACTGCTATTAGAAAACTGAATGCTGTCAACTTTGTCCTATACAAAAAAAGAGCAGAAAAAAATTTTTAAAAAAAAATCAGATATGACTCCAAATTATCCAAATTATTATTTTAATCAAGTACATATGTAATTTTTTAAAAGTATTTACAGTATGAAACTCCAACTCTGATATCTTCTCTGGCTGACCTGATCCAAAGAAATAAACCCTAATGATGTGATCTGTGCTCCCAGTGGCCAAAAACATTCCACCTGAGAAAAACAAACAGAGAAAATCTTCAGAATCCAATGTTATCACAGTACTTTCAAACGGTTGTAACATCGAATACTTAAATTTATCCCCCTACATTTATAGCTGTATCTCGCTACAGCTACGGCTGTAACTGACCTTTAAGTAAAAATGAGTTTTATAAACTCCCAAGTTTAACTGGTGTTGAATTACCTCACATTTGCTGTCAGATAAATATGCATCTGCAGACACACCAGAAAGATTAGCTAACTACAGCCACAATCTTAACAAAAATTGAAGGGAACTAGAGCTCCAATACATTTTCTGAAAATAAGCTCCTGTTATTTTGTATTTTATGCAGTTATCTATGTCGCATTCTCTAATTGCCAACTCGGAAATCAATTAAATCCAGAGCATGAGAACCCAGTAATCAACACCTTCTTGTCCCAATCCCTATAAATTCCATCTCAGATAAAGCCGACTCTCAGAATCAATCTGAAAAAAAGGTATGCATCACACTTCAAAAGACTTGCAGTCACAAGAGACTTACTTTCAGCATTTTATATTTAACTATTTTCAAGAATTTTTGTATCCCCGAGAGTTAATGCACAGATTCTGAATTTCTATTTTAAATATTTGGGATTATTTAATAGCTACTTTATATTAATTCCATCATTAACAAGAAATATGCTGCAGTAATTGCATTAAACTTCATTTTACCCTCCAAATGACTTCTCACATTGATAAAAGGGAGAAAAAAAAAAGTCCTTTACCAGCACTGAAAGAAGAACAGATCATTTGGACTCCGGGCCGAGGTCGTTCTGTAAACTTTGTTGGCCTTGGACTACAAATAAAGAAATAGTTAAATAATTTCCTAATAGGGCTTCAAAATATAAGTCAGTATCTTAGAAATAAAGCACAGAAGGACAAAATTAAATATGAAAGAACAGATGGCTGCCCATCTATAAACAATTTTGTGTGACTATGCTTCATGATCTGATCTTTAGGAAACTAAAACATCCAGATGGACTAAGTAATCCATGTATCAAGGAGAGTTGTATCACAACTGAAACCCCATTCCCCTCTCCACTCTAGCATCGCGATACAAACACTCCCCTCAAGTCAGCAGCAAAGCGGAACAGAAGGCACCAGAGCCAGCTGTCCGTGACATCCAGTGTTAAAGCACTGGGAGCACTGGATCTCTGGTTTTCTCCTGCAGCTCAGGGATGCTTTTACAGGAGAGAAATGGAGCTTGGTGCTCCTTTTAGAAAAGGATGCAAAATAAATTTAAATCAATTTGGAGCGTTTCCCAGCATTAGAACAGATCAGTTTCTTCAGAGAACACATATTCTTTGTGGGCTAGTTTCAAGAACGTCAGGACAACGGCTAGAAGTTTGTAAGAAATTTTACTTTATGGCCTGTGCTTCCTTTTAGGCATTTCATAACCTGATGTGCAAGCAGAACTAAAGCTCCAATGGATTTGGCACTTTAAGAGTGTATAAAACCAAAACAAATCAGATCTGGTTCTTCAATCTCGACTTCAATTCTGCTCATGCTCTGCAGCAGCCTCAAATCAGTAGGTGGTCTCGGATAGTATGCCATCTGCAATCTTCACTCACGGAATAAACGTACTAGAGAACAAGCAGCATTCCACCCACCAGTGTCATCACTAAAGATTTGTCTTAACATCAAAGAATGCATTTTCATAACTTAGCCAAAATTTTCTCTTTTAAAAGCAAAATGGTCCATACAATTAATTTCAGCTGAAAGCAGAGGCATAGGACCTTTCTGCACTGATCAGCTACTGCTATCTCAAAGAAAGTAGTAAGCACTAAACCTTAGTGGGTGCCTATGCATAAAACTAAACAATAAATACCCGGAATACCAGTTAAGAAATCTTTCTCCAAACTGCCCATTCAGCACAGGCTGTTTCTGTGAACCTTCCTCTAGGAGTTTTAAGGCAATTCCCTGCAGACTTGTGACAAGGAACCTTCACAATAAGATACACTAAACAAGACAAAGATCCATTCTACGAAACAGCTGACCCCCTTCTTCATGGAGATAGTAACATAAAAAGAACGATCAGATGATTCAATATGCAGCTCATACAATTCAGAACAGTGTAAACAGATAAACAGGCTGCTGTTCTCTTCCACTGGAGTTTGTGAGCTCTGCCTTCGGAGTTAGGACAGCTGCCAAACAGAGCAAGGATATTCCAGTCTGGATAACCCAGTGTACTGGTTTTGTCTGGGGTACGGTTATTTTCTTCACAGCAGCTAGTATGGGGCTATGGTTTGGACTTGTGCAGGAAACAGTGCTGATAACACAGGGATGTTTTCGTTATCTCTGAGCGGTGCTCACACAGCACCAAGGCCTTTCTGCATCTCGCACCACCCCACCAGCATCACTTGTCTTTCTTGGGTTTTAACTGTCCATTTTTTTTCCTTTTCACTGCAATTATTATTATTTCAATTATTAAACTCTTCTTATCCCAACCCCCATTTTTTCTCACTTTTCCCCTCCCAATTCTCTTCCCTCCATCCTGCCTGGGGAGATGGGACTGAGTGGCTGTGTGGTGCTAAGCTGCCGATTAGGGTTAAACCACAACACCAAGTTAAACACTCCAACTTCTGTCTCTCTAAAGTCTGTCATTTTAGGCATTAGGAGACAAAAGATTATGGCACTCTTTTACACTAGAGCAGACTGTGATCTTTGCAAACGCATTGGGTATTCTGTAGTTTTGGGAAGCAAGGAAAGGGAACAAAAGCATAATTTCCTGCAACATACAGAAACCAAGCTAATTGTTTCACTTTATAAATATTCTTAATACAATTATTAAGCAGCTGGAAGGCACTAAGGTACCTCCACAAACATTTCATAGAGAGGTCCAGAAAAGCCCAGGTAAAACCATTTTCCTCCTGGAGAAAACCCATATTAAGTTCAATACAGACCCAGAAATCAGAGGGGCTGCAGTCAAAAAATAACCTGCCCTCAGAACAGCAGACAAAGAAGCAATCTGGTCTGCGTGCCTCAACTAAAGGGCACACCCACCCATAGAAACATCTCACAAACTCATCTGTTTTCAAAATGCAGCAACAGAGCAGGAACAGTTACCTAATCCAAGCCCTGCAGACTAACCTCACTCTGGACAGGTAGTGGCTCAAGTAAGACTTTCTCCCAGAAAAGAGATGTGTGGCATAACCTCTTCAAATGAAGTCTTTGTTCACAAGCTAGCGAGCAAGGTTCAGCACATCTGAACCCTGATGTATGGCCAGGCCCTTAACACCAAGTGCCTCCTGCTTAAGAAAGCAGATGGGAAGCATCACACCACGCTGATGACAACTGAGAAATCGTCTTGTCCAAAACAGGAACATCAAAATCATCAGCATGTGTTTTTCCTGCGTTTTTTTTCCTCTTTTTAAAATTATGGGGGAAAAAATTAAAAAGGAAAGCAGTATAGTGAGCTCCTCTACCCAAATCTGTGAGACAGTTCTACTGCCTTGTTCATACAGTCTGCCAGGAGCTGACTAACTCTGGAAACTTGTGATCCAAACAGGGGGCAGAAGAATAAGAACAAAATTCAGCATCCTTCTCAGAGAAGACACATATGCAAATATTTCGCAGTGCAACTAAATTAGCTTTGATATACTGACCAGTTGTAGTAATTCTTCCTTAAACGCGAGGCAGATTATCCTTCAATTTCTGATGACTCAGGATGATTGTCTCTCTTCTCCCTACTGTCAGCTGATACAGGATCTGACCCTTGTCTTTCCTAACACCATCCAGAGCACTAACAGGATACTAAATATGGGGGAAATCTTGATTGCGTTAATTTTTAATTGTTTTCCCATCTTGTTTGGGCCACATTCCTTATTTGCTTACCTGCAGCGACAACCAACCTGGAAACCAGATTAATCTACCTGGAGTGTTACTGCTTTTAGGCATACACCCTAACTGTCTGCTCAGAATTCTCTTCACTGAAGGAAGACCACACAGGAGGCTCTGTGAAACGGAAGAACTTATGTCCACACTTGTCACAGAAGCACATGAATGGAGCTGATCACTCTCCTTTGAGCAATACAAGAATTTTGTGGTCAGCCATGCCAATGTCTCTGTTTCATCCTATGGCACCGAATCTACCATGTGTCCCTTTGCACTTCACCAAAACAGAGCTCTGTCACCAAGCATCGCCTGCCTGGGCCACATGTGTGACCCAGATACTGAACATTCCTCAATTAACAAGATTCTAAAAAAATTGGGAGACCAATGTGGGAAGCCTCTAGTTTCAGAGATGCTATTAACACTGTAACAGAGCTGCTGGCAAAGCTGAACACAAGGATTTTTGCTATCTAAGAATGAAATAAAATAAACATGTGTAGAGATTAAAAAGGCAAAACAGAACAGGGACAGGGCACTGGACATTAGGAGGCTTAAAGGACATCAGAGTCCCTTTAAATGGCAAATACTGCAGTTTGTAAGGTAGCACATTTTCCAATTCTTCTGAGTGGAAAATAAAGAACAATTCCAAGTTCCCCTATCTCCTGTAGAAGCTGACAAGGGAAGATTCCCTTCAAGGGGAACTCCTCCCAGGAGGGACTAAGTCCAGTTTTCAGTTAAAGACAAGGGAGCAGACGCAGTAGATTTAACCATCCAGGATGGGCTCCACTGAAACACTTTATGGCATAGTTCAGCACAGAACTATTTTTAATTCAGGAGCACGAGCACACTGAACACAGTAGTGCATCCACATGCTGCCTCTCCCATATTTTATGAAAAGCTCAGTGAAGTACTGCTAGCACTGCCAATCATCTTGAAACTACAATCAAGCAAGCACATGATCATCACGAGGCTGCCCAACAGCTCCTAATCTTAACTCACCGCCAGATGATTCAAGTAGTGCTGAGTATAAAAGCAGGTGGGGGTGCTACATTTTTTTTTAAGCAGCTGAAATTTTAAGATTCCGCCACCAGTCCCCTTTTGAAATATTGTATGATTTAGTAACAGACTTTCATCACTGATAGAAATGGTATTCGTAAAGGATAGGTTGCAGTCAAGCTCAGGATGTGTATGAAGTCAAATTCTGACTTAAGCATGTGACAGCATCCTTCACCTGTACTACTTGGATCTTTCGGTCTTGCCTGAAAGCTCCCATTTCTCTTGCCTGGCGTGGGAGGGCCACTGGAACTGAGATACAGGGCTGCAAGCTCAGAACCTGAATAATTGTGGGAAGAGATTTTTTTTCCTCTGCCAGCTTTCCTCCTTTTTAGAGACACTGAACAGAAGCAAGCCTATTTTTTTTTACTATAGAGACAAAACGAAGGACAAACTTCCCACCCCACCATCTCTGCCAGATGGCCTACACATCATGTTTTTAAAAACAGTAACTTCACAAAGTGCTTTATTAAGAAAATTAACAGAAATCTCTCTTCCCATTGATGCTCCCATATATTGCTGTCACTCATTTTCCCCGAGCACATTACTGAATGGGTGTGGAGAGAACCTGTCATGTTTCCACAGTTCTGGAAGTAGATCCATATCTACAGGCATAAGGAAGTACAAAAATCTCTCAAAACCTGTATGACAGCATACGCCCGTTACCGCGACGCACAGTCCATACAATGCAGCCTCTTTGTGAAAAATTACCCTGGACTGTTTCCCAGTATCAATATGGTTTACTGGAATAAGCATGACAACCACAGTTAGAAAAGTTTACCGGTTAGCATGGTAAGTAGGGCTTTCTGTAACTAACAAATTCCCCTCAACTAGTATTCTCTTCAATCTAGGAAGAGCTACATTAAAAGACTTTTTCGGGTGTCCAACTACTTTGATACAGTAACTGACACACTTATGTTCCAATCCCAAAAGACATACCAGTTTCTTGGACTTTACCGTATTTTCAGCAAGTCTACCTTCACCTGATATCCTCCAGTACAATGAAGACCAGCAAGCAATTCCTCATGAGATGCCCTCCTCTAGACTACATGTCTCATCTTCGTGCACCCATCCTTTTCCAGACTGAAGAAATATAGCTTAAGGGGTTCCTCTGTCTTCTCAAACACAACATATAAACTACTTCCAGAACAGAACGTAAGGATGGGACAAGTTTCAGTCTAAACTTTACTCTGTATTCAGTCATCAAGCAACATGAACCATGGGCATGACTAAGGTTGCCAGAACCACTTCCATCCTGTGCTGCACGAGACCGCTGAACTAATCTGCTTTTTCTATGCCGCTGCCTGATCACATCTGCTGCAACTACTCATACATGAAAGCATTACTCTAAAATCTTTTATTCCTTTCATATTTGCTGAGTGTATGTCACTGAAAATTTGTATTCTCCATTTACATATCACCATGGATAGGAATTAGTTGAGAATCCTCTACCCTAGCAGACACCAGCTTGCTCACTCCCTCAAGTTTTACCTCAAGACAAATCCCATCTAACTCCTTGAATGTCTGGATGAATTGTGGATTCCACTATTTTCTAATGACAGAATTAGTTTCAGAATTCAATTCTACAGACTCAAACTTCAATTAGAAAAAGGAGAATAAAACAAAAAAGTAAAAGAGAGAAGCACGTGGGCCCAAAAGGTTTACAGATCAGGCAGATTAAGATTTCAGTCTTGCCAACAAGAGCTCAGACTTAAGAGACCTTAAGAAAAATAATGTGGTAGCAACACCTCTCCTTCACGCATTAAAAATAAGCACATAAGCCATCTCCTCCTCTCCTCAGTAAGAAGGAGAGCGTTACTTTGATTACAGCACGCACCAGGCAGCAGAGGACTAGCAGTCTGAGAAGCAGCTTCATCTACAGTATCAAAAACCAGCCAAAACACCCAGAGAACACCAAAATAGTTAAGGTCCAGACAATTAGAGAAGTGGCAAACCTACCTATAATACATAATTTTAATTTTATCTGTGATTGAGAGATGAGAATAGAACCAAAAAGCACCAACTTTGTCACCATGTCAAAAAAAAATTAGACTTTTAAACTGAATTAACAGAGATACAGCAAAACTGGGTATACAGCGTGTTGCTTCACTCCACAGAACATTAAAATATCAACTTAATCATTAAAACATAAGCAAGCAAGCTATAACTACATCAGAAATAGGTCATACCAAACAGTCACACAGTGAACCAGCCAGTGACAAGTTTTGGTTTTGTTTTAGTTAAATTTTTCTCCAACATTTGTATAGCACTCTTAATTACAAAAAAAAAAAAAAAGCAACAAATAAAATAGCAACTAACTTTATTTTAAGGGTGCCAGCATCCCACAGCCAAAAGCATATTGTTCCATCTGCCCCGGTTGAAGATAAGTATCTCTTTGAGCCACTGCACAGTGGGGAGAACTGGGGGGAGAGGGGGAAGAAAAAAGAAAAGGTGTCCTGTTAATCTGTTCCAGATGTGCTAAATTGTTCCTCAAGTTATTGACTTCTCACCCAAAAAAAAAAAATCAAGTATCATACTTAAGGAAAACAAATTGTAAAGAACACCATAATAACACAATGCTGCTCAGAGTCACACTCTTCCTTCAGAACAACATTTCTGGGTTACTTGCCAAACCACTCTGGGTTCTCCCTCCCCACAACCCAAGTTGTGCAACAGCATACAACTCTGAACAGGAACAACCCAAAATATTCAGCAGTGACTGCAGTTCTTATTCAATGTACCTGCACTCAGAATGACAGTCTGCAAAGGAATGGTACTTCAAAACAGAACCACCCGCACGCATCATGCAGTTGTTTCGAACAAGGATTACGTCAGGCATTTTGACAATAAACACCTGTTATTTCACAATGTGTACCCGGAAAATTCCTTCTCACTTCACGGCTTAGTTGCCAGGCACACATTTTTATGACACAGAACATTCTTGGGTGGTTCTTTTTTCAGCCGAACAATGCATTTTATTGCTCAGGTGAGTCTGCAAAGCAGAAACCTACCTGCAATGATGTTATAGATGCACTGTGGCCCTGCAGAACCGCTAAGGGTGCACAAGTTCGAAGGCACCAGACTCTGATCATTTTGTCACAGCTTCCAGCGGCTATCATGGTGTTTTCGTAGTTCACTGCCATATCAGATATTTCAGCTGCATGCCCTCGCAGGGTAGCCAACAACCTTCCATCATCTGTTGCCCAGATTTTTACAAGGCAATCATCCGATCCCTAGAAACAAGGCAGAAATCATTTCAACCGCACCATTAGCTGATTTGATGTTACAGTTAACTAACACAGTGAACTGAAAATCAGAACTAGGGGCATACATAAAGAAATATTCCCCTTCTGTGCTTTCTAACAGTTTTCCACACTGCATTTGAAACACAAGATTACATTAATTCTCAACAGTACATACAAAGCATGACGCATTTATAACACAGATCAGAAATTCTATAGCAAGTCAGATTTATGGGCTTCAGCAAGACACTTTTTCCAAAACTCCAGCACAAACTGAAGTTGTTGTAATATATTAAAATGAAAATTTACCTTAAATGTGAAAATTATGAATTATGAACTGGTACAGTGTTTGTCACCGAGCATTATACCCTTTTATGTTCCTTACCTTCCTAGTTTGACCTTCATGCCCTATCAGCGTCAGCAGTACACTGACCACAGTACCAGAGAGGTGACGAGCCTGTATAAACAGCTATCCCATTGTGAAGCCAAAATACTATAGATCTGCTTTGATATCCACATCAACAAACACTGACACGGCCGCTCTTTCTCAAAAACTTCAGAGGTTTCATCTACCTATTCATACATAACTCACATTTTGCTGCTCTTCCCACATCACTTTAACAGCTGCTGCCTGTATACAAAAAATTCACAGCCCTAGCAAAAATTTCAGAACTCAGCCCTTCCTTTTTCATTGCATTCTTGCAATTCTTCCCTGAAAGTCTGAATAACTTTGCACCTTGCTCAACAGAAGAAGATTTGAATACTGCCCAGAGACACTGACAGAGATTTGCTGTAAGTGTTTCATTCATTTGCTTACTTTCAGAAGCAATACAAAGCTGGGTGTTGGGTTTTAACATCAGGAGCACTGATCTGCTGCTACTGCACATGCACACGCATCACAGCAAGTTCCAGTGTGCCACCATCATTATAAAATGTCACCTGGGTTTATCCTCTTCCATCTATTTACAGAACCTCTGCAGAAGTTTATCTAATATTTATTCCCTGAAGAAGTCAGAAGGCAGGGCAATACTATCATCCACCTTTTATGAAAAAAAAAAAAGGTATCCAAAGGGGACCAACAGCCAGATTTCTGAAAGACGGGTAAGCATTCGGTGAACGTAAGAGTCGAACAACCAGAAGTCTCAAAAAATATTTAGAGGCTACTGCTACTATTTTCAACATTACAGCTTTTGTAAACAGGTAAATCACATGTATTTTCCACATTTATCACACCCTTTAGTCCACATTCACATAACTACAGCAATCCCACAGTCACAGCTCAATGCAGCTACCGTTCTGGGCAGCCCAGTGCCAGGACACCAGTACTCGGCTTGGGAAGTTCCCTCCGACACAGCCACTGCCTGTGACATAGAACTCTGCTGCCAGAGCCAGGCAAACACTACACGAAATGCTTTCAAAAGGAACCCAGATACATCCCGCAGTTATTGGAATGCATAAAAGGATTTCATAAAAGAATTTGGAAACCTTTTTCTTTTAACCTTTTAAAATAAAGACTGACTAGCCTGTTTACATTATGTTAATGCTGATGAACAGACAATGTATTGCCCCATATTTCCTTAACTTTTTTTACGTCGCTACTATAAAAAAAAAAAATCAGTTCTCGACTTGAAAAGGTAACTAAATTTTACTCATCACATTAGTTCAGATGAAGGGGAACAGCACACCTACAGCTGGAGGGACGGGATGCCATCCAGAGGGACCTGGACAGGCTGGAGAGGTGGCCAGTGCCAACCTCATGAAATTTAACAAGGCCAAGTACAAGGTCCTGCACGTGGGTCGAGGCAATCCCAAGCACAAATACAGGCTGGGCGGAGAATGGATAGAGAGCAGCTCTGAGGAGAAGGACTTGGGGATGTTGGTGGATGAGAAGCTCAACATGAGCCAGCAGTGTGCGCCGTCAACCAAAAAACCAAACTCTGCATTATGAGACCCCTAAAATGCTGCTTGCAGAATGATGGAGAGCTACCTGCACACAGACAACTTAAAAGATGTAAAATATTAAGAAAAGAAAAGCTAGTTCTGGGCTCTAATGCCACCTGGGGGGCCCTCAGAGGTCTATTTAATAACAGCAAACCAAGGAAAGAAGATCAGCATAAAACCAGCCTGCTCCCTACCAGCGGGCTATGGAGGCA